>CM034535.1:59538727-59728727 GCA_020002185.1 Paraescarpia echinospica
ACCTGCTCCCTTCAGTTCTAATGTGGTAATTTTTGTCCATCAGGATACATCATACCTGCTCCCTTCAGTTCTAATGTGGTAGTTTTTGTCCATGAGGATACAGCATACCTGCTCCCTTCAGTTCTAATGTGGTAGTTTTTGTCCATCAGGATACATCATACCTGCTCCCTTCAGTTCTAATGTGGTAGTTTTTGTCCATCAGGATACATCATACCTGCTCCCTTCAGTTCTAATGTGGTAGTTTTTGTCCATCAGGATACATCATACCTGCTCCCTTCAGTTCTAATGTGGTAGTTTTTGTCCATCAGAATACATCATACCTGCTCCCTTCAGTTCTAATGTAGTTTTTGTCCATCAGGATACATCATACCTGCTCCCTTCAGTTCTAATGTGGTAGTTTTTGTCCATCAGGATACATCATACCTGCTCCCTTCAGTTCTAATGTGGTAGTTTTTGTCCATCAGGATACATCATACCTGCTCCCTTCAGTTCTAATGTGGTAGTTTTTGTCCATCAGGATGCATCATACCTGCTCCCTTCAGTTCTAATGTGGTAGTTTTTGTCCATCAGGATGCATCATACCTGCTCCCTTCAGTTCTAATGTGGTAGTTTTTGTCCATCAGGATACATCATACCTGCTCCCTTCAGTTCTAATGTAGTTTTTGTCCATCAGGATACATCATACCTGCTCCCTTCAGTTCTAATGTGGTAGTTTTTGTCCATCAGGATACATCATACCTGCTCCCTTCAGTTCTAATGTGGTAGTTTTTGTCCATCAGGATACATCATACCTGCTCCCTTCAGTTCTAATGTGGTAGTTTTTGTCCACCAGGATACATCATACCTGCTCCCTTCAGTTCTAATGTGGTAGTTTTTGTCCATCAGAATACATCATACCTGTTCCCTTCAGTTCTAATGTAGTTTTTGTCCATCAGGATACATCATACCTGCTCCCTTCAGTTCTAATGTGGTAGTTTTTGTCCATCAGGATACATCATACCTGCTCCCTTCAGTTCTAATGTGGTAGTTTTTGTCCATCAGGATACATCATACCTGCTCCCTTCAGTTCTAATGTGGTAGTTTTTGTCCATCAGGATACGTCATACCTGCTCCCTTCAGTTCTACTGTGGTAGTTTTTGTCCATCAGGATACGTCATACCTGCTCCCTTCAGTTCTAATGTGGTAATTTTTGTCCATCAGGATACGTCATACCTGCTCCCTTCAGTTCTAATGTGGTAATTTTTGTCCATCAGGATACATCATACCTGCTCCCTTCAGTTCTAATGTGGTAGTTTTTGTCCATCAGGATACATCATACCTGCTCCCTTCAGTTCTAATGTGGTCGTTTTTGTCCATCAGGATACATCATACCTGCTCCCTTCAGCACTATATTTTTATATTACTCAATTTGGAAATCTGCGTTTTGGAACTTAAATATAAAATACAGCATTACTAAATAATGGTACTTCTTTATGACTACAGATACCACCCTTTGTACACTAGTGTGACCCACAGACATAGCTGCCAGGAAATGGACAGTCCACTAAACTGGGGGGGTGCTTCCAGGAAGTGGGTGGCCAGGTAGTTCGTGGGGGACTCTGTGGGTGATGTTGTCAAGTAATTGCTGGTTGTATTACTAGTAGGGGGTTCCATGGCCATGTGTTCAATTATGTATGTGGATGAATGGTTGTCAAAGTGATTAGTCATCCATTAATTAGATGAGTGATGTATTGGCTGGTGTCTCTTGTAATGGGACAAAGGCCACTGGCAATGCAACTCAAAGAACGAGTCCGTCTAATCGCTTAGGTACACACACTGATTAATGTTGGGGGAACTATGGGAATTAATTCAAATATCATCAAGTTTAAATGGAATAAACTGAAGGAATGTCTGGATGTTTTGGCAAGATTGTGCCTGTTTTATCCCTGATGCTACCCCATTTTACTGTGAGGCATAACTTTTGTTACATCACTCATGGAAGTTACAAATTACGATGCCAGATGTTTCAAGACATCCCCTCTCTTACTGAATATAAATTTGCATATACATATTCTAATTGCGACACATTTTCCAGGGATCGGTCTGGAAAAAGACATGCATAAGCCCATCGGGCACATCAGAAATAGAACTATGTGCCTTTTTGAAATTTCATGTGCCCCAAATCAGTTGATTAAAATTTTATTAATGAATTTGCATAATAGTATGATCACTTAAATAACCTGGTTTAAATAACATTTCTTTGATATTAGGAATGTAGTCATGTTATTATTTAACTTGTTTTAAATTCTATTCAGGACATATTTATGGGTACAAAATTTATTATAACCATCGATCAATACCTAAGTGCTCAGAAATGTTAAGGTTTTTTCAAAATCTTAACGTTACAAAACTAGATACATTCTGGGTAGGTGTGCCCCAATTTTTGTGGACTGGTCATGCTACTACAATCTACTGCTCCAAGGATAGGGAGATCCTAACTAAGAAATATGATGCAGTAGTTTGTGACATTTAGTGACAACGATTTACATACAAGAGAGCACCAACTATAAAATATTCAAAGAACGATGTTGATTAGACATTAAAAAACACATTGATACACTGATGAACAGGTGTATGGAATAGCCTCATTCAATATGTGGTAGCAATTACATCGGTGTAGTCTTTTGAGAGGCCATTACGTTATAAGTTGTGCGCAAATCACCCAATTAAATTAGCCCAATTAAATTATAATATACCGCAAGACTATTACACATGAGACTAGAACATAGCATTGTCTTTTTTCCAAAGTTTATGACCCACTGTGACGGGGCATATGTAACGAATTTCTATTTGTGAGATGTGATTTAAATAACTTCATTCAGGCCATTGTTCTGTTTGTTGTCCCCGCGTAGCAAACCGGAGCGCTATTTGGGCCTCAAATTGCACTAAAGCCTAAGACGCAATATTTTGTATAGCATAAACATGCCTGGGATGATATGGAATGATTTCATTATTGCATCAACGTGTCAAATTTACGCAAAACTATAGTTAATAATGGCAAAATCGAGGTGGTCCCGGATACTACACAAGTGCCCCTAGGTTTTCCAGATTCCTCAGATACGTTTTTGTATATGTCTTTTGGGCACATGCTGCGAAAAAGTATGCAACATTCCAGCATACAACGCGTCATTGACATGTTTCTGCGCTCCAAGGGAATCCCTGCATTTTGTCATTGATTATATAAACAGCTGTCTGATACACACCCAGCATATTACACCAATCAAGAAATGTGTCTGTTTTATAAACTGTATCTGCGACACAATCTATCCAGTCAAACTGACATTATAACAGTTACAATATATAACCGTAACTTTATAACTAGCTCTATTGCAATAATTAAAAACCGTTATACGTACTGTAGGTGTCAGTTATTTGTCCGAGCTGACCAACTCACACGTCCTCTAGATAGGATAGTATCTGCCTAACTAGACACACACTTACTGGCATTACTATTGCAGGAACTACTGTAATTGAAAAGATTTAATGAGATGTTAAATTGCTTGATTTTTCTGTAATTTCAGGCTAAATATTCACCAGAAGTCGGTGTTCACAAAAGTCATCTCTGCAAGGTGTCTGTGTACTCAGCCCGCCAAAAAAGAGTTCTCAGTAGACAGTAATTACAAATACAGCTCCTGTAGTTGAAAAACACAAAATCCACTCTATTTTACTTCCGCTAAATTAGGTGTCTAGCCAGCCGTCTGTTAGACAAATAGATTTGGTTTGTTTTCTAGATGTGAAGCACTGTTTTTGCCAGAATTTTTTCTCAGTCTGTCATCATCCTTACTGTAATTAAATAATTCTGAATGATTGAAAATGTATGTTTGTTAATATACAATATATAATTGACCAAATTAGGAAGTGGCTTAAAGGTCATACGTAGTCCAAATTGTTTCTCCAGAGAATTATGTAAATATACATGTACATGTGTGTTCTTCAAAGTTATAAAACAGGAACCACAAAACACTGATGTATGTTTGGCCAAAACATTGATGTTTTACATATCTATGGATTTTGTTTGCACCTTTAACTTATCTAAAATATTAACCGCAATATATCTTCCATATCCATAGTAAACACATACACAAAACATTAATTTATTATTATCTAGCCTGGATAAAATGTTTTAATAAGATCATAGTAATATTATTTGACAGTATTATGCTTATTGCTGGTTGGTGGAAGTCTTACTTTCATACTACCTAAGAGTTACAGTGGTCTTCAGTTTTTGTATTTGTGGACCCAGAAATTTATGCCCTCTATGGTGCTACTTTTGATGCGCAGTGTGTTTGATGTGATATGCCGTCCGCCTCACATCATTGGTATTCCTACACCGCCGTGATTTGTCTGATATTCACATCCGAGCATGTAGATTTATCCCGGCGACCCATTCCTGCGTGACTGAGATAAGACTCCGGAATATATACGCTGGCATTGTTGACGCTTACAAGTGCTTCTAGCATTGGACGTGACACGCGTTATGTGAATTTTATTCCCGGAGCTGTCCTTCATCATGTGTCTGTCAGGCAGGGATTACATCCGCCCAGCGGATGATTGACTGGCAGATTTACCTGTCTAGTTAGGGAGAGGTCCTTATTTTATAGTTAGCTGCGCAGACCTGAATTCTGTATGGTCAGTTGACATGCAGCAGGTGCAGAAGTGTGTGAAAACAGTACACTAGCCATTGACAGGTTATTCCTGGAGTGTTGATGATTATAGGTGTGCATGAATGATTCTATTTCTGTCTGCTTTGTGCTTTTGTGTCTGATGTGTACTAAACAGTTTAAATGTAATTTATTTATGTGTGTGTATGTTATTAAGTGCTAGCATGGATGCAAACACAAGCACAGCATGCACATACAAACGTAACGGGAATACATACAATGATACAAACCCACATACAATTTAATACACATTAGACATAAAACAACAAAAGAGACACAGATAGATACGTCCAATGGTTAGGGGGTTTATCAGTGAATTTGTAAAAAATATGCCAACAGACTACTAATCAGCATGAACATTTCACGTTATGCATAATCAATGCTTCTACTTTATCTAAATTTTAATTATATGCAAAGTATGTATTGGAAACGTGGCTCATTTTGGCTTGATATGTCTATGCCAGACACCTAAAGTATGAAACTGATTGCGAAGAATTTCCAAAATTACAAATTTTGTAATTAGTATTCTACTAACTGTTTGAGAAAGGACCACTCATGCGTAAATTGCAGAAAACTATAAGTACAGATTTATCAGGAAATTTATTCATTTAATTAAGACAAGCTTTATTGTTTACTTAAATACCCACCAGACCATGCAACAAATGTCTGAGATGGAGGCATAATTTCTCAAAGGTCACACAAAAATAGCAGACGCCCGTCTACTGTGATTCTGTGACAGACTGCTAGTGTTATAACAACACAATCCTTGGTTGTGAAAGTGCCTTGTAAGATGAGCACACAGCATGCCTATTTTATGTAAGTGCCTTGAGTGATTGTGCCGGTCAATACTGGAGACACACGCCTGACGTCATTTGTCAGCGTTTGCCCGGAAGGAGGTGTTTTCGACAGGAAGTTTGCTGCTTGTTAGCACAGTCTGAGAAGCCTCTCCCAGCATCCATGCATGCAGCTGTCACTGACAGATTAGGGGAAACCGGAGCAAAATTGTGCAAGAGACAAAATGCCGCACAGCAGAGTGTCACCATTGAGGAAAACATTGATGTCACATACGATGTTCATGTTGTTTTATGCTTTCATTAGTGGCAAGTACATGAGATACTTTGTGTGTGTGTGTTTTGAATCAGTGTGTCATATTTGCTGCGTCTGAATTGAGCCTCATTTGTTATAGAAAACATTCAAGTGAACCCGCAAATAAGGATTTTTAATGTCATACATAAATCAAAATTTGTGACATTTTTCACATGTTTCTACACCCCTGTGGAGTCCGTACTGTGACAGTTTGTCGAAGCACCATCCAGGACCATAAGCAACGGTAACATAAATCATGAGACACCTCGGATGATTCACCGAACAAAAAATTGTAAGTAAATCATCTGCAGCTAGAAACTAAACCTAACTACCTGTTGTGACCTACTGCTGTGACCATGTGTCACAAACTGTTACGTTGGCTTCATTTTCGGCCTACAAACACTTGAGCCATCATGCCGTTTGCGACAGATAAGCCCTGTCGTCATGACACATGACGCTTATTGCCACTTCAGCCACATAACATGACCACCAGTGATCGGTTTCGTGCTTCACTGGGTTCACCTCAGTTTTATGGAGCTGAAACGGTGATAAAACTACGAATTGCTGCACTATATATCCATTCCCGGCACACGTCGGCCTGATGAACGGCTGTTACACTCAGCGATGTATCATCGGCTGCAGTTCTTGTTTCAGCTTATCCTCAGTGTCATATATTCTATTTGTGGCGTTATTATTGATGTTCATTAGGTCATTTGACAGTAGTAAATCATTAGTTATGCAGTAAAGCTGTTTCCTGTGTCTGTCATTGACTGTTCATTCATGTGGTGATTTGTGTGGCAAGATTGATTAAGATTTTCTAATTGAAATAACCAATAGATGTTACACATTTAAAAAATAGTTCTTTAATATTAAAGCTACACAGAGGGACGTTATATTCCAATGGAAAACAAAATTATATATTTGGCGCTGTATTAAGACTAAGACAAAACAAGGGAAGAAAATATGTTTCACAAATGCAATTATGTCAGTATATATTAGGTGTGAGTTTTTTTTAACAATGCACCTTTGCTGCTGATTAACAAATTCTTCATGCTAAGAGCACTGTCCAAGAAAATGGCCAGGCAAACCTAGTCAAATGAAACTGTCTGGACAAATGCAAACGAAGCTCTTGTGAAACAATCAGTCAGTGTGTCTGTGTACAATTTGACTGAGATTACGAACATTGTAAATCAGTGAGGCTGTTGTACTGTTTGTTATTAATGGTGTGTCTCACTAGATGTTCTAGTAACTAGCAGAATACATGACTATGAATCAGTTAACTTTGCAGCAGAGTTGTCATCAAGTATGTATTGTAATTGATCGATTGACTAATTTTGCATATTTGTATTTGTCTTTATCCACAAGTCCATGTTTAAATTTGATGTGTGTATTTTGTGAATTTGTATCAATTTACTGAGATTTTTTGGTTTGTTTGCCCTGCTTGAATATATACATATTACGATCTTAGATAAACATTAATAAATGAGCAACGCATAAGGTCAGTTTAATATAAAATAACACAATATAAAAGGGAAACTCCAGCAAAATTCCAATATAATTACCAGTCCAACCATTCACTCAAACCAATTACAGTGCATTTTGTAATAATTCTTCTCCCCGAACATTACATGTAACATCAGCCAACATTGGCCAAAACAAAATCGCTGATTCTAGAATGGCAATGAAATGATTGGATAATGGATTCCGCTTCACTTCAGCTTTTCGATACGGCAATATACAGCAGGGTACTAAGACTGATGTGACCAACAGCACCCTGGCAAGCGAGAATGGGTTAAAATGCTTCGATTTGATCCGAAAAACTTAACCACAAGTCTGTTCTACAGGTCTGTCTGGTGCTGGAAAGACGACGATCGCGTTTGCACTGGAGGAGTACTTGGTGGGTCACGGTATCCCCGCCTACTGCCTCGACGGAGACAATGTGAGGCATGGCCTCAACAAGAACCTCAGCTTCTCTCACGAAGATCGCGAGGAGAACATCCGTCGTATCTCGGAGGTCGCAAAACTCTTCGCCGACGGAGGCATTGTGTGCCTCACCAGTTTCATCAGTCCCTTCAGGAAGGTACGCTGTTAGACGATGTGGTCTGGTTATTACTGCCACTAGATGGCGCTGCATGTAGTGACGCAGTGTTGACCAATCACAGGGATGCATAGTTATTTTTAATTATTTCAAATAATAATACATACATAGTGAAACTTATGATTATTATGTGTATTATAAAATAATTTTTGACTGGGTGAAATTTCAGAATTTAAGGTATTCAAATGTAATTTACAAGTTTTCATTGACACGCAGTTAGTTTTTGTAAAAAAAGTAAAATCATCACAGTTTGTTCTGTATCCCTTCATATGTTATGTGTATTTATTTATTTATTTATTGTATATGTATATATATATTGTAGTGTCACATTGAGGTTTATGTATGGAATTTTTTTGTTAACATTATTTTACACAGTTGTTAGTGAGTTTGGGTGCATGTTCCTGCATGCAGTTTACATGCAAGTGTGCACATATAGGTATCACATGACATGTACATCGTCATTGATACATCTTACCAACAACATATAGGTATCACATGACATGTACATCGTCATTGATACATCTTACCAACAACATATAGGTATCACATGACATGTACATCGTCATTGATACATCTTACCAACAACATATAGGTATCACATGACATGTACATCGTCATTGATACATCTTACCAACAACATATAGGTATCACATGACATGTACATCGTCATTGATACATCTTACCAACAACATATAGGTATCACATGACATGTACATCGTCATTGATACATCTTACCAACAACATATAGGTATCACATGACATGTACATCTTCATTGATGCACCTTACCAACAACATCACCGTGACTTTGATAGGTGACAACAGTTTGCCATTCTTTGAGTGTTTCCTCAACACGTCCCTGGAGGTGTGCGAACAGAGGGACGTGAAAGGCCTGTACAAGAAGGCCAGGGAGGGAAAGATCAAAGGTATGGTCTTATTTACCTTCTTTTCTCTATTGTACATCTGTAACTCCCAATTGACGGAACCAGGATTCAAATCTTTGGGTGATTTTGTTCAGTCACCCCAGCCTTAGTTCACCAGAATACCTCTTGGTCAATTCTGATGGAATTCCAAAGAATGTATACCCACTGAACAGTCAGCTACAAAGATCAGCTGAAAGGTCAATGTCAATTATTCAGAAATGTTATCTGTAACTACGACAGTGTTTAACAAAAATGGACCATTTAACATATGATAACATGTTTTTATCCAAAAATTATTTTTAATATATATAAAAAGTACTTTGTGTAGATGCTTGCTGACATAACAAAATCAACACGGTGAATATTAACCGCTAGGCTTGTATGAAAAACAGCACAATGGCCCACTTGTTCATACACGGACATTTCACGTACATTTACATAAATCGGTACAATCACAGAAGACATGCAGTGCATTGTGAACAATTGTATATAACTACCCAAAGTTCCTTCTACGAAGGTCGTTACGTTCTTATGGCTGGACTTGAGCCAAAATACGGAAACATCCAAAAAAATGCGAACTGATTTTTTTACACTGTACACTTCAAAGTCCTGTTTTAGGATAAAAACAACTGTAGTTACTTAAAAGAACTAATTACCTAAGTTAGTTTCACTATCAGAAATATGATCAGTTGCTAATAAAAAGCCTGTTCAATGACCTTTAAAGGCCCTCCTCAGTTGGAGTTTTTCTTGTCTTGTTCAAACTCGCTTTGCAAAAAATCCTACCTAACTAGTATCCACTGTGACATTCACACTTGTGCAAATTTAGTTTTGGTGAAATCATTGCCAATAGAAATGTACTGAAAACTGATAATGCATGAATGTAGTACAGTACAACCTGTCTTGGGCAACCTGTATTTGATGACCACCTCTCTTGGACGACCACTTTCTTTATTCCCCGTGACTGTCTTTTCAATATCAGCTGACCTGCCATGGGCGACTACCTTTCTTGAAAGACTGCTTTTTCTGAGATGAAGTGTGTTCGCTCAAGACAGGTTCTACTGTACGTAAAAGAGAGGTGAGCAAGCACTCTGTGTTGCAGGGTTCACGGGCATTGACCAGGAGTATGAGAAGCCAGAGGACCCAGAGCTGGTGCTGAAGGCTGGCCAGGAGAGCATCAACGACTGCGTGCAGAAGGTTGTCCAACTGCTACAGGAGAAGGTAATGCAGCTACAGCTGCTGCATCTGTTGTTACTGCAGCTACAGCTGCTGCATCTGTGGTTACTGCAACTACAGCTACTGCATCTGTGGTTACTGCAACTACAGCTACTGCATCTGTTGTTACTGCAGCTACAGCTGCTGCATCTGTGGTTACTGTAACTACAGCTACTGCATCTGTGGTTACTGCAACTACAGCTACTGCATCTGTGATTACTGCAACTACAGCTACTCCATCTGTGGTTACTGCAACTACGGCTACTGCATCTGTGGTTACTGCAACTACAGCTACTGCATCTGTGGTTACTGCAACTACGGCTGCTGCATCTGTGGTTACTGCAACTACAGCTACTGCATCTGTGGTTACTGCAGCTACAGCTGCTGCATCTGTGGTTACTGCAACTACAGCTACTGCATCTGTGGTTACTGCAACTACAGCTACTGCATCTGTGGTTACTGCAACTACAGCTACTGCATCTGTTGTTACTGCAGCTACAGCTGCTGCATCTGTGGTTACTGCAACTACAGCTACTGCATCTGTGGTTACTGCAACTACAGCTACTGCATCTGTGGTTACTGCAACTACAGCTACTGCATCTGTGGTTACTGCAACTACAGCTACTGCATCTGTGGTTACTGCAACTACAGCTACTGCATCTGTGGTTACTGCAACTACAGCTACTGCATCTGTGGTTACTGCAACTACAGCTGCTGCATCTGTGGTTACTGCAACTACAGCTGCTGCATCTGTGGTTACTGCAGCTACAGCTGCTGCATCTGTGGTTACTGCAGCTACAGCTGCTGCATCTGTGGTTACTGCAACTACAGCTACTGCATCTGTGGTTACTGCAACTACAGCTACTGCATCTGTGGTTACTGCAACTACAGCTACTGCATCTGTGGTTACTGCAACTACAGCTACTGCATCTGTGGTTACTGCAACTACTGCAGCTACAGCTGCTGCATCTGTGGTTACTGCAACTACAGCTACTGCATCTGTGGTTACTGCAACTACAGCTACTGCATCTGTGGTTACTGCAACTACAGCTACTGCATCTGTGGTTACTGCAACTACAGCTACTGCATCTGTGGTTACTGCATCTGTGGTACTACTGCAACTACTAGCTACTGCATCTGTGGTTACTGCAGCTACTGCATCTGTGGTTACTGCAACTACTGCATCTGTGGTTACTGCTACTGCACTACAGCTACTGCATCTGTGGTTACTGCAACTACAGCTACTGCATCTGTGGTTACTGCAACTACAGCTACTGCATCTGTGGTTACTGCAACTACAGCTACTGCATCTGTGGTTACTGCTACTACAGCTACTGCATCTGTGGTTACTGCAACTACAGCAGCAACAAGAAATAGCACGTTTTCATGATGTCGCTGATCACAGGATGGTTG
Organism: Paraescarpia echinospica; assembly: GCA_020002185.1. NCBI lineage: Eukaryota > Metazoa > Annelida > Polychaeta > Sabellida > Siboglinidae > Paraescarpia > Paraescarpia echinospica. Next base: position 59,550,158 of record CM034535.1, read on the forward strand.
TCGTGTGGACTACTGGTTTATAGCTAGGGTGTTTGGTGATTATAGTGGTTGAAGTGACTAGTATGGCAACGGCTGGAGTTATTGAATTTATAAATGAAACTGTGAATTTAAATTACAGTTCAAGTCACCTAAGTGGTAACAGTTGATGCAACTGAAATGGCACTGGTTGAAATAACTGAAATTGTAATGGCGAAGTGACTGAAACGTGCAATGACTGAACTGAAAATGCAATTGTTGAGTCGGCAGAAGAATCTAGTTTCTTTATTTCTTCTGATGAATACATCCAGGCTTTATTTCCCTGTGCCAGCTTTGGGATAGTTGTCATGGTTTCCGTGACTCCACATGCACCTCTTGATCACACAGCTTTTCTCTCTCTCCCTCACAGGGCATAATTCCTCACACTTCCGTCGGTCTCGTCAAGGAACTGTTTGTCCCTGAGAACCGAGTAGAAAATGCCAAGGCTGAAGCGAACATCCTTCCCGCAGTCAGCATCTCAAAGGTAGGCATGCATCATCTTCAGTCATCAGCTACTGTTCATACTCAGGGTGTTTGTTAAGGGAATGATGCACAGCGTGTCAGTTAGCGCTAATGGCCAGTTTAATTGTGAGGTGTTATGATATGTTTATAACATAAAACACTGCCAACTTACAAGAAGAATATCAATTAGTTGTAGCAGATACATTACAGATTTTCAGTGTGCCATGTAAAATATGCATGACATTGTCATAGCATAATTCTACAAGTGAAATGATTCTATGATCAAGTCCAGTAACTTAATGAAGTGGTTAGTTGAATCTCCACTGGGCTGTGTTATTGTCTGTCCAAACAATCCTCCCAGCTCCCACGAGCCTAGGGTACTCAGTGTAAAGGAAATCGAGCAACATTCACAACACTCACGACTGCCAAACCATCTGGATTTCCCACATATGCAATACAGATTTTGGGAAATATACAAGAATATCCCAATTTTATTAAAAAAAATTAAGAAAGCAATGCTAACGTACATTGCATTCATCACATAAAATATTATATTTATTTGGAAAAAACACACAAATATGTACACACAAAAATACAGTGTTTCGTAAGAAGAGGACAGGTATTATAACAAAATTATATAGTGCTGAGATAGAAAATAACGGCTTCACATTCATAAGAGCTGTCGAAGCACAAATTGATGTTAGGCAGATTTCCATCGAAACCTTGCAGATCTCTTTCTTTTCATTTGATATTGGTGAATCTCATTGCATTAAAATTATAGCAATATATCAAAAACTACTGAAAATGTGTCAATAAACGAGGTGTCATTTTAAAGATCTGAGAAATCCAAAAAAGTATATAAAATTTAATTGGACAACTTAATAACCACTTTGCTGTGGCTAGTCACAACTGATCTCTTCACAGCAGTGATTAATTATCGTGTCACTGAGCAACTTTCGAAAGGCAGTAATTTATCATAAAATCAATAATATTAAGTCAGATAATCATTAATGATTGTGATGGGGTTGTAACTTTGAGGGAATATCTCTGAATGGCCAAATGGAAGCAGTCATGATGAAGCTGTAGAATAATTGCACCATTTCCATCGTACGCTTCATCAAATGCATTGCAACTAATTGATCAGGCTATCCATCTCGAGATATTCTAGACAGTACTGCCCTTGAATGTAGGAAATAAATGGTTCTTATTATGGAATATGTGGCACGTAAATAATGGCATTCAGTGTGTCCCTCGTTAGCTGTGATTTAACGATCACTCTGGTGTGAGAACGTTTGCTTCAGTTAGCTTACTTAGCACAGTTCAGCAGCTTTAGACATAAAATGTTTTCGCTCTGTCTGCATTTCCTGATTTTATTGGCCTGCCGATCTGTTTAATTGTCCAGCACATGAATCCGGCCCCGAATCTGTGTTTGCCATGCATAGGTGTACTTACTAATGACAGGAGTGGAATTGTTATGAAATGGTGAAATCTGAGTTATCCAAAATAAAGGTTTTAGAATCAACCAAAAAGTTGTTTACAATACAACTGCATTACTGTATTTGCATTATTCAAATCTAGCCAGTGTTAATGTGTTAAATTTTTCATGTAAAACAACTGGTCACGGAAACATTTCAATAATGTCTCTGTTCATTTTACTGCGGTCATTGTAGAATCCATTGTCTGGGCAAGGCTTTGTAATTGTAAAAATCCAATAATAATTTTGTGTGGGATTTTGGTAGGATTGAACTCCCGCATCCACCACGACTCAAAAACAAAACAAAAAAATGGGCAATTGGAGGCACTGTACCCACTATGTCAGTGCTGTGAAATGAAAGGCAATTAACCTATCCATCATGTGCAGTACAGAAAGGTTGATTTAGCAGATGATGTGTCACACTTATAACGTAATGCACTTATAGCATTGACCCACCCAAACACATTTAAAATGTTTAATGGATATTTTATTTACAAAGTCCTTAAGTGAAGAAAATGGGTGGGTTAGATTGATGCAAGAACTAACACAAGTCTCATGTACTACAGTAGAGAATGGCCAATGATGACCTTTATTATTGGAAAATGGACTGCATATATGAGGCAATCACTTTGGGAATAAGAATAATAGGACTGTGTGCACCACCACACAAACCAGATAGGATGTACCAGACACTTGTACAGCCCTGTCTGGAAACCGAAAATTCCCACAAGACAGCAAGTATGATGATAACATATGTGCACAAAAAAAATCTCGCTACATTGAAATGGAATAAAAACCTCTACCAATACACAAATATAACCATTTACCAATAGCTGGGGCCATTTCACCAGACGTATGTAGACTAACAAACAGTCATAGCACTGCTAAATATACGAGGGAAGGAGAATATCGTAGGGTAGCTAAAATACATGAGGGAGGAAGAAAACCACATCCCAATATATACATATACATATGGCCTGCAGTGCCAATTAATGGGCACTGCAACATTGGACTCTTTGGAACAGAATACCTGATTCGAGGCCCTGCAGTCATGAAGAGAAATTCATGCTATAGATGACCCTTGCAGCTCCCCTACACAGGCGTATGTACCGCTAATACCCTGTGTTATGCAAATGCCACAAAACCAACAAATTTCAAAATACTGATGGTAAAATAGAACGTCTGTTAATGCAGAGTTTGTTCATTTGTTTATGCTTGGTTGCATCACAATCAGCTGTTTCTTGTCACGCAACGTGTTAGGTACACACGTGGAACTGACTCATACACTCATTAATCTTCAGTTTATATAACGCAGTGTTTGTCACAGATGACGTGACATGTACACACTGCGACTAGATTAATTAGTGTCAGCATACGTGCAACATTTTTCCAAGGTAGTTCTTTAATGAAAAAACTGTTCTGCTCTTAATATTGATTGCCTTTGCACTGGTTCTGAGTGCTATTAACACAAACTGTGATGTCATCAGTCATTCTTCATCCAGTTTCCATTAATGTTTTTGTTTGACTTGTGATGGTGGATGTATCCAGATTCCCAAGATGTTTGAAATGATGTAAATAAAACATTGGTAACAGTCATAGTTTTTGTATATTACTTCTGTGTACTTAGTACTTACACAGAAAAACTTCAGAGGGAACTCAAGGAAACAAAGTAATGTTAGTTACCATGTAGATTAACTATCAGAAAGTATTCACTCTCATTTGAAAAGATTGAAATTGTCTACTATTTGTGTGAATGCGATCAGGGTGAATATGTTTAAAAACAAAATTAACAAATATTGTAGACATGCAGGGTGCAGATGCAGTGATACACAAACAAATGGTCTATCATTGATAAACCAAAGGCATGCTTGTCAACTTGCCATCTGAAACCAATCGCATGGATCAGTATTAATTAAATAAATAGCTCAAATGACACATTGAAAAAACAAAGCTGGCCAATAATGGCTGTGATTGATGTGAATAGTTTCTGTGTAAGCCGTTCACATGCCAAAAAGAACACTTTTGATTAATTCAGGACTGACAAAAATATTTCAGGCACAGTTGTGTAATGATTACAGCAATGGACTCTCAATCGAGAGAAATAAATAGAGGTTTGAATAATTTTGCTGCTGCTTAACAGCTTGGGATATTTAATTCTCTCCACCTTGCATCAGTTCACTCAACTACATGTATATACCTGAGCACATCGCTGTTATGTACCGGGTAGTCATGTGATATAATAATTGCTGAATAGTTCCCAGAGAAGTTGATGGTGTTCAAATGTACAGGTCTGCCTGGGGGGGCCGTGTACAACACCTTGAGAGACCTAATGGCTGGTTGTTGAGCTGTATAACAACTTACCTTTTCTTTTAAATCTTATTTTGTCATGTTACGAATGATCTCCTCAATTCACAAAAAAAAACACTATGCGTTTAACATCAGTTCAAACGACTGCTCCCCACACCAGTACGAGGTGTGGGACTTGCAAGTTTACACTACAAACTGGCTGTTGGCATCAGTTTATATTAACATATGTTTCACTGGTAGGTGGTGGACTGTCAAGTCAAGTGAAAAGAGTTTATTCAAACAAATCAAACAAAGTAGATGTACAAATGAAATGTATAAAGCATTGGTGAATAGTTCGAAAGGAGAAACAGAAGTAAAAATACTTATAAAGTCATGCTTCTCCTTGGTCGAATGGAGAGCAATCGAATGTAGCTATCTATCAACCCACTCCATTCATTGTAATGTTTAAGGTACTTTGTGACTTTGTGAATGTATGAGACGACCCCTCAACTAACAGTTATTGATGATGATGTTGTTGTTGTTGTGTAGTTGGACCTGCAGTGGGTGCAGGTGTTGTCGGAGGGTTGGGCCTCCCCCCTGACTGGCTTCATGAGGGAGAGAGAGTACCTGCAGTGTCAACACTTTGGCTGCCTCCTCGACAGTTAGTGTCTTATTTACAGTGTCACCTTCATATTATGTATTTCACTAACTAATTTATACACTTATAAAATTTATGACTCATGTTGAACTAACTTATCACTATTTTTCAGCTATATAATTTGTATTCAGATATAGTAATTGGCATATATGTATATATATATGTGCACGATGTTTAACACGGGTAACCAGTTTATTAACATTTGTATAACTAATACAGTTTTTCACCAATTTATTTTGAACCTTTACAATTTAAAGATCAAATAATTTGTTAGTTGTGTTATGCATCAGTATAATTAATATGAAGATGCTAGTTATATTATTTGTTTAGAATAAATAGTTAATGTCTTACATCAGTCAGTTAATGTCTGTACATCTGTGTGTCTCATGTAAGAGCGTACCAACGGTGCCATCTATCTTGCACGGAACTGTAGTTTCTCACGCATCCACCAGGTGGTACCATCAACCAGTCAATCCCGATCGTGCTGCCAGTGAGCACAGAAATGAAGGAACAGTTGGACGGGTGTGTAGCGTTTGCGCTCGAGTACGAGGGAACGCGAGTCGCCATTCTCCGCACACCGGAGTTCTATGAACACCGGAAGGAGGAGAGATGTTGTCGTCAGTTTGGGACCTGTGACAAGAGGCACCCCTACATCAAGGTGGGTATTATGCATTAAAGTTAATGAAATTTATCAATATGTACATTAGGAAACACATTTGGTGGAATTACTGAAAGTGAGAGATAGTGTTTTTTTTACGTACTAATTAATCTTCTTCACATGTATATTTTTATGTTTATTATAACCTTTGTTTAACTTTGTTTATTAGTTCATAGTTTATAATATTTATATTAATATATACTAACTTTAGAGACAGTAAAAACACTGTAAGTGCATATCCTCTGAGTCGCGATATCTACTCACTCGCATCTTTCTGTTTTTCGCTTCCTTAGTCTCTGATCTTCCAAAAGGCAGTGTATTTTAGAAAAAACATCAGTCGTTAGTTAGAGTTAATTCCTTACATGTTTTTGCAATGCATGGCTTTTCTGGGGGCCTTTCTCCTATTTGTGACATTTGAGAGCACCAATGTAAACGAGTGGTTTGTTGTTCCATGTTGGGTGTAAGCTGATGTTAATATAATGGTGTATAACTTAATTAGCATATGTTTCTTAAGTCGGTGCAGAATCTGATAGTGAAAATAAACTTATAGTATGTCATCAGAAAGTTGTAGAAATATAGTCAAGACGCCGGTCACTGTGACCCATTGTGTACCGTGTTGCGAGATCTAGCAAGATTTAAATACCAAGCAATGTTTGCAAGACATGAGAGTGGGCGTGATTGCTAAGTGAAGGTCACATTAAGATGGCTGCATCGGCTATTATATGCTTCTTTTGAATTAATCATTTCTAATATAAGTTTTGAAGATAAGCTAACCATTTTTTCTCAGAGTTTGCCTCAGATACTAAACAATACTCCAGACGAAAAAGAATTGATTTTTTTTATGTTGTTTAGAGATATTTAAATGTGTTTAAAGACATTTTTAAAATATGCAAAAAATCACCTTAAAATGTCATTTTATTTCATTTTGAGAAACTCCCAAAAGAAAAATTTATATGATTGTAAGTACAAACATGTTATTGACATTCACACGGATTTTTTTTAAACAAATGCATATTAAGTTTGATACGGCTTCATAAACATTTTGCTACAATGTTGAAAGACAGCAAAAATCTGTACTGCATTTTTGGCACGACCCCTTCACCAAACATAAAACATTTTGGGTAAACACAAGTCGAGTTCATATGCCAAGTTATGGCTTTGTAAGTATTGTAGTTTTTATAAACAGTTACATAAAGTAATACTTCCTGGTTGTTACCAATAATACAAGTATCACCAGATGCTTGTTTTTTGCTTAGAAATGTAACTTTTTTTACTGGCATGTGGCTTATTTCAACATAATTTGACAGACACTTCTATTACTGAGATTTCCCCCAAGGTTTTCCCGCCAAGTTGTCTCATGATATTGTGTTACGAAGGGTCATGTGTTGAACTTGTGGTAGACAATATTGATTGACACCTGCTGGGGTCAGTCATGTGTCATTGCAAATGGCGGCTGAGGTCGGGCATTATCGGAGAATAAACAAAACTACAGCCAGTATTTGGTGATTTGACAGCGTGATGCATTTAAGTAATTATAATACAACAGCATAGTGGCATGAGAATAACCAGACTATTATGATCTGCATTCATGGTGAATGAATTTATGTTTGAACTGGGCTGACGCACACGTGATCGTCACTATGGAAACATCATCAGTTTCTAAGAATCTGAAAAGGGACTTTCCACAGACACACTAAAAATACTAGTTTTTAAAGGACTGATTGGTGACATATGGTGATAGTGCCTTGGTTTTTTAATACTGACACCTACTAATGTTCTATGAAGAAAAAAATAAAGAAATCAACTGACATGACACCTGGTGCAGCTACCTTAATACCTGTCGTTGATTGGCTAATATTCACAGTACAATGGGCATCGCTGAAGTATCTGCACATGTCGCGTTTTCATCAACACCAACCAACAAACATTGCAAACATTTCTTTGGATATTCATGGAAACGGCATATTTCTATTAACAAGCATGAATGTGGGACAGCCAGTGTACGAGTCAATGTGCATTTTGTTGGTAGATGATCTACGAGAGTGGAGACTGGCTGGTTGGCGGGGACCTAGAGGTGATGGAGAGGATCTGTTGGAATGACGGACTCGACCAGTACCGACTGACACCCAACGAACTGAGAGCAAAGTTCAGTCAAATCAATGTAAGTTCACCTGTACCCGTTCCTCATTTAAGATGGTGATAGAACTTGAGATTGTCGGTCGAGAGATTCCATGTCCAAATCCTCTTGTTGAAACATGGGAACTTTTGTTTTGTTCACTCCATGTCGCTCCAGCCCACTGAGCTGTTTAAATGAGTATCTCGCAGTGATGGATTATGTGTTCAAAGTGCTTTTTTGTAGTTATTGCTGCATGGCTGAATTCTTCCCAGAGGAGTCGAGTTAAGAGTTGGAATGAACAAATGTAAATATAATAATTGAGGTTGCAAATTTTCAGTTAACTTCAGCAATCATTGTTAACTAATGCACCGTTGCATGAAACTTAATTTATTATTTATAGGTAAAAATATGTTATATTTTTACACTGTTTATTTAAACGCAGGCTGATGCAGTATTTGCGTTTCAACTGCGCAACCCGATCCACAATGGTCACGCTCTGCTGATGAAGGACACAAGACAGAAATTGCTGGAGCGCGGCTATAAGAAACCTGTGCTGCTTCTACACCCACTCGGTAAGGGATGGTTGCTTCAGTTCCCCCCCTCCCCTCGATACAGGACTTGCAATTTTTACAGTCCAAAATGGCTGTTAGCGTCAGTTTGCATTAACATATGGTTTGCTCACTAGGTGGAACAAGTGTATTGTAGCAACAAAAGTAACTGACAAATTCTCATCATTGTTTATATAAACCGAGGAAAAAACAATTTATAAAAATGTTGTGGTTGTCTAACATTTATGCTGTGTTCATACAGAGTTAAGGGTAGCCACTACCCGAAAACTGCCATATATAACAAATATGTTTTATATCTGTTAATACTGAACATATCTTAACCAAATGTGGAGTACTAATTAGATAAATGAATGGTATATGATGTGTGCAGTATGGCCTCATTTGCTTGTGTATTATCACAACAACGAATGTTTCTAGTGAGATTAATTTTTGCATCCTTGAAAATTATTCTGAGCTAACAATTGTACGTGTGATCATGCAACTGTCAAGAATCATTAGCTAGAATGCTCCTCTGTCAGATAAGGTGGTTTTGGGCAAGGGTATCTGACTTCAGTGACTGTTGTTCAGGTTTATCATTTTTTAAGATGCCTTGAAAAATGCTCAAACCTAAAATCCCATCCCACAACAGTCATTGCAGTAAGATTTCCTTGCCCGAAACTACCTGATCTGACAGAGGAGCATTCTAGCTAATGATTCTTGACAACTGTATGATCACACATACAGTTGTTAGTTCAGAATAATTGTCAAGGATGCATGCCCCTCTATCACACTAGAAACGTTCACTGCTATGGTAACACACAAGCAAATGAGCTCATATTCCATATCATATACTATTCATTTAACTTATTAGTACTCCAAATTTGGTTAAGATGTGTTCAGTAATAACAGAGATATGGCCTAAGGCCGTTTTCGGGTGGCGGCTACCCTTAAACCAGATAGGTAAACCAGATAGGTAAACCAGATAGGTAAACCAGATAGGTAAACCAGATAATGCTGCATGTGTATAACAATTACGTGGCTTGTAACAACTGCAGTAAGGATGTGTGGCATTGTAAATAATATATTATACGTTGTAAACCAGTGCAAAGTTAAGCGGGTTAGTTGTTTCTGTGTGACACGGCATAAGAGGGTGATGTGTTTTATCAGGCGGGTGGACAAAGGAAGACGATGTGGCCCTCGACTGGAGAATCAAACAGCACTTGGCGGTGTTGGAGGACAAAGTTCTCGACCCAGACAGCACAGTCATGGCAATCTTCCCCTCCCCTATGATGTATGCGGGACCAACAGAGGTATGTAGCTGCTCCCATAATGGTTCTATGAAGCCGACCTTGAAACATGGTTCGTAATGTGAATACGAAACATACAACTGATAAAAACCACCTGTGTGGCAGAAGCAGGCAGGACTAACGACCTAACCACAAGTTCACAGAATTTCTTCTTGATGTCGCCTAGTTCCCACAGTCAAGACTAGTAAAGACAGCAAGCGGGACGGAGTTCAGTTGATTCAGCAAATTTCCGTACATTTGTTTTTGCAGTATAACACTATTCCCACCCCTGGCTGGGGCAAGGGGACGTTTCTGAGTAATGGAACAGACAGTGTTGTTTTAATACCTATTATGCTCTGCAATCTTCAGGAATTTCATAATCTTTCTTAACAGTTTCCGAATCTCTGTAACAATGTCTCTGTTAGTGTACCCAGTATTTGCCATGTTTATTTAATCACCATGGTTACAGTATTCTTACGTACTTTGTGAAAACCATCCTCGCATGCCAGGGCTGTTTGCCATGCAAAACTAGCCCTGGCTGATCCCCTACGCGAAGTGCGGAAGTTAGCTGAGTCAAACTAGTAATTGACTTCGCCAGTTGCGACTGCATCGCCCGTGAGAACAGCGCAAATACCCGCCCCAATTTGAAGACGGATAAACGACTTCTGGGAATCCCAATATATAATGACCTGTTCGCCCAGTAGCCATTAGGACGAGCAGCTGAGCTGTATTGTATATTCGAATAATTGCTTCTACTTCCTAAACATTGCATGTAACACGAGCCACGGTTGGTTAAAATTAGTTTTATTATGACCACCTGACCTGCCTACATCTACTGATCTAGTAACCGATTTCATAGGCTGAGCTTAAATTCAGAGTTTCGCAAAGCGATCAGCCAGGGTGTACTGCTGGCTGGCACTGACGTGACTGACGACCCTTGGCGCGCAAGGATGGTGAAAACCAAAAACTGTGTTTGACGTGTGGAGGAGTTTCAGAAATACTGTTTTGTATTGAATTTAAAACTTATTGCAGTGCATCGGTAGATGATCTAGCAAAGGCGACAGTCATCTGAAATTGATGGTGAGACGAATGACCGAGATGGCAAATATGATCATGTAATTTTCCACATGTATTTATCATCTTTGTTTCCTAGGTTCAATGGCATGCCAAGGCTCGGCTATCAACCGGTGCCAACTTCTACATAGTGGGGCGGGACCCTGCAGGAATGCCACACCCAGAAACCAAACAAGATCTCTACAACCCTACACATGGCGCCAAGGTATGAACACTCTCCCGTCCAGATCGTCTAATGTAATAAATTCTGTGAATTTCACTTCAATTATTTAATGTGGTTTAATGTGGTTTTTATTATTTATTACCATGTTCAAATTGGCATTCCTGTCTACGCAACTCTTAGGGTATATTCTGCGTATGTGTCCGTTCCATGTATGATGTTGTGATTACAGTGTACTGCTCATGGCTCCAAATTTCAAATACCTGTCCTCTTGATCGATGGTCCGATGCTCTAACTGTTGAACTACATTGGCACTTGTTCCATGTACAGAATTTCTTTGAGAAGAAAACATTCATTTATATTTTAATTTACCTACATCTACCGTCCACCCCCTGTAACTATAATCGGGATATCTTACATAATTTTGAAACAACCACAGAAAACGTGCAACATTGCAAAAAAAGTTCAAAGTTATATCTTTGATAAACGTCCAGCACGAATACTTTGCAAAACTATTTTCTCAGTCCATTTATGTGAAGTGGCGTCTGGTACGTAACACTGAATTAAGTACTAGGTTGCTTGGTTGCTGACATAATAATTTATGAAGATAATAATCTAGAGCCGCTTATGAACTACCAAGATATTTTTGTGCTTTTCTCATACTTGGGAACAGACACAGGGAGAGGTCAGATATGGAGCCACTGTGATTATAGGTCTAATTTACTAAAATAATGTACGCTTTCAAACCGTCACGCACATGTGCAATGCCATATGCACAAGCAGAGAATTGAATTATGAAGTAGTCATCTCTGGAAATCGGGATGTTTCAATAAAATTGGCACTGACTATTTGTGTACCATGCTTGAATCTTTAACGATGTTTCTGATTGTTTGCCATGCAGGTTCTGACGATGGCTCCAGGCCTGCCGCAACTGGAGATCGTGCCATTCCGCGTGGCCGCGTACAACCTGAAGAAGAAACAGATGGACTTCTTCGACCCGGAGAAGAAGGATGACTTCCTCTTCATCTCGGGCACAAAGATGCGGAAGCTGGCTCGTGACGGAGAGACACCTCCTGAGGGCTTCATGGCGCCACGCGCATGGAAAGTCCTTGTCGACTACTATCAGATGCTCAACAAGGCTGAACAGCAATGAATGTAGTCACAGTAGTCTGTAGTTGCCGTTTCAGGCAGGTGTGGTTTTGCTCTGATGTAGAATGTGCCGTTGAGTTCTAATTGCGACTTTAAATTGTACCAAATTGTTTGCACGCATTTGTCGTGAGTTTTAATGCAAAAACATCAACAGAATTCACAAATTTTAGGTGTGAACTGGAGTGGTCTAGAGGTTGACGACAGTTTTTAAAGGTTTTGTTAAAACCGGATGTAAATGTGTAAATTCTCAATTTGTGTGGACACAACAGATTATTCCACTTATCGCAATTAGCAGGTCACCTGACCGAACGTTCAATATGTGTCCGTGCTTAATTTCCATGTATATATAATATAGTCGCACTAATGAGCAGATATGTAGAAACTTCACACAATTTCGATTCAGCTGCACAGTAGCCTGTTGCGTGACCAAATACCGGTAGTAATTATATTTATTGACTTGGGATTTATTTAAAGGAAGGTGCAATAATAAAATTATTTCATGTGAGTGTCATGTCTGCAAATACAATGTTATTTATTGGTATCATGGCATGGGCAGGTTGATGTTACCAGATAAGTGTCTATACCATACAATACATGACCCGTTATTTATTATGACCAGCCAAAATACGTTATGAACACAGTCTGTGTGTGGTTTATTAATATGAGAAAGACAACTGAACTAGTTTTTTCTGTATTTTGTAGATGGTCTATTCCGTTAAATTATCAAACAGGTGAAACAAGGTGGTTTGCCTAGTAACACTTTACAGAATGGTTAGCATTAGGCTCGGAGATGTAATTTATCATTCCTTCATTGCACTTGTTTCATTCCAGTGTGGGGAAATGTTTTATGTCTGATTTCTGTTCATGCTGGTCATTGAGGGGTGCCTAATCATGTTATCCAGTGTGATCCGAGCTACTATATTAGCCAAGCCACGTTAAACACACAGAAAAAGATACGACAGTTATTTACAAAATACCCACATCTGGCAGTTGCCCAGTGTTTTTTGTGGTTTTGCTAAATATTGCCAACCACTTTTCTTTTGCAAAGTTGGCACATACGGCAGGTATATTCAAATACCTCTTGCCAAAGCAGCATACAGTTGCCTAAATCCCCTTCAAGTGAATCTGCCAGGGCAATTTGTAGACGATGGAATAAAGATCTGAAAAATAATAAATAAAATGCTACGTATATTTAACTCGCTATGCGTAGAGATCAAGATGTTATTTTGTCAATTGTGCCCCAAAATGCATGGTTTATGCATATATAGATGTGTGAGCTAGTGACACTGTATATGTGTACTTCTCACGGTTATGTCCCGTGCCGTTTCCTGGCAAAAGAGGTTGTGGGTATTTCGGTGCATTTTACTGGTGCTCATGTATGTGGACAATTACAGCTGTTGATCTTGCTGTAAGACTTGCATTATATGATGGACCAATTTTAATTAGGTGGACAATGGGCTGATGCGTGACTGGAGAACAGACGATGGAGAAGTGGGCTTGAAAGTAGTATTCAAAATTACTACAGGAGGTCGTCAGTCTTTTTAACGGGTTCACAACTCCCAAATGCGTGTCCCGTATGAATGCCATCTTTTCACCAAAAACTGAAATTCGTACCTACGAAACTGACAATGCAAATGTTGTTTGCATTTTCTATTATTATGTGGGCCACGAACATTGGATTGGGACCACCTACTTTGTAAAGTAAGTTCTGCACACCACCTACTTTGTAAAGTAAGTTCTGCACACCACCTACTTTTCAGCTCGGGCTTCGAACACTGATTCTAAGCCTTCCCAAACAATCTGCAATGTCAATAGAAATGCATGAAACTATGTATTTTGCATTCACTGTAGCCCCTATGAATACTCATACTATACCCGTGTATGAAGTACAGTGATAATTGTCCAGAAGTGCTTAAAAGGTAGAGAATATGGTTACATGTTGAAACCGTATCAATCAAAATCAGCCAACATGTCCTGACCTTTGTTATTACTGAGTTAGAAACAATCTAAGGATGACACTGAAGTCAGTATTCAGATGAAATTAATATATTACTGTATATGAGGGACTGCTAGACAGAAAGCAGCAAGATCATGGCTACATGGTTTATTTTAAGAAGCGTACAATTTTCAGACATATTAAAGTACCAGAAGTAAATTTAATGCACATGTCATTTTGAATTTTATCAAATTTGTGTAGGCCTTTGCAAGTGGTCAATAATTAAAACTTGACACTAAGCTACATAAAATGTCTGATATATTGTACTATAAAATTGGAGGTTCATGTTTCTCAGTAAAATCAAGTTTTGTCAGTAACAAACATGATGAATTTGTGCAAGGTTGTTTTGTTTATAAAATGTATATAAACTTAATTGGCATTTACATGTGCATTTAAGATGGTGTTCTTTGGGACCATGACAAATATCAATGAAAATCATCAACTTACGACGAATGTTATACTTGCTTATGTTCTGTTCTGTTGGAGACATTGGAAAGTGTGGAAAGTATTACGGTGTGAAATCCGAGTTGTTTGTTTCAACCTGTTGATGTTGTAAAGTATGCTGTGATTGAATGCAAAGCACCAAATGGTATGGTAGAAAGAGGGAGGGAACCAGACGGTAAGAACTTGCCACAGTTTGGAGACTCATGGCACAGTGTCTGATTTGACTTTAAATGGGTGAATGTAAGACTAACCATAGATAGATGTCAGTGTTATAGACTGTCGAGCATGTTGATATTACAGATATACACACGTGTGGTAGAAAGATATTTGATGAAATAAATTAGCTGTGGTAGAAAAGAAGTTCTGAATAACTTGTTTGTGTTGTTCATTTGACATATTTTGCACCACGAATAACAGATCCGTCAATTATAAATCAATGAGGAAGGAGAGATAACAGGAAGACAAGAGAAGAACTAAGATGTCATTAGAGGTTAAGGGGGAAGAGGAAATATGGGAATGAATTAATGTATTCTATTTGGTTACTCGCAAGTTATGAAGTTATTCCAGATAATAAAAAACATAATTTGACTGCTGAGCCATCCAGGAGGTTCTTCGCAAACCCAAGACTGCTTATTTCAAGAAACACATATACTAGGTGATAGACAAGAATGAGGAAAGACAAAGAAAGACACAAAGACAAGAGGGAGATAAAGAATAAAAGAGGGGACGGGAAGACAAGAGGGAAACGAGGGCAATGAAGAAATAAAGGCAGGAAGAGGGGTTGTAAAGACCAACAGAAAGGAAACGGATGGAATACAGGAGGAATTGTGAAGACACCAAAACAAAGGAAGAACAGATGGAAAGACTGACCAGAAAGAACAGGAATGTTGTCAAGAAAGAGAAGATGGGGAAAGGATAGTATGGGTTCTAAAAGTAAAATATGGGGGACGGTTGAGGTATGGGCAAGACGTACCACTAAACTGGAGGAAAGTGATGCGAAACACAACCACTGCTTTCTAGGTGTAATGATCACCGCGGGACCGCTGCCTGGCTTGCCCGCTGTGAGTAACCTGCATATGGCCACTCTGACCCGTATAAGCAAATGTGCTCTGGCCTATGGCCAGGTTCTACTTGTGAACCCGAATGTTTGTGCAGCCGCGGGTGTGATGAGCATGTACACTACTGTTTAGTATGAATAGGTCTATAAGGTAAGCTGGGGCTTGCACATGCATGGTATTATTCATTGCTATGATAGTATGTGAAGTAACGTATGCGAACATCGATTGGCAACCATCCTAGAGAACGAAGTAGTCATCATCATCCTTTTGGCGGCCACAGTCATCTTGCTGATTATTCAGCCGCACTTTGGGGGATGCGAGGAGATAGGAATTATTGTTACCAAGAGAAGAATATCACATACAAATGAATACAATTTAAAGCAAATAAATACAAATAAATAAGTAAATGTATAATTAAAATAAGATCCATACCTCTACCTAATTTAACGATGGAGGGTTTAGATTTGTGGCACCCTTACCTTGAAGGTTTCAAGGATACTAGCATGCAGCCACAGCTGTTTCTGGCAGCTGGTACTGGGGAGGAAAGAATGTTGTCTGTGCTTGGTTCTACACTGGATCTGGCAGAGCTGCTGTGAATGCCCTCTTCTTTGTCTGATCGGGGCAGGAACGAGTATGGAATGATCAAGTATTGGTTAGTTTTTAAGGATTTTATGTAGCATGGTCAATCTTGCCACCTTTCTGCAGTTCTGGAGGGAAGACCATTTGAGTTTGTTGATTGTGGTGACACTAGATGTCTTCTGGTACTGGTTGATCACAAACTGAGTGGCTCTTCTCTGGACTGCCTCGATCTTGTCAATGTTGCGCTGTTTGTAGGGGGTCCCATACTGTGCAGGCATACTCCAGTATGGGATGAACGTATGCTGTCTCCTTCAGCTGGGTGACGCTGATGTTGATGTTGCGACGTAAGAAACCTAGGGTCTTGTTGGCTTTAGCACGGAGGTCCCAGCTGAGATCTTGAGTGATGGTAACGTCGAGATACTTGGCAGAGGTGACAGTTGCCAAGGTACAGCCATGTAGCAGGTATTAATTGGCACTCTGCAGTGTCCTCTTGCGGGTGACTGGGAGGGTCGTACATTAATTCCTTGGGTGGAAAGCCATGTCCCATCCTTGTTCCCAGCTTTCCAATCATTGGAGGTCAAGTTGTAACTGGTGTTGCATGGTCGTGGTCTGTGGTGGAGAGGCGATAGACAGCGGTGTCATCAGCAAACAGGC
Source organism: Paraescarpia echinospica (assembly GCA_020002185.1). NCBI lineage: Eukaryota > Metazoa > Annelida > Polychaeta > Sabellida > Siboglinidae > Paraescarpia > Paraescarpia echinospica. The sequence goes on from CM034535.1 coordinate 59,566,775, forward strand.
GTGTCCGCGAGGTGGGTTGCTCTGGGAGATCGTTGATATAGGCCAGGCATAGTGCTGGGCTGACGACTGACTCCTGAGTGCACAGTGACGTAGCCTGAGGTAGCATCGTTGACCACTACTGCTTGCCTCCGATTCCTGAAGAAAGCCCCGAGCCACCGGTTGACTTTGCCTTGGACTCCATAGGAGGAGACTGTGGTTAACCCGGTCGAAGGCTTTCGCAGTCCATTATTATGATGTCAGCTTGGTGGCCTTGTTCCATGTTCTCGCTGAGTTCTTCAGTGAAGTTAAGTAGTTGGGTTTCGCAACAGAATCTTAATTTGCGGAAGCCATGTTGTTCTGGCCTGAGGATTCCATTGCTTTCGAGGTGATTCATCAGAGTGCTGACGATGACATGTTCCAGGATCTTGCATGGGACACTTGTGGTGGATACGGGGCGGTAGTTTGCTGGATCATAGAGCTTCCCTTTCCGAAAAACAGGCGTTATCTCCAGTCCAATGTGATTCCGCCTGTATTGATTGAGGACTGGAAGATAGTAGTCAAGATTGGTTGCCAGTTCTCTGAGTACCCGTGGACTGATGTGATCCGGGCCGCAGACCTTGTAGGGATCCAGTTTGTGAGAATCTTGCGAATGCCCTCCTCTGAGATGACAAGGTCTGTCAGTGTGGAAGAATGGTCAACATAACTCATCTGGCACCTGGCTTGGAATTCTTCATCAGTGTACTCCTTTCTCTCACTGAAGACGGCCTGGAACTGGTTATTCAGAGCTTGCACTTGGGCCATAGGGTCTGATATGAGCTGTCCACTGACCTTCAAGGGGGAGATGCTAGCCTTGGAAGATGTGGGGTTGATGAAGGTCCAAAACGCTTCAGAGAGTGGGAGCCTTCTGCTGACTCGAGTCAACTGTGATTGCATCATTATGCAGACCCAGTAGGAGCGACGTATCTTGCGGTGGATGAGGCTGCATAGGCACCTAGCTAGACTCCTTCCTTAGTTTAGTAAGGCTGACTCTCTCTATCTCTCTCTCTCTCTCTCACACACACACACACTGCTAATTCTGTTTGCAGGACCATCAGTGCCGCCTTCATACTCCCCCAGTTGTACCGGAAATCTTCCGTGTAGATTACCTGATTTTCTGTGTTGCAATATTGATTTCGCAGTATGGAATGTTGCTGTCTGATAGTCCCGAGATCACTTCAACTCTTGGAGTCAGGTGTGGGCTGTTCGTCAGGAAGAGATCCAGGGTATTTTCTAATCGTATTGGTTCTATGACAAGCTGTTCCAACCCATGGTCGTAGATCATGTCGATGTTGCTGTTGTGCAGACGTGGCTGGACAGGGTTATGTTTCAAGGACATAATAGCCAACACCCAGTCGGGGAAGTTGAAATCCCCTCCAACGAGGAAGTAAGCATTCAGGAACTTTGTGGCCTTGTCAAGCGACTCACCGAGCTTCATGAGGCTAACTTCATCCGCGACGTTTGGGCGGTAATAGAAGCATAGATAAGGGGTTTTCTTGACATGCAGTTTCACCCCTACCCATATCATCTCGCAGTCAGTGGACAGTTCGGATACTAAGTAGTTCTTCGCACTGTTAAGAGCTGCAATCAATATTCCACCTCCTTTCCTGTTTCTGTCCTTCCTGTGAATGGTGACTATGTCTGGGAATGCTTCGTTGTCGGTAACTGAGTCAGACAGCCAGGTCTCAGTGCCTATCAAAATGTCAGGTTTATGGTATCTAGCAAGTGGAGTGTTTCAGCCCTTTTCCCCCCACAGAAGACTGGAAGTTCACGTTCCAGATTCGCAGTGGCCTATTCTTCTATTTGTTTTGCTGGTTTGCCCTAATGGGAGTGGAGGTATGGTGTGGTTGAAAGCTGGTTTCAGCTGGTGTTAAACTTGAGATGTCAGAGGCTGAGGTTTCACGTGCTGAAGGATGAGAGTTGTCAGACAAGTCAATTCCATGAAGGTCAAAAGCTGTTGCACTATTGGGGATGCTACAGATAGCGCAGTGCCATTGAAAATATCTGAGTGCAACTTCTCATAGCTGAGAGTAGGGACACTCTAGCTGGCAGCGGGCATGAGACCACATCCCGCAAGCTATGCCTTTCTCCGACCAGCTGCCGGATACGTCTCAGGTACCGCAGGGATAGTGGCTGTCGCTTAGTTCGGAACGGTAGGACGGACCAGGGTTATAGGTTCCGGAGCGTAAGAGGTGAGGAGTAGTAGGAGGGATAGGTACAGAAGTATCAGCCTCTTCCTGTGATGAGTGGCAACTTTACCATGGTGTTTGCACCAGTTTTCTGCTAAAGCCTGGGTGAACAGACAGTCCGGTGCCAAGGGTACAAAACAAGGACGTCTCATGGAGTTTTACTTGGTTCACATTGTGATATAGGCAGATGTTTTCTGAGCATCACATATTGCTATCTTGTGCACCAAAGCAATGAGCACAAGTGTAAATGGAGTGATATTCAATTTGAACATGCTGAGATCCTGTTGAATTAATGTACAGAAAAGAAATAAGCAGGGGGCATGTCCTGCTTTTATTGTGCGCATTCTGTATCACTGGTACAGTACCCAGAAAGTCACTGTCAGATGGTGTCAGAGCTTTTCTAGATTTTTTACTGTCTCAAATGGTGTTAAACAAGGTGGAATCCTTTCTCCCCATCTTTTTAATGTGTACATGGATGACTTAGGTGTAAATCTTTAAAAATTGGATGTCTTTATGCAGGCACCACAATGAATCATTTGATGTATGCAGATGATCTCTGTATTTTTTTTACCTGGGTTGAGAAAACTAACAGATTGTTGTGCCAAGTATGGCATAATGTTTAACATAACATATAATGCCAACAAGTCATATTGTATGGTTATTGACAACAACCCGAGGACATGAAAAATATTCATCCTATCCCTCTCAATAATCGTCCGTTACTTCACACTATTAAATGCAAACATCTGGGTCATATAATTAACAATAATCTTACTGACGATGACGACATTGCCAGACAGAAAAGATGCCCATATGCTCAGGCCAACATCTTAGCACGAAATTTCGCCTTTTCAGCTCTACCATTTAAACTTGCCTATTTCTCTCTTACTGTGGTACTATGTATATAGGCCCTACCTCAAGTATTTGGTGTAAATTAAAAAAAATAGAGTTTAAAATGTATTACTGTTGCCTATATATAATAACAGTCTTAGAATTTTACACAATTTGTCATCACGCTGTAGTGCAAGTTTTATGTTTGTTACAAACTGTGTTAAATATTTTAATGAACACGTGTTCATCCATATGTAGCTTATCATGTCATCTTCAATAGTCTGAAAATCCACTTTTTAGTAATTATTGTTATACTGATATATATTTTCAAAGTCCTATGTTTAAATATTGGACTACCCAATTGTATGCTTAAAGGTGAACGCATATTTTAGATATCTATATATATTTTATTAACCATCTATTTTTATTTTATTATGTGTCTATATCTTTGTATTTTAGTTATTTTTTATTTTACTTGTATTGTATGTACATATGAACTTTTGTCTGAAATAAAACATTATAAAAAAATGGGCATAAATGGGGCAAGAAGACATATTTATGCAGATGAAGAGGACATGGAAGATTATACCGAGTCTGAGAAGATAGAATTGGAAGAGGAAAGGCTAAAAGGGGAAGAATTACAAAAAGGGTGCATTGAGGATCAATAATGCATTAAGCTAGATGATAGATCAGTCGGCAACCTGCGGCCCGTGGACCAACTGCGATATTATTTAATGCGGTCCGCGGAATAACAACATACATTTGTATGGTGTATATTCCATGGGAGAAAGAACCAAATGGTTGTTTTATTAATGGAACTAACACGCTGAGCCTGAGGTGTCAAATTTAGGCAAACATGTAGATATAACAACGAAATATTGAGGTGGGCCAGGATACTAGACAAGTGCCTATTTTGGGTCAAACCCCCACCCCCTTTTAGATCCGTCTATGGCATGCTTCTTCGAGTAAAATAGATATAGAGTAGAAAAACTTCCAACAAACGACTGTTAATAACGCAATGGCTCGAGATCAACATATTTTGATTTGTTTTAACTTGATTATATACATCTATAACAATATCTAGATGTAGCCGCCTGGTGATATTTGTGTTCTAAAGTTTCTAAGTACGGTTTTAGTACACTGGCTTCCTTAGCAACAAGTTAAGACATTGATTGGCATAACAAGATGGCGTAAATTGTAAACACTGAGTTGGAAAGCGCGCGTAACACAAACCCCCCAAAGTCAACTGAAACAATAGTGCTGGTTTTAAAAATAATTTTATTTACTCAGGCTGCATTCAGAATAAACTAAATTACTCGCAACTAGAGCCTTATTTCTACCGCATTTAGTATTCTTAAGTCTCGCTGAGCGTGTATTTCCTGCCTCAACTGTACACTTCGTGTAAACAAAGGCTATAGTACGTATAGCTCCATCCAGAAACGCGCAGGTCAGGCTGCTAACTAATTGATTGCCAAATCTAATAGGAGCACCAATATACCTTTATACTAACAGGCTTTTCGCACAGGACGTCTTTTAAAACCCGGAGTCGCCCTGGGTAAAAATCCCTTGTTAGCTGCACTATATAATAAAGACGTCTTGTCTGCACTTGAAATTTAAATAGATCATTTAACCTGATACCTGTGCGAAATCTTTCAATTGCATTGATCGTAATATAACGTAGGTTAATTAATAAAAGAGAGAGGGAGAGACTTGGCTTGCAACTGGTTTCTTTTGTGAAATCCTATAACAGCATTGAACATTTTATTGTAAGTACATTTTATTTTTCAACATTTTAAAATCTACACCATATTGTTTTTATTTTTTTTAAGCCTTCACTATTTATGTCGGAGTATCTGGACAGTCGTACAGCGGCATAATTTATTTATTATTTATTTTTTAACACATTTTAAAGTACCTGAAAATTGGCAGGAAACTTGTCACCATAAGATGGACCTACGGGTAACAACAGCTTTCATACTGATGGTCGCATTCATGGCGGGTCTTCGACATGGTAATGGTTTTACATCAGCATCACTTCCTGATAATATAAATGCTGGATTCCAGTTTGTGGAGCTGATATGTACATCAAGCGTGTCGTGAGCAGACAGTCACGATATCCATCTGCGAACCAGCGAACAATGTCCACTTATCTGTTACTTGCACTACTGATCTCGGGTGATGTACAGTTGAACCCCGGACCAGTTAAGTATCCATGTGGAGTATGTAAAAAGGCTGTTGCCAGAAATCATCGTGCTATGTGTTGTGACGAATGCGACACATGGATCCACATTGGTTGTTGCGGGGTATCACCCAAAGAGTATCGCCATTTACAACATTCTAATGTCAGCTGGTACTGCACTCACTGTTCATTACCAAATTTCTCAAACTCGTTTTTTAACGACAGCTCCATATTAAGTGATCCTAACCCATATGACTTGTTGTCAGACTCAGTGTCTGAAAATGGTGACAACATTGCAGACTCTGAGTCCGAACCTACAAACCGGAACAAACCAACCAACAAGCCTAAATCAAAACCAATTAAGATTATGGTCATTAACTGCAACAGCATACTAAGCACAGATAAACGCACCCAGTTTATGAGTACTGTGGAGGCCGAGGGTCCCGATGTAGTGATTGGCACAGAGTCGCACGTAGATGCATCGGTGTCTGATGGAGAAATCTTCCATCCAGGATACGATGTCTACCGAAAAGACCGAGACAGGAATGGTGGAGGAGTATTCGTTGCCATAAAGAATTGTTTTATTTCGTCGGGGATGCCCGAGTTTGACTCTGACTGTGAAACTGTATGGGCAAGAATACAGGTGTTCGGGTGCCGGACCCTGATAGTGGGATCATATTATAGACCACCTAACTCCACTATCGATGCACTATCTGGTCTGGAGAATTCGCTAGGCCGTATTAGCTCGAAATATCCAGCGGCAAACATTGTTTTGGGGGGTGATTTTAATATGCCGGGCATCGACTGGGAAACCAAGTCGGTGATCAGAAACCCCCAGTATGGCAATGGTATGAGTCAGAAGCTGATTGATATCTGCAATGACTTTTCATTGGACCAAGTGGTCAGAATACCAACACGCCTCAACAATATACTGGACCTGATTCTTACCACAAACCCTAACCTGTTCAGAAATATCTCTACTATCAACGGAATTAGCGACCATGACATTGTCACCACCGATCTCGACATGAAAGTACCAATGAACAAGAAGAAAGCCAGAACCGTTTATATATATAAACGAGCAAACATTGGTGCCATTAAAAAAGAGTTAGATGAATTTAATATAAACTTGTTTGGAGAGGATTTCAATTTGCGATCAGTTAATGAGAACTGGAATATGTTTAAATTAATTGTACTGGATAGCATGAACAGATTCATTCCCACAAAGAAACTATCAACTAGGAATAATCTCCCATGGATGACAAGACATATTCACAGACTAATCCGCAAGAAACAGAGACTATATAACAAAGCAAAAAAGACACAAAACAATCAGGATTGGGCTGTCTTCAGGAAGCTCCGGACACATGTAAAAACAGAACTAACCGCTGCGTATCATAACTATATTGATAGCATGCTTGACGTCGAGTGTAATGAAGAAAGGTCAATCCCTAAGAAATTTTGGTCATACGTCAAAAATATAAGAAAGGACTTTGTTGGTATACCATCACTGAAAGACCACAATAATCACCTGGTTTCGTCTAGTAAGGGGAAAGCAGATATACTGTCAAAGCAGTACCAAACTGTCTTCACAAAGGAAGATCTTGTCAACATCCCAGTCATGCCTCAGTCACCAAATTCCGCAATGCCGGGAATCACAGTCACTGTATATGGAGTACACAAGTTGTTACTCAGACTGAAGCCCGGCAAAGCGCATGGCCCTGACGCAATCCCAAACAAAATTTTAATGGAGACAGCTGATCAAATTGCACCTTGCCTGGCTAGAATATTCCAACAATCCATCGACACGGGTGAGGTCCCCCTTGACTGGAAACATGCTAATATATCAGCAGTATTCAAGAAGGGTGACAAATCAATCGCAGCAAACTATAGGCCAGTATCCCTCACATCAGTATGCTGCAAGCTATTTGAACACATTATCTACAGCAACATAATGGACCATCTGGACTCTAATAACATCATCGTAGAGTACCAGCATGGGTTCAGGAATAAACATTCATGTGAGACACAATTAATTGGTGCCACAGAAGACATTGCAAAGAATATAGATAACGGCCACCAAACTGATCTCCTAATACTGGACTTTTCTAAGGCCTTTGACACCGTGCCTCATGCACGCCTTATGGGAAAACTCCAGTATTACGGGGTCAGTGATGGAGTCACCAACTGGATTTCAAATTGGCTAACTGACAGAAAGCAGAATGTAGTAGTAGATGGCGAGTCGTCAGAAGAAGTGACAGTCGAGTCTGGGGTACCACAGGGCACTGTACTGGGCCCACTTCTTTTTTTATTATATGTCAATGATATAGGAGAGGGGATCACCTCTAATATCCGGCTTTTTGCCGACGATTGTATTCTATACAGGTGTATCAATGACAGTAATGATGTAGAAGCCCTCCAGTCCGACCTGCATAGGCTGGTGGACTGGTCTGCAACCTGGCAGATGCATTTTAATATCAATAAATGCTCAGTTATGCATATCACCAAGAAGAGAACTATCCACCGATCTCAGTATACCATCAATGGAGACAGCCTGGGAACTGTACACTATCACCCGTACCTAGGTGTGGAGTTCTCTGATGACCTCAGATGGAACACTCACATATCCCACCTATCTGCCAAATCTAACCGTATATTAGGTTTTATCAAGAGAAATCTGTATAAATGCTCAGAGAAAACTAAACAATCGGCTTACTTTGCACTAGTCCGCCCTAATCTCGAATACGCGAGCGCTGCTTGGGATCCATACACCAAAAAAAATATTAACGAACTTGAGAAAATACAGCGACGAGCAGCGAGATTTGTAATGGGTAACAACAGTCGGGAAAGCAGCGTAACATTAATGATGAAAACACTCAAGTGGGAGTCCCTAGAGCGCCGCAGAGAGGTCAGCCGCCTAGCAATGTTCTATAAATCTGTACATGGAGAAATAGCCCTTCCTTTGCCGAGCCACCTCGTTCACTCAATCAACAACACTCGTGGCCACAGTGAACGATTTATTCAGGTGCCGGCAAGGACTCAGGTTTATGCTAACAGCTTTTTTAATAGAACAGTAAGGAACTGGAACGGACTAACCGAAACAGTTGTGTCTGCAGCCACGGTGGATACTTTTAAATCTAGGCTGGGCAGACGACTCTAAAAATTCCCTGTAGTGCTATGCCATATGCCCCCCGTCCCCTATATTGGCGTAATGACCGTATGGTTTTTGCCAATTATTATATAGACATAGACATAGACAATGGCGTTTGGTCGCCAGACGGCGCCTTTCCCGCTAAAACTCAAGAGGAAGTGTTTTACTACGCGTGCGTTAGCCGGAACTCGCCGCACGCTAGATTTTGGAATGTCTACTGCTGGTATCGGGAGTTGGAAAAGTAAACCTGGTGGAGGCATGGCTCCTGGTCCGGGTGGTGACAGGCCAACGACATATGACGTTTTTGTCGGTAATTTGCCAGAACAGTCAGACGACGTAAGTCGAGCATAGGGACGGTTTCTTTCGGGCTCTTCCCGCACAGTCACCGTGCCTGGTGAGCTGAATCGAATGACTGATTTCAGTAACAACAGTGGTTGAAGTTGAACAGTTGGGAGTCGACATTATACAGTTTCCTAGCTTATATTGTTGTGTCCAGCAACAACTGCATTTGTCTTTGACAAGTATAAACATTTACACTATTCCCTTAGGTCATGTCACATGTCTCGGATGAGTGTCACGCCAAGTAATGTTACTTTTCCCCCAACTCCAGAGATCCATGACCGTTTGAGGCGTTTCCATTACTGGCATTAGCCGGCATTGGGCCTGGCCTGCCAAAATCAGCAGATTGCCATCAGTGATAATTAGTAAATTACTAGACTAGTATTACCTCACATCAATGACATGCCAAGGCAGTGCTCCCAAACACTGTCTAGTATGTACATGATTGATACTGTTAGTTTCACCCAAACAAATACCAAATCCCAGCTTTTATCCAGCCAATTTTATATCTACACTATAGGAAGTCCCTTTCACATACATAGTAACATACAGTCAACGAGTTATCTAGGTTCTAGTAAAACACCTTCTGGACAATCTTTTTATATAACTGGCCTAAATTACTAGCAGCACCGCCAACTAGGTACACCCCTGTGCTGAGGGGTATTCAGTAGGACAACTAATTTGGTTCATTTAAATAAAAGTTTATTCACCACAGGATACAGGTGATTTCGGTCCACAACTCTGGTGAATTCGGCCCAAACAAGTGTGCATATCCATGACCCATCTCCACACATCAAGCTTAACATTGGATATTACTCAGTTCAGCTGGTACCTAGATACTCCACAGACTCACAACCTGTGAAAGAGTTTGACATCCCTTGCTTAGTGTTCTGCCCAGGTTTTCAAAAGGGCAGGGTGCCATTTTAATAAAACTTTCGACACACGACTAAATTAAATAAATGAGATGACAGAAGCAGTGTACTGCTTGTAGTTTAATATCATACTACTTACATATAGTATATTACGTACACAGTGTATACATATATTTATGTAGTATGTGGAACGCAATTGCGCAACGGTAAGACCTCCGGACTCTCGACTGAGAGAACGCAGGTTCGGATCCTGTGCGGCGGTGTCGAACCTTGGGCAAGTTCGTTTACTCTACATTGCTTCAGTTCACTCAGCTGTATGAAAGAGTACCTGGCTATAGATAGCGGTGGATATTTGTGTACGAATAGTCTTCGCGCATTAATTGCAGCGTGGCTGAATGCTTCCCAGAGAGGTCGAGATGGTGTTCGATTGAACAGGTCTGCCAGGTAGTAAAGTGTAAAGCACTTTGAGCAGTCCTGAGGACTGGATACTGCACTATATAAGAACTTACTTTTACTTTACTATAATATAGGCTCGGGCATTGTAGAACAAAACATGATATTCAGCTTTACATAACTTTTTAATTTGTGTTAATCTGCATAATATTCAACATACACAGAGACTATTATACAGGTAATATTTGTGCCAAATTCCTTTGAGCTATGTTTAACGTAATTGAGATATACTGTTATGTTCGATTTAACAAATTTGAAATGTACAAGCAACATAAATGTGGACAAATGGAACATTATAGTATACATAGACAATACAACATGTTTAATTTAGTTAAATTGGCATGTCGTAACTTTATTTAAGTTTTAGCAAAACACAATATTCAGCATGACGTAACAGTTTATGTATAAATTCACATCATATTTAATATTCCCAGAGACTATTATCTAAGCAAAAGGTATGCAAAATATTGTTGGCTAGGCTGAACAGAAATTTAGATACATTGCAATGCAAATAATAAAAAGTGTAACTGGAAAGGCGTGATGTCATACATTAAAATAATGCATAGCTAATTTTGTTTTATTTACAGAAAAAAACAATCTCGATGTTAACAATCAGTCAATAAACAGAAAAAAGTAATTATCACTTGTTTGAAGCCACTGTTTAATAGTACCTCTCTGAATAATAATTATTACAGGTAGCTACTGCTAAACGATTTTGGCCAAAACAAGACGCTGGCCGCCAGCAACCTTAGCACCTGACTAGTCCACTACACATGCACCTGACGTTGTGACCTAGAAACAGGATGCCTTGCATGAGCATGAACACCTTCGTGTGCTGGCGGGTCACTGCATATTGAGGTGGAGTCGGTTGTTTTAACGTACGCATTATGCAATTATTTAGTACTATTGTTTAGCTATGCTATGAGGGTTTCCATATTTTTAGTGACTTTTAACTGGACTGTATGACCAAAATAAATCATGTTGTTTTCGGGTGCCTTTGGGTTTTTCTTGGTGTTTTACATATAAGGATCATTATGTGTTACCCAGCAGAGCTGATTTGGAAGTTAGTTACATTAATCAGGGCATTTCAAAATAAGCTTCCGTCATGGAGGCGACATGACGTCATGGAGGTGACATGTTGCCACGGTAAATACTGGCACATAGGCTCGTAACCAAACAAGTGTCATGGAATGATACAAACCCGCTCCTACCTGGCATGCACACTTCGCATTTTGCTTTATTAGGTAGGCATGCACACTCTGCATTAATGATTACAAAAAGAAACTAATCTACATTAGTAATACTGATCGTTAGCGACACATCAAACGTGTATCATTGAATTCAGTTGTAGAAGCCAGACATTATGGCAACTTCTTTATTTTATCGTTGTCTAACAAGAAACTGCTTCACAGAATGACTGGGAATCTGTAATGACTTTATCGGTGTTGATGGCTGCGTCTGATGCATGCATCACGACACCGCCTATTGCGTCGACTGCCCCTTGACTTGTTGGTGTTGACTTGCCCATTTGTTGTGATTTAAGGTGCTGTAATCTTTTTCTGTATTTTTCTGTTCTACGGTTAGATTTCTCCATTTTTTGGTCCAATTTCTTCAATCTCCTGTACAACTTGCTTCTGTTCCGACGCACTCGTTGACGACCACGTTGCTTCTGTAGTGATTCCTTCTGGCGTGTTTGCTGCATCCTGTTTGCTGCATCTGCATTAGCACCACTGTCACCTTGTTCTGGTGATGTTGTTGGGGTGTTTTGCTGAAGTAAACGGAGTTGTTGATGGTGAGCCTTTTTCTTTGTTTGAGAACGCTCAGCTGACTCTCGCCATCTTTGTCTCTGCTGTCTCACATCCCTGTTGCTTACCTCAATTTTGTTGGTCTCTGATGCCAACAGTGTCTATCCTTTTCTTTAAAATCTTTATATCTCTCAATGTTTGACTTAATCCTGTCCATATACTCCTTCTGGCCTTGCACCCCAGATTTCTGTTTACCAGTTTTTTTCCTCTGGTGTGATCCATTGTTTTCTCTCTAGAATACATACAAAACTTTAAATCAATACGTGGTCCTTGCAGATCAATACATTTTATTGGTGATAATGTTTTATCAATTGGCATTAGTAGGCTTGTGGAGATAAGAAAGCAACCTACACTCAACTGGTGTCATGGAGTTCTCCTGCATGACAACCACTTCCAATAAAATGGCCATGAAAATTAATGCCATTGGGCATGCAATATATGTTATGATGTTTCTGCATGTAAGAACATATTTAAAGGTACATATATACTAATCACTAACAAGAAATTAAAGTAATTGTTCTATTCATTAACTCCATGACACAACAGTCACTCCATGACAAGTTAATTTGTCATGGAGTGACACATTCAGGTATTCCACTTCAAAACATGCAGCTAAATGTGTCTGTTATCAGCCATATCACAGAACAGTCAAGTGTTTTAATGAAGCTTCTTAGGATTGGTAGTGTCAGGCAGATAAGTTTACCGGGAAGTGGATGTCACTGAGGTGACAACGAATTAACACATGCATTGGTATTCTAACACATTATATCGGATAGTTCAAACAGTTTTGATTGCACACAATCTTACCATGATTCACTGCTAGCACTATGTGGTTGAAAAAAGGGAGCACCATCAGCCTGCTTCAACAACACTTAGAAACCTGTTGCAACGGTCAATTGTAGTATAGTGTCATGGAGTGACATAAGTCAGTGGGACAACGTTATTTATAGCTGTAACAATTAAAAGACAAATATATGTTTCAATATTTTGTTTTATTAAAGAAAATACATTGATTACTCAAACAGGACACATTTGAATCAATTCTGAATCTTGAAATTATCTAAATAAACGTTAACTAAGTTGAGAACTTGTACTGGGACATAGTAACTTTGCGTCATGGAGTGACATTTTATATTTCAGTCTACATCTATTGATGTACCAGAAGTGATAAATGTTTTAATATGATATATTCATAACCTTTAAGGAGGGCTATGTCCAAAATATTACTTGTAAATATAGTTTTTCAATGAACAGGACTTTGCAATGTGTGGACACAAAAAGTCACTAAAATATGGAAACGCTCTTATACTAAACGTCGTTAGGTATTATATATCAGTACATTAACACATAAAGAGTGTATGAATAAAACATTTCTCTAATCACATATGCCGGCTATGGTCCTGCTGGTGCTTTGAGACAGTCTGTCCCGAACAGGTTCTGGTCTATCGATTTGCAAAGTTTGGCGGCCCCTCAGATCAAAACATATTTTAATAGTTTTTGCATGCTTCATGATTAAGAATTAAATGACAGATCTAACTAGAAATCTCCAGGTGATCAGATTAAGTTTTGAAGATATGAACAAAATAAGGACTACTTTGTGATATATGTATAGTCGAGGCATTGTGCGAAAGTCCGTCGCGAACAGGGTCTACTGACTTGCGAAGGTTGGCACCTCCTCAGATCAAAACGTTTTTTAATAATTTTGCACACATTACATGAGAAAGAATTTAACGGCAAATTTAATGGTAGAAGCCTCCCGACGATCGGACTAATTTTTGAACCAAATAAGAACTGCTTGACGATATGTATAGTCGAGGCGCTGCATGAACGTCCATCACTCTGATCTATCCCCTTTCGAAGGTCGGCGCTTCCTCAAATCAACGTATTTTAATATTTGTTGGCACACACGATTAAGAATTTAACGGCGATAAGGATAGGTGTCAAGATATGGGCGCCTGAACAATCGAACTGAGCACGTGGCGTGATGTCTGCAAGTGCCCCGATTTTGACTTTGTATCCCATTCCCAGTCGCGGGACGCACTCTGTTGGATTGTTGAAAAATTGAACCGCACACGTGGCGCAATTGGGATAGGGATGTGTTTCAAGATTGAGGCACTTACAGACACTCTCAAATGAATTTTCATCGTATAACTGTCAGTAGTCACAAGTAAGATTACAATGCAAATATAGCAGGGTGTCGTGTAAAAAAGACGAGGTGTTCTTTTTGCCTTTTCTGGATACCAGAGCGTCGTTGAAGAAGGGCAGGGTGTAACGCCCCGCAAATTCGACATAGGCAGAACACTGCTTGCTTGAGCAGTCATCCTGTGTAACTTACCACCAAAATCATTAAAGGGACATGCCTAAAGTGAGACGACACCACTGGCCTAAGCTATCCTTTACGATGTTGTGCCAGGAAAGGGAACAGAACAACTGACAAATAGCACACATAATCGAGTTATTAATACAATAAACATAACCAAATCAGTTAAATCCAAATAACTGCTAATGGAGAATTGTTTGCTGTAAACACTGGGCATTGAGATTGACATGGATTATGACTAATTCTATCCTTACACTGGTAGATATGCCAACCCTCACATTGACACTCGGTTCAAGCTGCACAACTGCTGCATCTGAATACTGTTCTCGGTCTCATACATGGTCAGCGGTTTTGGAAACGAGAAAACAGGAATCATGTGAAAAGACGACCTAGATCCATATTCTCTTTATACAGTAGCAATGTTGGAATGCCCACTGTAACCACCGTTGGCAGTTGCCACTTATCTATGAGGTCGAAGCATTTTTATGGTCGGCAACATCTGAGACAAGCAGCACACAAACAATATCTCACTGTATGATTGCAATTGATGCAGCCAGCACCATGTGTCTGATGATTGACAGAGGTTTCACTAGGCAAGAGGTCACATGATGGATAGGTTAATTGCACAACTTTGCACCACCTCCAATAGTCATGGCATAGTGTGTGACAATCTGTTATACAAAGTTGATTGTACAACTGTCTTGATCATTAATCCAGGCATCTGTTTACAAAATAGTTGTCTACCGATAATGTATTATATGGTTTGATTTTCAGGCTGACCTGAACAGCTTGTTTGCTAAGTATGGTGAGATTAACTCAACAGTTGTACTTTCTGGAAAGAGGGGAGACAGCAGACAGTTTGGGTGAGTGCAACTAGACCTATGTGCTTTCTCTACATGACAGTTAGTCAGGTGTGGTATTTGTGTACAATCTTGTGTAAATTAAATGCCCATTATTTTTATCAAATTAATAGGACCTTGGAGTGTAGCATATATGTTTACTCCATTAAAGTGCCAGTGCTGATTTTACACAAAAAATCGTATAACTAGCTAGAAATTTGTTAGTTGTGATGAAATCATCAGTCAAACTTATAAATTGTTTTTGATGGATGTCGACATTCGTGGGAAAAAGTAGTTCGGCTCTATGTGCTGTAACGTAAGGTTATTGACACTTTCATAAGTTAACAGACTTCATAATCGCAGTCATATTTTCAACGATTGTGTGCATTTTTGCCAAGCTGATTCGTGTAAACACGCCCGTGGTCAAATACCTGTTACAAAGACTCGTAGCAACATTTTGGGGTTTTAGTGAGACTATTAATAATAAAGTTATACTTCTCCCCCACAAGACTTTCCAATATTTGTGTTAGAACTCAAGGTAACAATAAACATGCATGATTACCTTGGTAACTAATTGGAATTGTGACGTTTGTTCATTGCAGATTTGTGCGCTTTGTCAATGAAAATGACGCAATTCTGGCATGCCAGGAATCCTCGGGTCTCATACTCAAGGGCAATCCAATCACTGTGCGACGGGCCAACAAAAAGTAAGTAATGTTCACATGTACTAAAGAGATCAGACAGGCGGTTGTAAAATGTAGAGTGTAAAGAAATGTACTTTTTGATCTTACAGCGTGTATATAGTCAGTCATCTCTTTAAATGCATATAGTATCTGAGACCCGTGACAAAAGAGTGTGCCGAAAGTCTTGAAATGTCTTAAATTGGATCTTCCATTTTATGGCTTGAAAAATTTAATACATTTTTTATTAAATTTTGTTTCACTAATCTAGGTGTTGCATCCCCACCCGCAAATACCTTTGAAGTTTGTAGTTCCCACCCACCAAACCACAAGTTGAGCGAAGTGCAATTGATTCAGCAAACTACCTGCTAATAATTACCTGACAGAACAGAAGCAAACTACCTGCTAATAATTACCTGATAGAACAGACAACCTCCATTTAAAGAGGTCTTAAATCTGATCAGCCCCCATCCACGCTTGGCTAAAGCTGTCCACTTGGACCCACAACCACTGTTTACTCTACGTTGCTCCTGTCCACTCAGCTGTATGAATAACTGTCTACAAATAGTGGTGGATAATTATGTACGAATAGTCTTTGCACATTAATTGCAGCGTGGCTGAATACTTCCAGAGAAGTTGAGATGGTTTTTTCAATAGAAGAGATCTGTCAGGCAGTAAGGTGTAAGGCGCTTTGAACAGTCATGAGGACTGGATACTGCGCTGTGTAAGAACTTATGTGCTAGCACTGTTGATGTGTGCGACACTGCATCTGATGGTCACATATGGTGTGTGTATGTCTCTGCCAGGACTGGCTTGCAATCAGGTGGGGGCACCACTGGAGGGGGTGACGGAACTGGCCGCAAGACTGACCGCCGACAACCCCACGGGTGTGGGCCGCTTGACCAGAGCAGCACCATGGACAAGCCAGACCAAGGTATGTGTATAATAAGAAAATTAGTTTTCAACACCCGCACATAGTTTCGACAACATTAGTTCGTAGTTCAGTACATTTTGGCTCTATGCAAAGTATCTTGGGTAAAATAGTGTTCATCTGCATAGCACAAAAGTTTGGCTAAACAATGATGAGAGCAATTGTGATGAGAGCAATTGTGATGAGAGCAATTGTGATGAGAGCAATTGTGATGAGAGCAATTGTGATGAGAGCAATTGTGATGAGAGCAATTGTCAAAGTGAGTTTAATATAGCGTAGACAACAAATAAGTACATTACATAAATGAGCAGTCAAGTCACAGTGCAAACAAGCGCTGTTTACTATACATTCGTTTGTTTAAATTTACAGTTTTGATGCAAGTTGCCCTACAATTCAATGTGCACACATGTGTGGCAGTGTAAATTGGCGACCTCCAAACAGGTCGATGAAACATTTGCTGTTACGTTCTTGCTTAGTCGCTTGTTTCCATTTACCAACTAATTTTATGTAGGCTGGTTTTGGGGACGGAATCAGGTGATTTATTAATCCGATTAATCAATAATTCTTACCTTAGCATTGGTAGTGAAAGCTGCGTTTGTTTTTAAACTGCTAAAAAATAAACTCTTGTGTGATGTGCTGCAGTGTTCAACCATAAGCCACGAGGGGGCGCCGGTGGTCTGCCACATCCACCCACCGTTGCAGTGCCGCTGAAAGAGGTACACAATTTTGAGTTTCAGTTGATCTCAACAATGTTGGAATGTTGAACAATTACAGAACCTAAACAATGCTTGAATTATTTTGGTAATCTCAGAAATCCAAAAATGATGTGTGCTACAGTTGTGTTAATACTGTTGTTTCCATTCTCACGCCTGCGCAGCATGTTGGTTACAATCGTTTGTTTTTTATAGTAAATAACTTTTGACACGTGATGCTGAAAATTTATGGTTGCAAACTTGCCTTAACTTGAATCAGTAGATGGCGCCACCTGAAATGATGCTGTAATTTTTTTCAGTATTCAATATTGTGTATATTTTTATATCTGAATTTCTAAGATACGCTGGTTCTTTTGTGCCTTCTGCGATCAGTGTCTTTAACCAGAGGAGAGGAAGAACTAGGAATGGGAGCATGGATAAATGAGACTGTCGGCGTGTGTGGGTGTTTTTAATGTTTTTTATCTGTACTTGGTTGTGGATATTTTAAAATTTTACTCTTGTATGTTTATTTTTACATTTGTAAATGATGTGTTGCACAGGCAGAAACGGAATTTCCCTGCGAGGATCAATAAAGTATTTTTTATCTTTATAATCTAGTTAAAAAATCTCAAAAATGGATCAACACCCACCGCTGTAAATTTGATTGTTTGTGCTGATTGCAGGAAAAGGTGATGGTGACACACATAGAAAGCCCGACCTGTTTCTGGGCGCAGGTCATTGACAACCAGTTGGAGCTGGTACACATTACGGAAAACCTCGTTGCTGTGTGTCCCAGCACCATCGCCCTCGTGGGGCAACCACTCATGGAGAAGGTAAAGTTCATTCCGTTCACACCTTGACCCAATTTGTTTGGATCAATATACAAGTATCCAATACATGTGCATAAATATTAAAATGTGTTCTCTCCAGATCTCCAGTTTTATTTGCGATCATTTCCACCACTCACAGCTAACCAGGATGACTTGCTCGATATGACCTTTGAACTTTGAAACCGTGATTGCATGTATTTGAACTCCACAATATGGTACACAACTTGTAGTACAGAGTATTCATTTTGTGTGATTTGTTGCACTAAATTCACATAAATGTTAACCGAACTAGATTTGCGGCATCCATGGAGCATTGGTGAATAAAATTCAGACCTTGATTTAGATTCAGCAGTCCACAGACCAGGATGTTGAATGCCTACTATTTAAAGATGGGCGGACAATATTAAAGACTAAAATATTGCTGCATACAACTTAAGAACAAGTGGTCAAACATCTTAAATTAAAAGAAGCATGCCTCTTGTTTTGTTAATTAAACAAATAAAAATCTCCCTGCTGAATCTGACTGACTTTGATATTGATAATGGAGCATGGGCTTTGTTCTAGAATTATCACCAGAACCAAAAATAGATAAGCGAGCAAAAAATGTACAGCTCAAAACACATCCAAAAACGCTGTTTTGAACGATTGCTAGTACCATTACGGTTTTTGCTAGAACACGTGTATGAGTAACATCGCACCCCTTGTTTATTTCCGAGTGAGAATGAGAATGATCTTACAGCATGTTGCGCACAGAGGGTACTCAGAATGATACGGAAAATTACATGATACGACACTGTATATGTCTGTTGTTGCTGCAGGTGTACGCCACAAAGTTCTCAGAAGACCAGGATTGGTACAGGTGTAAGGTCGTCAAGTACATCTCTGACATGCAGGTAAACACTTTGTTACACATTATAGAAAGCGTCTGTTATTTACTTACTTTGGCCTGTTTGCTCGCTGGGAGCACAGGCCAATGATCATGGTTCACCTAGTTGCCATTTTCTCAATTTCTCTCCCATTGTAACCCGTCTTCTTTCTTTTGGTGTCTTTCTGTCAGGTGTTTCTTGGCCTTCCTCTTTTCTTCCCTGCTTGTCGTGTAATGTTTGTTTCTAGTCTCCTCAACATGTCCTGTCCGCCTCAATTTTTTCTTCTTTATTTCATAGGTGTGCAGCTTAATAATAGTCCCAGTTCTTTACATAGCCTTTATAAGTAGATCATTTCAAATCAAGACACTTCAGTGGGTATTTGTCTAGCTTTTTTTATCAATAAAGTTACCGGGTCGTTAGACCCACACCAAAATGCGTCGCTTTGAATCTCGCAAGATCTAGCCACTGATCTCTGTGTATGACTTATGAGAATTGAGCGTCACTTCCCAAGGCAATTATGTCATGTGCGTCAATATATCTTTTTCATTGGTTATAACCGCTAGCACTTTTTGCCTGGTGCTGTGTTTTCGTATGGAAACTAAAAAGTTTTCACTAAAACCAACTTTTCTAACAAATTATTTGCATAACATGACAAATAAGTGGTATGAAGTTACAATGTCTTTTGCAAAAATTTCTTCAGATTTTTATGAAAACAGCATGTTTATATTATTGGCATGATCGTCAACAAGACTATAATACCTGGTTGCCTTCGTTCCCTTGTTGCAGTCCGAGGTTCAGTACATTGACTACGGAAATGGCGAGGTGGTGCAGAATGGAACCGTAGTTGAACTTCCCCCGTCTGTAGCCAACATCCGACCACAGGCGGCAAAATATGTGCTCTTTGGTCTGAAGCCGTACAGCTACGACTCTCAGAGTATTGGCCACGAACAGGTGAGTGACTGTCTGGAGCTTGGGAAACTTGTAGATCCCACTGTCTTAAATAGGGCCATAACAATACATCGAATGGTCGATCCATTGCAAGTGAAACATGAGGCAGACAGTGTACTAACTACAGTTATCATTGATAGGAATGATAGTTGGCAAACAGATCAGTAATGCTACAACAACGGATACATAAGTATGTGTATGCAAAATGTTGGGCGCGGTGGCTGAGTGGTTAAGAGTGCTGGACTGTCGTCCGGAGGAACCGGGTTTCAAATCCTAGTACCGGCCGGGCAGTGGTTCGGTACTGGTTCGGCCGCTGTGTTGAAACTTGGGTTCGTTCACCCTATGTTGCCTGTGTCTTTCTGAAGAGACGCTATTAGCCGTTGGTCCCTTCTATCTGGTGTCTACGCCAGGGAAACTAAAAGATCCCATGCAGGGAAATGGAACAACTGTTAACAAATTATCTTCCTGATTGCTGCGTATAATACAAATGGTGAGTAATTTTTTCATCAGTGTGTATATTTTATAATAAAATTGCTGCCCTGGTGGAGACAAGCCAGAACGTTTACTGACGTACATAAATCTGTTTCCATCTACGTTTTGCCCAGGGCGTGAAGACATTGAGAGAACTCACAAACAGCAAGCTGTTGTCAGGGAAGATCTACTTCGGCCCCAAGATGGGCCCGATTCCCGTGATTCTGGAAGACGGCGACATTGACATCAACCAGGAGATGCTGAATGCAGGGTTTGGGGAAAAGCGATTCACAGCACATTCACCCCATGGACAGGGGAAGCCTGGGGGTTACCCCGTGGGAGAGAGGCAAAGCAAGTGGACAAACGAGCCCTCTCGGAGAAGTCCCCCAGCAGGCGCGGAGACGTTCGCACGGATGGGGACGTTTAATGAGAAGGACATGGCAAGGTGATTAAAGTTGTTATGTTTTAATTGTTGCTTTTTCACTTAACCTCTGTACATTTTTCGTTATTAGACATTATTTATGTCAACTTGGTTTTTACCTCTGAATATCTCGGTCGTGTTTTGTGGCCTTTGTCGGTCGACTGGCTTTGTTATGTGTGTGTCACATGACCAGTGTCACATGACACAACCTAGTCCGTGACGAAGGCCGTGAGACAGGTGAAATGTTTGGAGATCAAAAATATAGTTTTAGCGAGGTAAATAATCTGTGGTAAACCAAGCAAAGAAACTAGAATTTCGATACATTCAAGGATCTTTCATTATATCTCGAGTCTTTATAAATTGTATTTTTGTACTCCTATGAACTGGCTTACTACATTTACGATACCAGCAATTACAACAGCATATATGTAAAGCAGTTTGACCTATCGAGAACTTACTGAAATATTGTCATCAAACTAATGACGGAAGTCTCGAATGTAGTTCCACATCTTTCACCCCGGTGGTTCTTCTGCCCCCTTCAGGTCAACACCCCCGCCCTCTAGCTGGGGTGAACTGAAGCAGATGCCTCAGGACGTGGGCCAGCTACAGAGTGAGTTACAGAAGACGAAGCGTCAGTTGTATGATCTAGAGAGTCTTACCCGGGATCAGATGGCCACCGCTGCCGATCTCGTCCATCTACAGCGCGAGAAGAACTCGTTTATCATGGAGCTGGCGACCACGAGGGGAAAGTTGAGGGTATGACGCAGCCACAGTTGTGGTTGTTTCTAGTGCATGCGATTGTGCTATTTCTTGTTCCAGTCCTTATTAATGAGTTGCTCTTCTGTCAGAATACTGATGTATTTACTGCAAGTGGAATGTACATAATACTACATGTAACCTGCCTATGCCCTTGATACTGATATAGTTTACCGTTGTTTACCTGTGTGTTGTTACAAATTGCAGACATTAGAAGAGGACTATGCCGAGGTGACAGCAAGGCTACGAGAAGCCAGTCTTCATTACAAGGTAGGAGGCGTTTGAAAACAAAATGGCTTTGGGAGATGTTAAAATATGCAAAGACAGCATGTCAACATACCAAGTACTCTACAGCATATTATACCAGATCACATGTCTCACGGTTTGCTAGAAACTTCTAGTCGACTTTTGCTAAATGGAGGGACTTCCGTGTCTGTATACCTTTCATCTGCTTCTTACCATTTGTGGGTTATTTAACAACTTTGAAGTTGGTGAGTATGATGCCCCACATGCTGCTCTATGGTGGAGAACCTAGTTTTATTCACGGACGGCTGTTGTAGATGGTCCACTTGCTGGCTGGCGTCAACAAAGTGAAACAACTCCGGTGAGTGTGACTGCCACATGTGGTCTGCCACAGTGAACCGGGTATTAAGTTGAGTGTGACTGCCACCTCTGGTCCGCCACAGTGAACCGGGTATTAAGTTGAGTGTGACTGCCACCTCTGGTCCGCCACAGTGAACTGGGTGTTAAGTTGAGTGTGACTGCCACCTGTGGTCCGCCACACTGAACTGGGTATTAAGTTGAGCGTGACTGCCACCTGTGGTCCGCCACACTGAACTGGGTGTTAAGTTGAGTGTGACTGCCACCTGTGGTCCGCCACACTGAAGTGGGTATTAAGTTGAGCGTGACTGCCACCTGTGGTCCGCCACACTGAACCGAGCATTAAGTTGAGTGTGACTGCCACCTCTGGTCTGCCACAGTGAACTGGGTGTTAAGTTGAGTGTGACTGCCACCTGTGGTCCGCCACAGTGAACTGGGTAATAAGTTGAGTGTGACTGCCACCTCTGGTCCGCCACAGTGAACCGGGTATTAAGTTGAGTATGACTGCCACCTCTGGTCCGCCACAGTGAACCGGGTATTAAGTTGAGTGTGACTGCCACCTGTGGTCCGTCACACTGAACCGGGTATTAAAGTTGAGTGTGACTGCCACATGTGGTCCGTCACAGTGAACCGGGTATTAAGTTGAGTGTGACTGCCACCTCTGCTCCGCCACAGTGAACCGGGTATTAAGTTGAGTATGACTGCCACCTCTGGTCCGCCACAGTGAACCGGGTATTAAGTTGAGTGTGACTGCCACCTGTGGTCTGCCACACTGAACTGGGTATTAAGTTGAGCATGACTGCCACCTGTGGTCCGCCACACTGAACCGGGTATTAAAGTTGAGTGTGACTGCCACATGTGGTCTGTCACAGTGAACCGGGTATTAAGTTGAGTGTGACTGCCACCTCTGGTCCGCCACAGTGAACCGGGTATTAAGTTGAGTGTGACTGCCACCTGTGGTCCGCCACACTGATCCGGGTATTAAAGTTGAGTGTGACTGCCACATGTGGTCCGTCACAGTGAACCGGGTATTAAGTTGAGTGTGACTGCCACCTCTGGTCCGCCACAGTGAACTGGGTATTAAGTTGAGTGTGACTGCCACCTCTGGTCCGCCACAGTGAACCGGGTATTAAGTTGAGTGTGACTGCCACAGTGAACTGGGTATTAAGTTGAGTATGACTGCCACCTGTGGTCCGTCACAGTGAACCAGGTATTAAGTTGAGTGTGACTGCCACCTATGGTCCGCCACACTGAACTGGGTATTAAGTTGAGTGTGACTGCCACCTGTGGCCCGTCACAGTGAACCAGGTATTAAGTTGAGTGTGACTGCCACCTGTGGTCAGCCACACTGAACCGGGTATTAAGTTGAATGTGGCTGCCACATGTGGTCCGCCTCAGTTAACCGGGTATTAAGTTGAGTGTGACTGCCACATGTGGGCCGCCACAGTAAACCGGGTATTAAGTTGAGTGTGACTGCCACCTGTGGTCCGCCACAGTGAACCGGGTATTAAAGTTGAGTGTGACTGCCACCTGTGGTCCGCCACAGTGAACCGGGTATTAAGTTGAGTGTGACTGCCACCTGTGGTCCGCCACAGTGAACCGGGTATTAAGTTGAGTGTGACTGCCACCTGTGGTCCATCACAGTGAATTGGGTATTAAATTGAGTGTGACTGCCACCTGTGGTCAGCCACAGTGAACTGGGTATTAAGTTGAGTGTGACTGCCTCCTGTGGTCCGCCACAGTGAAATGGGTATTAAGTTGAGTGTGACTGCCTCCTGTGGTCCGTCACAGTGAACCGGCTATTAAGTTTCATTGGTCTATTCTGCATACGAGCCAAAAATAGCTGTCTGTTGACCTGACCGGATTACTCTGATAATAATAATCAACAAGTAAATAAGTGCCATAAGTCTACACAGTAGTCCTGTCAGAAACGCCTATAATGCATATGTGCTAAAAATAGGCTTTTTGTTCTCCAACCCGAAATCGGCCAGCATAGTAAATTAGTAATATCTAACAGGAATTCTGCTGAAATGGCTGTGTTGAACGTAGGAAAAAGGGAAATCGTTGAAAATCAAAGGGTATTGTAGTCAGTTCAGCCCTATCTCAGAAAATATTCTACATAATTTTATCTATTTCATAACAGGTAGTGTTTATATTACAACGTATTATTTTTAACATATTTTTGGTATATCTCCCTAAAGCGGTGTAACCTGCACTGGATGTGGCACTATATCAAATCAATATTATTATTCAGGAAACAGTTCCCCACAGACTCGCAGACCCCTGACAACATCCAGCGAGCCATCGACCTGGTGAGCAGTGCCAGCGATCGCATCTCAATCCCATCTCTCGGCATCATCACAGAACTCGAAGCTGTCATGGCTCGCTACAACACAGCCCAGGACAACATCCGAGCATGCACGAATTTGGTAAGTCTACTTACCTCTGCCGTGAGACGTAGTTCAGAGTGGGATACCTTTGTAGGATTGACCGTTTCGGATGCAAAATAAAATATTCAGAGATTTATTGCATCGTTTTTCAAAGGGATATTTATTGGGTATGTCTTTCTGGTGTGTGACTGGGGGGAGGGTGATGGAATGCAGTGTTTTTTCAATGACAAACCTGCAACATGTGAGCCATTTATTTAATTAATGCTGATCCATTCGATTTGTTTCACTACCAGTTGTGACAATGATAGTCATTAATATGGGCCCCTAGACTTGGAACTATTAGTTAATCTAAAGTCTACTCTAGATTCCACCTGTCTTATCAGTTGTAATCTTGGCCAGTCATTTGCCAGTCTTGAAGTCTCTGTCCATGACCCGTAATCATATGATTCACAAGACAAAATAAATACCCCTGTGATAATCCGACACTGTGTGCCTATGTTGACCTGTAAGTGTTTCTACTTGTGTTTGTCATCGCAGGAATCGCTGCCAGCCCTGATCACATCCAGAGACGAGCAGAGAGTGGAATTGTACGACAAGATTGTACAGTTCCTGGAGGGCATCCATTCGTTGCCACTAGAGAGCCGGGCCGCTCAGCTGAAGGTATGCACTCCCTGCAAATGTTGGCCACTTTGTTTACCGTAATGACTGTATGTTGTTGTTCTCCTCTTGTTTCCGTGTCGTCAGGGATGAGGCTCGCCTCAATTCCGTTCCTCGATTGTAGTTATCTTTTTTCTTCTTTTCCCTCACTGATCTTGCACTGCTCTCCACCAAATACGGTATGTATTTCCACCAAATACGGTATGTATTTCCACCAAATACGGTATGTATTTCCACCAAATACGGTATGTATTTGACACGTAATTAAACTATCAGCTTCCCTAAAACATACAATACACAAAAATAATTCTCAGGTACACTGTATGAATACATAAATACGTGCGCATCAAGTCCTGACATCATGTTACCCCTGTGTTACTGCCCCTGGTGTTAACAGGGCTTTGTAACTCCATTTGGGTTACAAATAATTGATGTCCGATTCCGTTGGAGCCAGTAGAAATTATATTTTCAGAGGTATCCTTTAACATAAGATACTAAAAACTAATTATTTATGTAGATTTTTAGGGTGTCCAAAAAGATACGGTGTGCAAATACGTAGTTATTACGGTGGTTAGACTTCGGATGTTAAATTATCTCACATGTGACTACATTTGTGCTGCCATTAAATTTATAAAACGTATAGCTCCTTTTTAATCCTTTGGGCCGACGGTCCAACGGACTTATGCCATCACGCTGCGTCCGCTGTGCGCCATTAGCAGCCATATCTCGGAAACCGTTCAGCAACTTTTTCTTAAATTTTGCATAGACATGTCTTAGGGTACTGCCAGAGAAATCTGTATTTGATTGAATCATTCTAACCCCCCAGACCCCCCAAACTTGTAACATTAAATCAACAATGTCTGGTGAAAAGTAAATTGACAAAACAACACAAATTTGAATTTGTTGGGAAATGTTTTGCCGCCATATGTTTTGCCGCCATCATTAGTAATGACTAATTTGTTAATTTAACTGGTATATCACATTTAAAAACAGATTGAGAAATAATAATGTTATGTCCATTTTAAATGAAGGCCTGTCATTTTCTGATGCTGACAAAGTGATTTCTTGGATATGGTCAGGAACTGGCAGCAACTCGTCTGCACTAGCTTCAGAATAAAATGGGATAAAGTAGATTTGTATACCGCCAAAACCAGCAGACTGTTTAGTAGCCATAATATAATGTGACCACTTGATAGTTATGTATCATAATGTTCATAGATCTATGTGCATGTATACATTTTTCATGTATTGAAAAAAATATGCGAATGTGTTTAATTAAGACTGTTGATGTGCACCATGCGTCAAAAGAATCCTGAGCTATTTTCAACCAATAAACTCTTGAAAACACAGCCTTTGAATGCGGGAGGTGCCATCTGGTGGGCGACAATGGGTCCCCAGCGCAAACTATGTACGGAGCGCTGCTAGTGGCAGACCAAGGAACTAGTGAAGTTGTGAACACTGCATAGTGATATTTGCGAGTTTCAGAGAACAATAACATTACAATACTGTACATTCTATTGTATAAAGATTAACAAATTCTTTCCATGTTGTGCTGAATATTGGATTTATCAAACAGTGCATAGTGCATTATTTATTTCTTGTATGTCAGTTGATATTTTTCTGGACGAACTATTTTATCTCGCGCAGTCTCAAAACGGTATTTCACAGCCTGGATCTAAGCACCATTTTGTGAAAAATATTTTATTTCCAGGTGTATCTTCACTGGCATGCATATAGTCTCCACTAAACATGTCAACATTTTAATTCCATCATAACCCTTAATGATCTGTAACTAGAATTCACCAAAAAACATTTGATTAATAATTACAAACTTAAAAAATATACCAAAGGACTTCAGGGCCTCTTGGCCTATTTTTTTATATTGTCATTGTATTTAGTGCATGCAGCGAAGTATGTCGGGTTTGATGGCTGTTATTTAGAAGCTGGGGCAATTTCATTCACTTGTTACATAAGATCTCAACATCTATTTTTGAGTATGTGCATAGTAGCCTGACTTGCCAGCAGAATAAAAATATTTTTGCAGAATGTTGTTGGATTGCTAAGCAAAAATCACATTTCTGTCATGCTCTTGCAATGACAAGCATGTTGTGTTTGTGTTTATTACAGATAGATGCCAACATTGAGAGAGAAAGTTTGAAGGTGGTGTCTTGTGTTGTAGGACACTGTAACATTCCTGGAGGTGACTCATGCGAGCTTCCTCCACGTTGACATTACCAACCCCCTAGGGCTTGAGGATGCCCTGGAAGCGTATCGCCAATGGAAGGTAGGTGCTTCAATAACACAGACTGCTTACTTAAGTAGAAAGGTTTATTTTTGAAGCATAAAACTAATCATATGCACACCCACAAATGTCATCATCATCTTGTCAAAATGTGTGGCCAAAATATGTGATTAAAACATGGCTCACCAAAAATATTACTGTTTTTCTAAACATACAAACGTGAATTTATTTATTATTTATATTACTTATTAGAGCAATGTAGTCTGATCATCTACCCAGAATTAGTGGGCGTAGTAACTTCTTACTGGAAGTCTGTTGTGTTGACCGTGGGAAAGTGAGCATCGTTGAACACTAAAGGCTATAGCAGTTAACTCAACTTGCCAAGTAAAGCTTGTTTTGAAACCAGATGTTTTGTTTCCTATTTGAACGTGCACCCGTGGTCATACCTTCAATTTGCAACCGTTGTTATAGGTTTACTAAACACAATTTGACAGGCAGTGTACCTTCAACATAGTTAGTATAGTCTTAAGAAGATTATATTAATATAACAAACTAGGAACAGACTACGTCCTTTTAGTTGTGGCTGTATAATAATAAAAATAAAATATAGTGCTGGAATCTACTTTTGAAATTATGTAAATTTGTTAAAACTAAACAGTATAAAATACAAGAGCTGGTTTTGGCAAAATAAGTATGAAATTAGGCGCATGAAAAAAATTGAATTGAGACAACCTTTAAATCAGGTCACATTCTTCTTCCATATAAGGGCATAATTCCACTCTGGAGCATTGTCGCTCTGTTGTGATTATATGCTATGTGGGTGAAGTCGGGGATTATGTACACCATGGGTGTTGTGCAGGTCAAAATAATTAAAATGATGTGTTAATGATCCTGTGGAATGTGTCGTTGATCTGAGAGATGTTGTTGCTGTAGGAGAAAAAGGACCTAGAATTCCAGGATGTACGAACAGAGACGAACACGCGACACAACGCCGTCATCAGTGCACTCAGAACCGTACAGCACGTAAGCGAACATTCTGTGTTTCTGCCACCCAAAGAATTGGCAGTGCTGGTGAAAAACGAATCAACAGAAACATTGCTGTAAAAACATTTTACTGGTTAAGTGAGTGATTGTTTTATGGGATATATTGTTGAGATTATTTATCACACTTTGACCATCTTAATCACACCCTATGGTTACAAAACAGTTGTGTAATTAGCATCACAACTGTCAATCTTACCTACAACAAGATAGGGATTCGCATAATTAAAATGTCCAACTTCAAGAGAGAAACAAAATTGTCAATATTGACAACAGTGTACATCATAGTTTTGTCATAAAAAATCTAAAAAGTAATCTGACCGACTGATCAATGTACTGACGAAAAAAAATCAACGGTGCAGTTTCATTGTTCTCCATCTATTGCTGAACAGCAAAACTAGCATACTTTATATACTTGCAAAACTGTATTTTTAAACAAAATTAACATACGAAAGATCACAATAACAATATAATTTGTAGGGATATATTATAAAACAACTGAGAGACAGAAATCAGTGAGAGTTTTGTGAAGTAAAACAGCTCATAAATTGTTAGTTGACACACACTTCAGCCAGCCAGTGTAGTTTCAGTTGACATAGTGGATGTGACACTCATTCGTACTGACCACTACATATTTAATTGACCGGTGCGATTGTCTTTCAGCAACTCTGCCTAGAAGTGGTGAACACACCGGAGAGTCCACTGGCTGCTACGGCCAATCTTGACCAGCTGCTGGCCAAACTACAGGCTGCTATGGTGAAGGAGATCGAAAAGACAGACATCGTTAGTGCCTCTTACTAGAATACTGGTCATTTCGTTATAAAAACAAAATAATTTATACCTTATTTGCAGTCGATTAAAGTGTGGTAGGATATATCGGATCTGTATTTCTGCAAAAGATTGCCGGTGATTGTTAGAGAGCTAATCTGAGCAGTTGTGAAATCATGCATGCCTGTTGTATTTTCAAAATATCTGTGGAAATTAATAAGTAGCTGATTTAGTTCTAAATAATTGCAGGACACAGAGCACAGTTGATTTTCCCATTGGTGGCCATGTTAACATTTTGTCAAATTAAAAGAAAACTAGACCTGAGAAAATTCTGATGAAACATCTTTACGGGCAGTTTTTTTTTTAAATTGCATATCTCCAGCTCTGTAAATGCAATGGTGCATGAAGCCCATCTATATTTACCAAAATAACCATGTTGTATTTACTGTAATCACTTGTACATGAAGAAAAATGACAAAAAGTCACACAGCCAGTTAAATTCGTCTAAAATTGCACCGTTTCACTGCCAGTACATTCTACCACCAATCGGGCTCATATGTCTGATCAATTCACATCAATATTTTTAAAATATCAACATTTTCTAGGTCCAACATTTTCATGAAACACCACAGGAAGATTAACTGTGCTCTGACCCTTTCAGTAGTGTGATTGGTGCCTTGTCTGTCTGACACCAGCATGCTTGTTATCTTGTCTGTCTGACACCAGCGTGATTTGTGTCTTGTCTGACTGACACCAGCATGCTTGTTATCTTGTCTGTCTGACACCAGTGTGATTGGTGTCTTGTCTGTCTGACACCAGCATGCTTGTTATCTTGTCTGTCTGACACCAGCGTGATTGGTATCTTGTCTGTCTGACAGCAGGGTGACTGTTGTCTTATCTGTCTGATACCAGCGTGACTGTTGTCTAGTCTGTCTGACACCAGCGTGATTGGTGTCTAGTCTGTCTGACACCAGCATGCTTGTTATCTTGTCTGTCTGACACCAGCGTGATTGGTGTCTTGTCTGTCTGACACCAGCATGCTTGTTGTCTTGTTTGTCTGACACCAGCGTGATTGGTGTCTTGTCTGTCTGACACCAGCGTGATTGTTGTCTTGTCTGTCTGACACCAGCGTGATTGTTGTCTTGTCAGTCTGACAGCATGGTGACTGTTGTCTTATCTGTCTGATACCAGCGTGACTGTTGTCTTGTCTGTCTGATACCAGCGTGACTGTTGTCTTGTCTGTCTGACACCAGCGTGACTGTTGTCTTGTCTGTCTGACAGCGACATGACTGTCTTGTTTGTTTGTCAGTAGTATGACGGTTGTCTTGTTTGTCTGACAGCAGCATGACTATCTTGTCTGTCTGACAGCAGCATGACTTGTCTTGTCTGTCTGACAATGAGATGACTGTCTTGTTTGTTTGTCAGTAGTATGACGGTTGTCTTGTTTGTCTGACAGCAGCATGACTTATCTTGTCTGTCTGACAGCAGCATGACTTGTCTTGTCTATGTGACAGTGACATGACTGTCTTGTTTGTTTGTCAGTAGTGTGACGGTTGTCTTGTTTGTCTGACAGCAGCATGACTTGTCTTGTCTGTGTGACAGTGACATGACTGTCTTGTTTGTTTGTCAGTAGTGTGACGGTTGTCTTGTTTGTCTGACAGCAACGTGACTGTTGTCTTGTCAGTCTGACAGCAGAATGACTTGTTTTCTTTATCCGACAGCAGAGTGACTGTTGTTTCCTTTATCAGACAATGGTGTGACTTGTTCTGTCTGTCCAACAGCAGCATGACAGTGAGTGTGGGTTCATCGCGATCGTGCTGAAGACGCTGGTGGCGCAGGTGTGGTGTGAGCTGAAGGACATCCAGCAGCTGGAGATGCTGCGACTCGAGTACCTCGGTCTCCAGATGCAGCTCGGCCACTGGCTCGTCGAGCGGCCCAGTGTCGCCGAACTCAAGGCTTGCAGACAGACCATCAAGGCCCTCAAGTCACGGCTACGTCACACACTTGCAGACAAACAGGATGCAGAGGAGGTGAGGGGGAGAGCAGATGAGGGGAAGGGAGGCAAGGGGAGGGGAACTGCAGGAAGGAACATTTGAAGGAATGTTAAAAGGTTGAGTGTCGTAGTGTAGCGGCTAGAGCTTTGGACTACCAACTGTGTGAGATTTCGCGTTCAAATCCTTTTGCTGCAGTTTCAAACCTTGAGCAAGTTCGTTAACTTTACGTTGCTTCAGCAGTACATTCAGATGTATGAATGAGTACCTGGCTATAGACAGTGGTGGATATTTGTGTACGAATAGTCTGTGCATAAATTGCAACATGGCTGGATGCTTCCTAGAGAATTTGGGTATGGTGTTCGATTGAACAGGTCAGCCAGGGAGTGAAGTGTGACACGTTTTGAGCAGTCCTAATGACTGGATAATGATTAATGATAATGCTAATGACTGCACTATATAAGAACTTAACCTTTACCTTTTATGAGGTGTAAGAAAGGAGTGGTAGAGAACTGATTTTCTATTGTGTGAAAGCAGTGAGAATACAAAGTTTAGTTGCAGTAATAATCTGTGGTCTGACATAACATTGGTATTCTCCAAAACACGGTGTTACTAAATTTGTTTGACCACATCAGAAATATCTCACACGCCTGTTGATAAAAACTGACATATGCAAATATAAATTGCTGGGCTTTCGCATATGACTGATTGCATCATTTATTTGACGCATATGCAGTGGAATTATTGAACTGGTATAACGAGTCCACGTGTGGGAGAGCCGGACTACATATATCCATGAGGTATGTTTCAGAGTGATGACAGCCGATCTGACGAACTTGCTACAATCAACAGTGAGCTGTCCGACATTCGCTGTCAGCTGCAGGCAGCATTCGCACAGGAAAGTGAACTACTAGTGAGTCTTATAACCTTCGTCTGTTTTCCATACTCTCTGTCTCAAGCAGTTTACTAGGTTATTATGGGCTGGTGTGGCAGCAAGATAGGACGTTTGTTAGAGCACAATTAACACAATTTTTGTGTGCTTGTTTTCCTTGTTATCGCATCATTCGTGTTCTACAAGTACAGTCACATCACTGGCATTTTTGTCGGATTGCTGGGCAAAAGACATCTGTCTTGTTCTAGACCCAATATGTGGCGCTACTGTTGTGATTACAGGGGCGTTTGTATGCTACATAACCGTAATGATTTTTGTTCGTCAAAACTGAAGCCGTGTTGGTTATACAGGGTGACATTTCAACAGAAAAGAAACTGAATAACTGATTATACAGGATGATATTTTTACATTTTAACTGATAAGAAGCTGAAAAATGTATGCACGAAAAACATTCAGGAATGAACTAATGTCAGAGTTAGGATCAAATATATGTTAGTATTTAAACGCTGAATTTTCGTAATGTACAAAAATCGTCCAAGAACCAACTAATATCAGAGTTATGGTCAAATATGCATTTGTATTTAAACACTGAATTTCCATGATGCACGAAAAACATCCAAGAAGTAACTAATGTCAAGAGTTTGTATCAAATATGTATTTGTATTTCAAAACTGAATTTTTCTAATTTATTTCACTTTCTAGAAGCCCGTATTTGATGTTTAGTTTGTTACCAACAGACAGGTTGTTGAACAGTTGGGTCTCATAGTTTTGTGTTTGTTGTAGAATGAAATCGCGGAGCTGAATGAACGCCACTTCCCAGAACTCACTCTCCAGTATCCAGAGTTCAACGTAGACAATGAAGTGGTATGTAATCCTCCTTCAAATCACTGTGCAGATCTTTGGTGTGAATAGTTTCAGTATGTAGATCTTGACGGGGTGGACCTTTAAAATACGTCAGTATTTAAGCTCGATCTGTGTTTAGGTGCAGAATTAGAAACATTTATGGAAATCATAAAACCAAAATGATCTGTTATTTTACAGTGTGTTGAACTTAAATTTTCTACTTAATTATTGTTATAGTCGGCGGAAATGGCCCTGTCGTACCAAGATAGACAAGGCATCATGTTTATTTCTTCACTGGAATTTAGTGATATACAAACAATTGTTTTGATTAACCAACAACACAACATGCTACTTATACACACTGCTGTGGAATCACATGCATTGGTGAATAAACAACCAAGGAAATGTCCCTCCACGGCACATCGAGACGTGATGTAGACTTGTAATAACCAAGACCATGACGTGCTGTAGAAGTACGCGGGCCTGTTGAAGTTGAGTCACAGTCTGAAGCAGTACGAGATGGAGCCACTGCCTGGCTGCAACAAGAAGTCCATCATGAAGTCCACGCACTGCGGCAAGCCAGTCGTCATCAAGGTCAGTAGGACGAACTCGGCAGTTACATCGTGGTTGTCCAACCTTAGACTCTAGAACTTTGTTGACAGTAATAAACAAATCTGTCATGGTAACGTGAAACAACTGTCACGAGACCGTTGGTAAAGGTTTATTATCAGCTTTTAATTTGGCATTTACAGAGAAAATCCAGTAGTTGATATTGGTAGAAATTATAAGTGGACTCTTAATAAAAGGGTAGGGGGTATAAATTACTAGCAGTGATTGTGTATGCTCTGAATGCATGGGGGAAAGGATCAAGGCAATCTGTACACAAAATAAACATGTTAACCGTGACTATCAACACTGGAACAGAGATGATAAAATGACAGGAGGAAAAGGCGCAGCTGGGAAACAGTTGTGTGGAGTGCATAGGTTGTTATCAGTCAGCAGTGTTCCTCAACTTGGGTTTCTTTACAAGTTCACACAGATAGAATGACGGCTTTCTGAGGTTAATATTTGGCAAACTGTCTGCTAGCGCAAAATCTGCATCAATCATCGCCTCCGGTTCCATTTCGCAATGGCTCAAGACCAAGTTATGTTACAGTATGAACAAAAATATCTTGCAAATGTGTCATGAACGGTTAAAAAAATGTTATGGTTAAAATAAATGCAGTACAGCCACCAGGACACTTTCGGTATGTTTATGTAACATTCCATTCATGACAGCAATTCTATGGGAATGATAATATCTTTATAATGTACACAGTTATTCATTAATCCTGTTAATGTGACTAATTTGTTTAATTCTGTGCATTTATTTCATTAAAATGTTTTATTAATCACTTATGACTGTGGCGATATATCAATATATATTAGCTGTTGCATTTATCTTTTCTGAGCAGTCCATTATTAATTGAGTTAAAGCTTCCATTAACTGGAGAATTGCTTGAATGCAGACAGCTTGGGACTGGATCAGTTATTTAGCTCGTTTGAGAAAGACAGTATACAGGTCGTTGAGTTTGTGGCGTACAGATATCACATGACGCAGTAATGAGGTAGTGTGTGCGTGCTCTAGGAGTACATCATAGACGACTATGACACAGTAATGAGGTAGTGTGTGCGTGCTCTAGGAGTACATCATAGACGACTATGACACAGTAATGAGGTAGTGTGTGCGTGCTCTAGGAGTACATCATAGACGACTATGACACAGTAATGAGGTAGTGTGTGCGTGCTCTAGGAGTACATCATAGACGACTATGACGCAGTAATGAGGTAGTGTGTGCGTGCTCTAGGAGTACATCATAGACGACTATGACACAGTAATGAGGTAGTGTGTGCGTGCTCTAGGAGTACATCATAGACGACTATGACACAGTAATGAGGTAGTGTGTGCGTGCTCTAGGAGTACATCATAGACGACTATGACGCAGTAATGAGGTAGTGTGTGCATACTCTAGGAGTACATCATAGACGACTATGACACAGTAATGAGGTAGTGTGTGCGTGCTCTAGGAGTACATCATAGACGACTATGACACAGTAATGAGGTAGTGTGTGCATGATCTAGGAGTACATCATAGACGACTATGACGCAGTAATAAGGTAGTGTGTGCATGCTCTAGGAGTACATCATAGACGACTATGACGCAGTAATGAGGTAGTGTGTGCGTGCTCTAGGAGTACATCATAGACGACTATGACGCAGTAATAAGGTAGTGTGTGCGTGCTCTAGGAGTACATCATAGACGACTATGACACAGTAATGAGGTAGTGTGTGCGTGCTCTAGGAGTACATCATAGACGACTATGACACAGTAATGAGGTAGTGTGTGCGTGCTGTGCTCTAGGAGTACATCATAGACGACGGAGGCAGCCAGAAGACGGGTGAGTTCATGCGACGTGCCATGGCCTACAACAGTGTCGTCAACGAACACCTAGTACCACTCCAGGACATCTTCTTTGGCAAGGTACCTAACAACACAACACCTCAGATGCATCAAGTCCACCTCTTTTAACCGCATCTTGTCAATAGAATTGTTGTTACATACTTCTAAGCGGAAACTGTCTCTTGCACTTTTGCAAGTTTTGTGAATAAATATTTCTTGAGTTGCATACTTTTCAAGTGTGTCTAGTTTGCGTTTACTATCATCTGAATTTTGTGAATGATTAAGTCTGCTTTGGGTTATATAATAGTGAAGAGTCAGTTTGGTTTGTACTTTTTTAACATATTTTATAATAAAATATTACATTTTTATGCATTCTTTTGAAGTACATATGTATTTTGCGAACAGTTAACCTATTTTTTGTATTACAGTTTTGAAGGGAGCTTAACCAGTTTAATAAATCTCCAGATCACCAAATCAAAAACTGTTTTTTAAACGTAATATACAGAGGTAAGTGCTCGATTTATAATGATCCATGGCTGAGAGTGTTCTGTCTGTCAAAATAGGATCTTTTTCTTTCAGAATGAGCGTCAAGCCTACATACGACTACCTTACTATGCTAAGTCCCTCACCAGTCTAGTTGAAGAGAGACATCGGCTTACAGACAAGGTAAATGTCCGAGGCACTGCCTGTGTGTGGATATGTGAGAGAACTGGAGCATGATAAAACACTCAGCGATATAAATAAGCCAGAATATTTACTTGTCCGGCGGACAAGTAAGTTTCGAAATCTACTTGTCCGCCAACATTTTAACTTGTCCGAGTGGTTGTTAAGGGGAATGGAAACTTCGGAAAAAATTATAAATTCTGTCTTATTTTTATGACAACAACAATGTTCCTGCTGTTTTGTTGCATGTACATCTGAGTGACTTGTGATCAAAGACACAATTTGATTTAATCTGCAAATTTTGAAATTGCAAAATTATATTTGCAACTATTTTCTGGTCCATTATCATTATTGTTCATCACGAATATTAGAAGTAGACACGTTACATGATGTATACCAATATTTTAGTGATGCTGATATGAAGGCTTTTATTAATAACAAATAATTATTACGATGATAGGAATGTGACAATTGTTTTCCTTGCTATTTGTTATAATGTTGCAAAAACTGTTTATGTTTAATATGGTATATATATATATATATAAAACATATAACACTTAACCATCAGGAACACGACAGATGCAAAGCCAGGAAATGTCACAAAAATCATAATAATCTATATAAAACCTATATTATTTTGTTCAACCTCTATGAACTTCAAAGTTCTGTATTTTACAAACGAAGATAATATTTAATTGATCATCAGCACACAAACGCATATTTTTTCTAAATGGTATATTACCATTTCAATGATGATTAAACAGCTTTAACAGTGCCTGAATTACATTTACCAGGCGGAATATAATTTATAGATTTAATTACGTCGTAACGTTGCTGCCGCGCGCAGACCGCTGTAGTTGGCGGAAGTCGACATGTCAACAGCGGTTGGCACGCCGTCCCCATCCGCGCGTCTTGATAATTCGTCTTCGAAAACTCACACTTTTTGGTTAAAATAAATGTTACATAGATACAACACTTCTGAAATTTATCAACCACAACCATAGTTTTAGCGGAGAGCCAGTTACAAGTTTTGAAAATTTTCCCCGATCTGGATCAGCTAACGACATTTGATGACTTGGTCTTGGAAGACTGCCGAGTCCGCGTGGGTTAGGCATAATAATGGTTAAAATTATATAATTATTCAAATAACAGGTAGCGATACCAATTCTACTATTTCCAAAGTTCATCAAATATGATCCGTGAGCGGAAGCAAGTTGTACGTCGGCCAAACTGAACGATTTACGATTTTGTGAAATACAGCCTCGATCAACGATGGCTGATGCTGAGTCTGTCCTACGCATATGACAGAGCTAGGTCGGTGCACTCAGCGAATGACCATGTTAACGCAGGCACTAAACTTAGTCGAACACTGACATACAACACATTGGCGGTGGAACGACAAGACGCCAACACACTAACAAAATTGCAATGCGCAAGATTACTAGCGAACTTCATTTACGTTTGAATTTCCTCAAATAAAAAATTTGCAATGTTGCACACGTCACTATTTACTGTAAATTTTCACTTGTCCACCGGATAACCATGTAGAGTCATTTTACTTGTCCAAGCCAAAAATCACTTGTCCCGGACAAACGGACAACTGCTATTTCGAACGCTAGTACTGTATCTTCGATCAAGAGGACAGTGGTTTGAATTCACCTGCCAACAACCATTTTGAAACTTGGGTATTTTTGTTCACCCAACTTTGCCTGTCTTTTGGAAGAAACCATAACCTGTTGGTCCCTTCACTCTGATGTCTGAGCCAGGAGAAGTAACGGGTCCCACA
Source organism: Paraescarpia echinospica (assembly GCA_020002185.1). NCBI lineage: Eukaryota > Metazoa > Annelida > Polychaeta > Sabellida > Siboglinidae > Paraescarpia > Paraescarpia echinospica. The sequence goes on from CM034535.1 coordinate 59,604,677, forward strand.
CTGGGTCCCACACAGGGTCCCACACTGGATCCCACACTGGATCCCACACTGGGTCCCACACTGGATCCCACACTGGATCCCACACTGGATCCCACACAGGGTCCCACACTGGGTCCCACACTGGGTCCCACACTGGATCCCACACTGGGTCCCACACTGGATCCCACACTGGGTCCTACACTGGGTCCCACACTGGATCCCACACTGGATCCCACACTGGGTCCCACACTGGATCCCACACTGGGTCCCACACATGTCGTGGATTCACAGTGCCAATGGTCTCAATCTACAAAAATACGGGACTTCATTTGCTGCCGCCAGAACAATTGCTTTAGTAATGGAGTAAGTACCATGAGCACCATCTACGTGGACTCTGGCACTGAACTATAGTAATGGAGTAAGTGCCGTGAGCACCATCTACGTGGACTCTGGCACTGAACTATAGTAATGGAGTAAGTGCCGTGAGCACCATCTACGTGGACACTGGCACTGAACTGTAGTAATGGAGTAAGTGCCGTGAGCACCATCTACGTGGATGCTGGCACTGAACTATAGTAATGGAGTAAGTGCCGTGAGCACCATCCACGCGACACTGGCACTGAACTATAGAATGAGAAGTGCCGGAGCACCACCACGGGCACTGAACTATAGTAATGGAGTAAGTGCCGTGAGCACCATCTACGTGGACACTGGCTCTGAACTGTAGTAATGGAGTAAGTGCCGTGAGCACCATCTACGTGGACACTGGCACTGAACTATAGTAATGGAGTAAGTGCCATGAGCACCATCTACGTGGATGCTGGCACTGAACTATAGTAATGGAGTAAGTGCCGTGAGCACCATCTACGTGGACACTGGCTCTGAACTATAGTAATGGAGTAAGTGCCGTGAGCACCATCTACGTGGACACTGGCACTGAACTATAGTAATGGAGTAAGTGCCATGAGCACCATCTACGTGGATGCTGGCACTGAACTATAGTAATGGAGTAAGTGCCGTGAGCACCATCTACGTGGACACTGGCTCTGAACTATAGTAATGGAGTAAGTGCCGTGAGCACCATCTACGTGGACTCTGGCACTGAACTATAGTAATGGAGTAAGTGTCGTGAACACCATCTACGTGGACACTGGCACTGAACTATAGTAATGGAGTAAGTGCCGTGAGCACCATCTACGTGGACGCTGGCACTGAACTATAGTAATGGAGTAAGTGCCGTGAGCACCATCTACGTGGACGCTGGCACTGAACTATAGTAATGGAGTAAGTGCCATGAGCACCATCTACGTGGACACTGGCACTGAACTATAGTAATGGAGTAAGTGCTGTGAGCACCATCTACGTGGACTCTGGCAGTGAACTATAGTAATGGAGTAAGTGCCGTGAGCACCATCTACGTGGACACTGGCACTGAACTATAGTAATGGAGTAAGTGCCGTGAGCACCATCTACGTGGACACTGGCACTGAACTATAGTAATAGAGTAAGTGCCGTGAACACCATCTACGTGGACTCTGGCACTGAACTATAGTAATGGAGTAAGTGCCGTGAGCACCATCTACGTGGACACTGGCACTGAACTATAGTAATGGAGTAAGTGCCGTGAGCACCATCTACGTGGACTCTGGCACTGAACTATAGTAATGGAGTAAGTGCCGTGAGCACCATCTACGTGGATTCTGGCACTGAACTATAGTAATGGAGTAAGTGCCATGAGCACCATCTACGTGGACTCTGGCACTGAACTATAGTAATGGAGTAAGTGCCGTGAGCACCATCTACGTGGACACTGGCACTGAACTATAGTAATGGAGTAAGTGCCATGAGCACCATGTACGTGGACTCTGGCACTGAACTATAGTAATGGAGTAAGTGCCGTGAGCACCATCTACGTGGACACTGGCACTGAACTATAGTAATGGAGTAAGTGCCATGAGCACCATGTACGTGGACTCTGGCACTGAACTATAGTAATGGAGTAAGTGCCGTGAGCACCATCTACGTGGATTCTGGCACTGAACTATAGTAATGGAGTAAGTGCCATGAGCACCATCTACGTGGACTCTGGCACTGAACTATAGTAATGGAGTAAGTGCCGTGAGCACCATCTACGTGGACACTGGCACTGAACTATAGTAATGGAGTAAGTGCCATGAGCACCATGTACGTGGACTCTGGCACTGAACTATAGTAATGGAGTAAGTGCCGTGAGCACCATCTACGTGGATTCTGGCACTGAACTATAGTAATGGAGTAAGTGCCATGAGCACCATGTACGTGGACTCTGGCACTGAACTATAGTAATGGAGTAAGTGCCGTGAGCACCATCTACGTGGACACTGGCACTGAACTATAGTAATAGAGTAAGTGCCGTGAGCACCATCTACGTGGATTCTGGCACTGAACTACAGTGTGTATATCAAACCACATTGTTATTGTGAGTAGCTGTTTGAAGTCGCCAAGAATTAGCAAATGGATCACCCAGAATCAGACTTATTAATTTGATCACAAATGTCTTTACATAAAATAAAATATTGACAGTGCACTGAAGTATTATCATTAAAGGGAATAAAAACACCTATTGCTTAAATTCATGTTATATTACATCCTGCTATCTATTTCCACGTCCACCAAGCAAAAAAATCAAAAAAATTCAATGAATTAGAAATTCCACATTTTATGCTGTGCATCCGGAAATTTTTGAATATGCATATTTTTGGCACGCTTTTCAGGATGCCGAGATGTGAGGTCACTTATGACTCAAACTCGCATCAGGCCGACCCTTTGCATGCATTCAGAGCATGTTTACAAGTATAGCTTTTGGGTCGAAACGAGCGTCAGAACGAGTTATTGTGCAATATTCCGACGTAATACAAACACTAGTCATTATAGAGGAACAAGCAGTTATCTTATGGTTCCACATGAATCGAATTTTATTCAAAACAACGAATGCGAAAGCGCCTACAAGTCGACTAGGTTTCGCCGAGCTTGGGCTCGTTTTCAGAATAATTATATTGAATGCAACCAACGGGAGATAATCTACACCAATAAACATACATAGCAAACATATATTGTATCCAGCTACAGAAAGTAACGTGTATAATCACATAATATCACTAGAATATCCATATATGAAGGAGTTGTACAATTTATCGTAACAACTTAAATCAGTCAGAGAGTTTCCGCTGGTGCCGCTAGCTCAGTGGGTAGGCGCGTTGGTTTCTTGTCATTTGTTTTACAATTGGGCGACGCCGGTTCAATCCTGACAGCTGCAAACCATTTATTTTTTTTACACTTTTTTTTGTTTATGTTTTCACGAAGTAATATAAACAAAATCATTTTATACTATAATGCACTGTTTGTAAATAATTTTTATTTTTGTAGTAGTTATTTATTCGCCACAAAAATGAAAATATGGTCATTATATTTATATAACGATGTAAATAATGATAAAAAAAAAAAAACATTTACAAACAGTGCATCATAGTATACTAAATGATTTGGTTTATATTACTTCGTGAAAACATAAACAAAAAAGTGGAAAGAAAATCAATGGTTTGCATGCTGTTAGGATTGAACTGGCATCGCCCGATTGTAAAATAAATGGCAAGAAACCAACGTGTCTACCAACTGAGCTAGCGGCACCAACAGAAATTAATTGACTGATTTAAGTTGTTATGATAAATTGTACACCTGCTTCATATATCGATATGCGAGTGTGAGTCATGAGTGACGTCACGATACCACGTGATCGCCTAGCTCATTTTTTAAAAATGTCCGCGGGAATCGCTTCACAGACGGGCTTAAAATCGAATTTATGCTACAAATGTATTTTTCTGTATTTGTTTAATGTGGTCAAATGTTACATACCATGTTAAACTTTGTGTACACATAAAAAGGATTTTAGCTAATGCCTTATTTTTATTTCCTTTAAGGCTATTTCAGAAATAACTATATGAGGGTGGGCAGAACTTATTCACATACCCCGCCACCCACAATTATTATTTTTTCAGTTGGAGGTATGTGATTTTGACAGACTTGGATCAGCCTATGATGGCAGTGGCCGTGAAGACATTTAAATTTCTTCTCAGGTCCTGTTTTCTTGTAGTCTGGAAAAATGTTAATAGGCCACCAATGGGGAAATCAACTGTGCTCTGTTTGGTGGCAGGAGATCTACCGGGTGCTGGTGGGGGTGCTGAAGGGGTTGAGGGCGCTGCATGAGATGAGACTCATCCATGGAGTCCTCCATCCAAACAACGTCTTCCTCGATGACAATAACAACACCTGCATCGCAGACTTTGACTTCACAAAGACACTGGTTAGTAGCATGTCTGGCTTTATTCACTGTCCTACAATGTTGGGTTGTATCATTTCATCAATCACTGTCCTACCATGTTGCCGTGTATCATTTCACCACTGTCCTACCATGTTGCCTTGTATCATTTCACCACTGTCCTACCATGTTGCCTTGTATCATTTCACCACTGTCCTACCATGTTGCCTTGTATCATTTCATCACTGTCCCACCATGATGGGTTGTATCATTTCATCACTGCCCCGCCATGATGGGTTGTATCATTTCACCACTGTCCTACCATGTTGCCTTGTATCATTTCACCACTGTCCTACCATGTTGCCTTGTATCATTTCACCACTGTCCCACCATGATGGGTTGTATCATTTCATCACTGTCCCACCATGATGGGTTGTATCATTTTATCACTGCCCCACCATGATGGGTCGTATCATTTCACCAATGTCCTACCATGTTGGCTTATTTCATTTCATCACTGCCCCACCATGATGGGTTGTATCATTTCACCACTGTCCTACCATGTTGGCTTGTATCATTTCACCACTGTCCTACCATGATGGGTTGTATCATTTCATCACTGTCCTACCAGGTTGCCTTGTATCGTATCATTTCACCACTGTCCCACCATGATGGGTTGTATCATTTCATCACTGTCCTACCATGTTGGCTTGTATCATTTCATCACTGCCCCACCATGATGGGTTGTATCATTTCACCACTGTCCTACCATGTTGGCTTGTATCATTTCACCACTGTCCTACCATGTTGGCTTGTATCATTTCACCACTGTCCCACCATGATGGGTTGTATCATTTCACCACTGTCCTATCATGTTGCCTTGTATCATTTCATCACTGCCCCACCATGATGGGTTGTATCATTTCACCACTGTCTCACCATGATGTGTTGTATCATTTCACCACTGTCCTAGCAGGTTGCCTTGTATCATATCATTTCACCACTGTCCTACCATGTTGGCTTGTATCATTTCACCACTGTCCCACCATGATGGGTTGTATCATTTCACCACTGTCCTACCATGTTGCCTTGTATCATTTCATCACTGCCCCACCATGATGGGTTGTATCATTTCACCACTGTCCCACCATGATGGGTTGTATCATTTCATCACTGTCCTACCATGTTGGCTTGTATCATTTCATCACTGCCCCAACATGATGGGTTGCATCATTTCACCATTGTCCTACCATGTTGGCTTGTATCATTTCACCACTGTCCTACCATGTTGGCTTGTATCATTTCACCACTGTCCCACCATGATGGGTTGTATCATTTCACCACTGTCCTACCATGTTGCCTTGTATCATTTCACCACTGTCCCACCATGATGGGTTGTATCATTTCACCACTGTCCTACCATGATGGCTTGTATCATTTCACCACTGTCCCACCATGATGGGTTGTATCATTTCATCACTGTCCCACCATGATGGGTTGTATCATTTCACCACTGTCCTACCATGATGGCTTGTATCATTTCATGACTGGTGTGTACTGTTGTAATGTCATTACACTATTACATCAAGTGAAACTTGTACAGAAAGTGAGTTAGACACAGAGTTAAATAAAAATTAATTATGTAAATTAATTTTCAGTGAGTATACTTGTAAAAATAAGAAACGTCATAGAAGAATTACACACTCTGAAGCGGAAGTATTGCTTTGTTTACTGAACCCTTGGTGCTTCTAGAAACTGCGGGCAGAGCGTGTGTTCATGACATCGACAGGTCTGGTGTTTGCTGCACCAGAGGGTGCCACCAACAGCAGCCACTGTTCCGACATGTTCAACTTTGGCCTGTTGATGCTTTGGGTGAGTGTACCCTACGTCTTGCTGCTATTGTGGCAGGAATCACAGTTTTTACCAAGTCAGAGTGTTAATAAACTTATGGTTGGCGGAAGCATTTTTTTATAAATGGGCCCCTACAAGACAGTTCACAGATTTATTCTGTGCGAATCTTGTAAAATAGTCATTGTCTAGTTCATCCTGCCTACACTTTCTAAACATGCAAAATCACAAATCAAAAGCACAACTACATAAAAATCACTGAGTTGGTGCCAGCCAGTAACATTGCGAAATTGGTAGAGGAAGTGTTTACTGCTGTTAGATGCACATGGATTTACATAACTCGTTACAAATCGTAGAACACACACAGAGCTTTGTGGACTAACTTCACAATGCTAATTCTGACCCTTGAGCGTAACTAACAATAGCGAAGTATGATCAGTTGTTAAAAAACGGTTCTGTTCAGCGTTAACAAAGTGCCGTGTACTTTGTGCCTCCAGCTCTACTTCCCAGAGGTTCACTTCAACCTCAGCAACAAAGGCATTCCAGACATCTCCTGTGTCGGCATGGTGAGTCTAATCTCAGTCTACCCTTCTTGAAACTCTGTCATGGCGGTATCATTGAGAAGGCAGTGTCGTCATTCTCACAAGTCGGGTGGTGGTTGACTACACTATCCCTGACAGACATCCTCACAAGCCAGGGGTGGTTGTTGGCTACACTACCCCTAGCTGACATCCTCACAAGTCAGGGGTGGTTGTTGGCTACACTACCCCTGGCAGACATCCTCACAAGTCAGGGGTGGTTGTTGGCTACACTACCCCTGGCAGACATCCTCACAAGCCAGGGGTGGTTGTTGGCTACACTACACCTAGCTGACATCCTCACAAGTCAGGGGTGGTTGTTGGCTACACTACCCATGGCAGACATCCTCACAAGTCAGGGGTGGTTGTTGGCTACACTACCCCTGGCAGACATCCTTACAAGCCAGGGGTGGTTGTTGGCTACACTACCCCTGGCAGACATCCTCACAAGTCAGGGGTGGTTGTTGGCTACACTACCCCTGGCTGACATCCTCACAAGCCAGGGGTGGTTGTTGGCTACACTACCCCTGGCAGACATCCTCACAAGTCAGGGGTGGTTGTTGGCTACACTACCCCTGGCTGACATCCTCACAAGTCAGGGGTGGTTGTTGGCTACACTACCCCTGGCTGACATCGTCACAAGTCAGGGGTGGTTGTTGGCTACACTACCCCTGACAGACATCCTCACAAGTCAAGGGTGATTGTTGGCTACACTACCCCTGGCAGACATCCTCACAAGTCAGGGGTGGTTGTTGGCTACACTACCCCTGGCAGACATCCTTACAAGCCAGGGGTGGTTGTTGGCTACACTACCCCTGGCAGACATCCTCACAAGTCAGGGGTGATTGTTGGCTACACTACCCCTGGCTGACATCCTCACAAGCCAGGGGTTGTAGTTGGCTACACTACCCCTGGCAGATATCATCACAAGTCAGGGGTGGTTGTTGGCTACACTATCCCTGGCTGACATCCTCACAAGTCAGGGGTGGTTGTTGGCTACACTATCCCTGACAGACATCCTCACAAGTCAGGGGTGATTGTTGGCTACACTACCTCTGACAGACACCCTCACAATTCAGGGGTGATTGTTGACTACACTATCCCTGACAGACATCCTCACAAGTCAGGGGTGGTTGTTGGCTACACTATCCCTGACATATATCCTCACAAGTCAGGGGTGGTTGTTGACTACACTATCCCTGACAGACATCCTCACAAGTCAGGGGTGGTTGTTGGCTACACTATCCCTGACATATATCCTCACAAGTCAGGGGTGGTTGTTGGCTACACTACCCCTGGCAGATATCCTCACAAGTCAGGGGTGGTTGTTGGCTACACTACCCCTGGCTGACACCCTCACAAGCCAGGGGCGGTAGTTGGCGACACTAACCCTGACAAACATCCTCACAAGTCAGGGGTGATTATTGGCTACACTACCACTACCCCTGCCTGATATCCTCACAAGTCAGGGGTGGTTGTTGGCTACGCTACCCCTGACAGACATCCTCACAAGTCAGGGGTGATTGTTGGATACACTACCCCAGGCAGACATCCTCACAAGTCAGGGGTGGTTGTTGGTTACACTATCCCTGACAGACATCCTCACAAGTCAGGGGTGATTGTTGACTACACTATCCCTGACAGACATCCTCACAAGTCGGGTGATTGTTGGCTACACTACCCCTGGCAGACATCCTCACAAGTCAGGGGTGGTTGTTGGCTACACTATCCCTGACAGACATCCTCACAAGTCAGGGGTGGTTGTTGGCTACACTACCCCTTGCAGACATCCTCACAAGTCAGGGGTGATTGTTGACTACACTATCCCTGACAGACATCCTCACAAGTCAGGGGTGGTTGTTGGCTACACTATCCCTGACAGATATCATCACAAGTCAGGGGAGGTTGTTGGCTACACTACCTCTGGCAGGTATCCTCACAAGTCAGGGGTGGTAGTTGGCTACACTATCCCTGACATACATCCTCACAAGTCAGGGGTGATTGTTGGCTACACTACCCTTGGCAGACATCCTCACAAGTTAGGGGTGGTTGTTGGCTACACTATCCCTGACATACATCCTCACAAGCCAGAGGTGGTTGTTGACTACACTACCCCTGGCAGACATCCTCACAAGTCAGGGGTGGTTGTTGGCTACACTATCCCTGACAGACATCCTCACAAGTCAGGGGTGATTGTTGACTACACTATCCCTGACAGACATCCTCACAAGTCAGGGGTGGTTGTTGGCTACACTATCCCTGACAGACATCCTCATAAGTCAGGGGTGGTTGTTGGCTACACTATCCCTGACAGACATCCTCACAAGTCAGGGGTGGTTGTTGGCTACACTATCCCTGACAGACATCCTCACAAGTCAGGAGTGGTTGTTGGCTTCACTACCCCTGGCAAACATCCTCACAAGTCAGGGGTGATTGTTGACTACACTATCCCTGACAGACATCCTCACAAGTCAGGGGTGGTTGTTGGCTACACTATCCCTGACAGATATCCTCACAAGTCAGGGGTGCGAGTTGGCTACACTACCCCTGACAGATGATCCTACCAGTCTCCATTCCGACTATGAGAACCATGCAAATGCCTATGCTGCGACGCTCCATATTAAAGGCCAACTCTGAGAAATCCCAATAATTACCAGTTAGATCATTCCGCAGTAGTGCACATTCAACTAATTAAATCTGCTTTTGGTAACAAAATACTGTTTTGTTATAATTTTAAACAGATATATTAAAAATTAATGTTATCATAACTATTACTCTTTTTTTAGCCAAGCTTCATTGCACAACTGGTTTGTTAAAATATATAACAAAAATGGAAATATATGAATTAAATTTTCCATGGGACTTTCCACAAAACCACCCCTTCAGAATTTCCAAGAATTACCTGATTACCACGGTTACCATTACGCAAATTGATTAGTATTTAATATCCGACCTTCTTTTCATAAAGACTTTAATATACAATAAATTTGGTCAAGATAGAACAATTAGATTTTAAGACAGTTTTTAAAATACAGTATTATATTTCATGAGGAGACTGTCCTGGTGCAGGGTTTTATCCCAGAAACATGGTGCAATATAAGGATACACTAATAAATAACATTTGGGCTCATGCTGGTTTAATTCCTTCTAGAACGAAGAGCTGTCAACCATCATATACAATCTGCGCAGTGAGAACCCCGTAGAACGGTTCACGGCCTTTGACCTGCTCAACGACCCCTACTTCATGACCCCACCGGAGACATTACCCCGCCCTATCGCCAACCCCGAAGAGGACGTCATCCAGTTGAGGTGAGTCGATTTTGCCATCAATGGAATCTAAAGATGAGCTTTTTTTACCAAACATTTTATTTACAAATTGTGATAACATAGGATTTTGTTATTTTGGACTGTAACTAAATTGTATTTTGTCATAATTTTGTCAAACAAATTTGAATACATTACTTTAAAATTATAAATCTTCTTTGGCAAGTTGGACCCTTCAACTTAGGCATAGTTAAATGCAGTTTTTAATTGTGTTTTAGTTATTAGAAAACAAAGTATTTGTTCAGATGTGAAGTGCTTGGATTTCAGTTGTAGTTGACACATAGTTTAAAAAAATATTATTTCATAATTACGCTTAATAGGCATACTGTTGTTGATTCTAAACAAAGTTGTCACTGGTGATTTATCAACAGTAACCTATTTATTTACATATTTTTAAATATTAATAATTATATTATGTTGTTTACAAAGTAATCATGAACTATTTAGCACAAAAGTTCTAACACAGGTACCCTATTATCGAAATGCTTCGATGTAAACAGGTGCTGCCACCTAGTGTGAAATATTGGTGTCATGTCTAACAAGTGGTGTTTCCGTCACGACAGGCCGCGCACTGCCAGTCCGACGGACAGGGACCGTACCGTGCCCGGGGGTATTCTCAAAAACGGTAACACCACTGCCAGCCCAGAGGGGGCTGACCAGACGGTGGAACAGATGGCCTCGCTGGACGATGGACACAGAACTACGCCACCAGACAGTGCCACTGGTGGTGATACATCCATGGTCGTAGTGACGGAGACCGGTGACGACAGCGACATCCGAAACGGCGACTCGGCAGACGGTCAGTTGGGGGTGGACAGCCTGCAACTGGACATTCCTGTAATCAGCGTCCAACCCCCCACACCAACCCCCCTTAGTCCCGTCCATCAACCCCCCGTAGACACAGACGCCATCTCACCTGACAGTCTGCCTGACCTCAACGAGATCCTAGGTGTCCCCATCAATGGTGACGCGAGTAGTGACACGGATGACGCATCCATCGACGGGACACAGACAACGCCGGGCTGCCACATAACGTCAATGGTTGACACGACGGAGAGTGGTGACACAGCAGAGGCGTGTCAGGTGGCGCAGAAACTCATACAGGTTGGTACAGGCAGATGTATTTTTAGTGTGTGACAAAGGTAGTCCAACTTTTTTAGTAATCCAGCTGTAATCGCGCTGTTTGTGGGTATGTCAGCATTTTCCTCTTGGACAGTTTGCATCTCGGGAGCCAAACTTTCAAGGATTAGCATACAAAGATATATTGAGAAGAAAAGTTAGACCCTTATCCTTTTTTAATTACCCGTTGGTTAAGGGTTCTTACTGATTTTAGGGTTTGTAAAAAAACAATAACGATTGTTTATAGCGTTATACGTGCTTTCTGCGATTGTTCCGAGATCCCCTGAACAATTGGGGACATTTTACATAACTTATGTCTGGTCTATGTGGTGCTACTTTTTTGCAAAATAATTACATTGTAAAAAGAAACAGGTTAATTAAAAATGGTATTCTAGTCGTCATATTTTTCTCAAAAATGCAGTGTCTCTGTTGATGTCTGTTGAGAGCAGACAACAATTCACCAAACCGCCCTACCTGAACCTCCATCGCTTCATTCCCTATAGTGCCAACTCACTTTTCCAGACCACTTTTTAAGTTGTCTTCTACAAAGTTAATTGAAATGTACGTTGACGATGATTGTCAGCATAACTGTTTTGCTGAATTAATTCTATTTTCTGTTGCAGACCTATGAAGAACTGCCTATAGACCCGTGAGACAAGGGTTGTAGACAAGCTGTGTATTCTCATGCAAACCCTGTACTTGTTTAGAATTTTTAGTGTGTAATACATTGCCAGTATTCCAGAGTCGGTGTGCTCGTATCGGTTTATCACGTCTCATAAACACGATTCTTAACAAACGTGCCATGATGACTAACATTATTGTTACTCGTCAATATGTTATATTGTGAACTTTTTGATGTTATGGTCAATGCCTGTGCAAACAGAATTTGTAAACATATCATTTATGTTTTTGTAACATTTTGTTAAATTAGCGTGGCTAGTGCAGATAGATGTTTGTCACAAGACACTAGAAGTGTCCGACGTGAAATTTTGTTAGATTCTGGGATTATTCATTTAGTAAACACTGATTGTGTTGAATTATTAGAAACTTGCACCAAGTTAGTTTGCAGATTTGCATACAAACAAATCGGGTTGAACTGTCGATTTCTGGCATCAGCAATTTCTGTATATTACAGGGCAGATAACGTTAATTGGTTTGAAGTGATTTAAACAGACCTTTTGTACACGTAACCTAGCCAAGTTTTGTTGCAAGTAGCATAGTTTTGTAGACATCGCTAGTAGACAGGATCGTCATGCAATCGATGAAGGATGCACACAACATTTCTGTACATCGCTGTGAGGATGACTCTTCATTTATGATACATTGTATTACTGTTTCCATTACGTGTTAGACGACTGAAAACTAATTGATATTATGCAGTAAGTCAAACATCGCGTAACATACTACGTAGGTTATAAGAATATATATGATTTTCTTCAACGCTTTACATCAGAAAGCCATCATGAATGCACGTCAGAACTATTTTCTATGTTCAGTTGATCATGTATTAAAATGTTGAATACGTGGAGAATGCTGGTTAGTTCTCATTGCAGGTCATCTGTTCACATGCTGTTACCAGCCTACTTCTGTTTGACATAATGGAGTTTGAGTGTGTGTGTTATTGTAACATAATTCTTGAAAGATCCTAGCTTCATGGACACTTCTATATAAAATGTCATTACGGTTACTGTTGGACAACACAAAGAACAAATATATTGTGACTCCTGTACGATGGAAAATGGATAAACTGTGAATACAGTACTGGCCACTGAGGAACAGGTGACTCGACTTGTAGATGACAACAAGGTCTTGCGTGATGTAATAGATGCACAGGGCCAGTTCAGCCAATGTAGTTGTCTGTTGCCACACGGCGTTCCTGAATCGAACAGACACAGACGGAGTATTTCTCTCAACTACACTGGGATTGGAACTGTCATTACGTCGGAGCTATGATTCAGCAGCAGGTGAACAGTATCGCTGTCACTTTACAGTTTTAGACAGTGCATTCTTGTATATTCACACATTGCGTTATTTACAATTTGTATCGGCTTTATTTGTTGTGGTAATTATTAACCAATACTTATCAACCAATAGTCATCTTACGCCGATGAGGGCATTAAGTCGCACAGGCCTATTCTGCAACAAATAGGTTGCTACGGGCATTGCATTTTTCACACAACCAATTTTACACGTATTTGTCTCCAAACATTGTTTTAGAAATTTTATTTATTTCTAGCAATTCATGAAAACATTCTGGAGATATTTCAACAAATGGGGTAAGTGTATAATCAACAGAATTCAAAATAGGTGCAACAATATTTCACAGTTGGTGTTCCAGGTGACATAATGACGTTGCTTGATGTGTGTAAAAGATATCGTTACGTGCTATCCCATCGTGAGGGTAGTTGTGTTATTTTAGCAAGTTACCAAATGCTAGCAATGTTATTGATTGTTTAGTCGGCTTCTGGAAAGGAAACGCTAATGAAAAGTTTAGGCCAAATGATGCAACTTAGTCCAACAATGTCAGTCCTTTGTCGCAAAGAATAACAGAAGGCATCAACTTTCATTCGATACCAAGATTTTCAGTATCGGACAAGCTGTAAGGGTGTTGGTGACCGTGGAATTTAATGGTTTTGGACATGTTTTTAGTTGTACATTTTTCACTTGCTTATCTAGTTTTTATAATATTTACAAACATCCACACATGCCCATTATTAATGATGATTTCCAGGATGCTGCAGCTTACATAATTAATAGCAGCAATCAATACAATAACATAATTTTTATTTTTTTTAAATTCTCACTATTGACATAACAAATTATGTTAAACTATTGCAACATTGTTTTATCAAAGCTATGGTCTTATCAATGCTGTACAAGATATTAAAACGATATACAGTAAACCTCAGATTTAATGAATCGCTCAGGTCCGGCCAATTTATTCGTTACCTCAGAAATTTTTTATCTGAAATTGTACGATAGTAATTAAATAATAAAAAATCGGAAACAATTTATTCAGTACAAGTGCGAATTCGTTATATCCGAGGCTTACTGTACAAGACACCACCCTATGGTGAATGCTTACAATCATAGATGGTAAACGAGTCATACTAACAATACATTGTATTAAAACTATCATAATCCTTCCCAGTAATGTTTACTTACAAAGTGGCTGAAAACATTAGCACAAGCCAACTGTTAAAAGGACAAAGTGAATAAAATTTGTATTTCTCCAGTCCGTCTGACGTGTGACCAATTTTTACACTAGATTTTGCTGTTGATCATAATATTTCTTCCACATAATTGTAGTAGTTTACAAAAATAACAGCCGATGTATTTATGTCAACATGCTACACTGTAATATAATGTATTTGCTTGTTAAAGCTATAAAAGCATGTTCGTCCATGTTTTTAAAATTTGGTTTCAACCGAGTGCCATTTCAAGTTAAAATAGGTATTTGTACCATATGAGAGTACCAGGTCACTTGGTAGTTCACATAAAATTAATATTTTTTCAAAACAAGGAATGTGGAACATAGGATAAGACCGACTTATAACATTGCAAAGCTGTGATTTATAAACAACCACTACATCACAGGCAGGTAGTAATTACTAACAGGCTGTTTGCTTTTCGTGAATATCACGACCATGCTGAAAATCAAAGAGCTTTGAGATTAACTTGGCTTATATCTGCAATACAGTTGTTTATACCCTGAGTGTTTGATTACTTTTCGTGAGATAAAAATTACAATCTGGTGGGCGTTATACCTTCAACAGTTATTCTAGTCTGAAGAACATTACATTAATATAAACAAATGAAAAAGATACCCTCCCTTTAAATCAAACCAGCAACCCCTTCAAGTCCACATTCTTGCCCTCCAATAAACCACGCCAGACAATTGTTCACTTTAAGACCCTGCGTTTGCGATGTCTCATGTATACAACTGCCAGATGATAATTTTCTAAAAACTTCGCAAAACTTGTAACTATGTACTGAAACGTACTGAAACATAACTATTATCAACACGAAATAAGTATTGGTGCATTATATGTAGCAACATCTCATGCTTAAATATATGCACTCGGACATGACATTCAAAAGCTTCCCTGTAGATTGTAGTACAGTGTATTTCTACAAATGCCATGCTATTGTAACCTTTGTATAGATCTCGAGACAAGATGAAATGATGGTACAGACTGTCCACACGGCATCTATCCCAACAAGAAATAACATCTTCATATGGACACACAGTGCTATGTTTTACCATTTGTCGATGCAGTAAGCAACAAAAACAAAATCACCATCTGTGTTATACAGTCATACACACAATTAAGAACTCTAATTAACTAAAATACCGTTAAGACTTAACAGGATTCTTCGCACAAGTTTGCAACAAAGTTATTTGGCACACGGAAAATATAAATCGACTAGAAATGTCCTCGACACTGCACTGCCAAACGCGACGTCGATCAACTCGAGTCCAAGTCCATATCATCGTCTACCCGCACACAGATGGCGCTACGGTCAACAAACCGCAGCTGTTTGCATTGAACATGTGGTGCGACTGAGCCGGTTCCGTGTGCCCCACACTTGGGTTTATTCGTCCTGGTCACGTCTTCGGTAGCACCCCTGACTGGTGGGGTTGCAATCCTCCTCGTCACCTTCCATGGTGCAGTGTGTCGCTGCCCGGTCAGCTGGATCTGCTTCCGCATATAGTGGGCTGGCCGCGGATCAACTGGGATCACCTCTCTCTTCCCGCTCTTGCGGATGGGGTGGAAGAGGTAAAGAGGATGAAGGGGAATGAAGCGGACAGGGACTTCAACGCCCCAAAGTAGGGTGCGGCCATGGAACTTCACTGCACTGCTCGGCTTCTTCTGCTGCCCGCCAGATCCAACGGTCTCTTCAAATCTTCCCAACTTCTTCCCTGACCATGACAGATCCCGCTTTTCCTCACCCTGTCTCTCCGAGAGTAGAGACACACTCCGGGTCTTGTTCTCGGTTTCTCCAGAACCCGTCTTCGACACGGTGTACCCATTTTTTACATCGGTGTCATCCTGCAATGGACCTCTCACTGGGGCGTGTGTCGACGTCGATACTCTGACGTGACATGATTCAGTGACACTACCGACAGGTGACGGTTGTTTAGGCAAACTTTGAGTGATGTCACAACTTCTATCGGTTCTCTCTGAGTGACATTTGCATGAGAGTTTCTGTAGATCCATGTTGGCAGAGACATGAACCAACTTGTCAGTTTTGTGCCCGTTCTTTGTGTGATCGTCACAGCAAGGCTGAGGGAAGGGCAAACGGCTGGCATTGTCAACAACTTGTCGCACGAAACCGTCGCCAGCTGTGGGACTGAACGGTTGACAGATGCCGGTGTAGTAGGTGGCAGAAGGGGTATTGCTTGGTGACATTCCATGCAGTTTCACTCCCATTCCAGGTAGTTTCAATTCTGTTCCATGCAGTTTCACTTCTGTTCCAAGCAGTTTCACTTTTGTTCCAGGAAGTTTGAATTCCCTTCCAGGAAGTTCCAGTTGCACTTCAAGCAGCGTCATTTCATTTTCATGTTGCTTCACCCCTAGAGCAGGCAGTTTCACTGTTCTAGTTTCTTTGCTTTCCATGTCCAACACATTCACATTTTCAGGCAGTTTCAGTTGTGTGCCTGGTTTCCCATCTTTGCCAAACACTTTCAGCATTGTATCAGACACTTTCATTTTGTGTGCAGATAGTTTTAGTTGTATGGGTGATTTACCCTCTTTGCCAAACACCGTCACTTCTCTTTTGGGCAGGGTCAGTTGTGTGTCTGGTTTCACTTCTTTGCCAAACACTGTCACTTCTCTTTTGGGCAGGGTCAGTTGTGTGTCTGGTTTCACTTCTTTGCCAAACGCTTTCCACTTTCTTGTCTCACACACTTTCATTTTGTTTTCAAGCAGGTTCGGCTGTTTTACAAACACTTTCTCTTCTGTGTGTGCCACTTTCATTTTATCTGAACTGTTAGACCTTTGCGATGATCTGCATGGGAAATTTGAACCAGCCAATTTCTCCAGGTTTCTGTCAGATGTCTTTGTCTGCTTAGCCATGTCCGAAGCCTTGACCATGCTCCAGTAACTGCCTAGTGTCATCAATTCTGCAATCTTTTCAATGCAATGTCCATCACCTGCAGTGACATTGGTGACACACTTGACAAGACGTGACCCTGACACATTGACAGCAGTATGAATGTCACTGCGTGATGTGTTAACCTTAGTGACACATTTGACATCACCGCTTGTTGTTGCAAGAGCCTTGGTGACACCTTTGACATTTGCATTGATGTCACTCACTGTGGTGACATGTTTGACATCGACACATTCTTCATTACACGTCCCGTGGAAAAGTGGTTTTGCAGTTGTCAATTTCTGAACGTCGGCAGTGACAGAAGAACCCAGGTCCCATCTGCTTGCCTTGATTACTTCCCCCGACTCATCTGTTCTGTCTGGTATAATATGTGAATGATGTGATGACACTGGAATTTTGAAATGACCCGTTTGTGTGACACCATCCACAGATTGTTCATTGCCAGTCCTCCAGTTCGGCTGACAGATGCCTGTGTAATATGCAGCACTAGAGGCAGGGCATGGTGATGTTGCTGTTTCACACAGTGTCACTTCCATTCCAGGCAGTATCACTTTCGTTCCAGGTAGCTTCACTTCAGTTCTAGGCAGTTTCACTTCCGTCCCAGGCAGTTTCACTTCTGTTCCAGTCAGTTTCACTTCCGTCCCAGGCAGTTTCACTTCTGTTACAGGCTGCTTCACCCATACAGCAGGCAATTTCACTTCTGTTCTAGCTTCTCTGCACTCTGTGTCCGACACTTTCACACTTTCAGGCAGTTTCTGTTGCATGCCTGGTTTCCGCTCTTTGCATTTTGCATCGTTCACTTTCATTTTCTTTTCATGCACTTCTTTGTCAAACACATTCACTTTCGAGTCTGACACATCAACCTCGTTTTCAGGCAGTTTCACTTTCATATCATGCTGTTTCATTTCTTTGCCATATGGCGTCGCTTCAATTCCAGACACTTTCGCTTTAATTCCACCTGCCTTAGGTCTGTCCGCCATGAGCGCCACACCTATGGGTACTGATGACTGCAGGCCTTTGTCAAATGCAGGTTGTTCCCTTGTGCTGAACAGTGGCTCAGTGTTGGTGCTCCACGTCACCTCCACATCAGCCTGGTGCGTGCATTCACAGGGTTTGTGACACATATGCGCACCACAGTCCGACCTGTCTCCCTCCCTTGAGTCCTGTCTCTTCACCGGTGACATGAGAGATGAGCTGCTATGACCGGATCGCACAACTCTAGCGAGGGAGATCCACCCGCCTGCATGCACCACTCCACGCCTCGAGGAAATCCGCACGGATTCTCCCAGCATCTTTGCATGTTTCGTTCGGTGTTTCGTTTTCACCACTACTCCGTTGCGAGACCTGAAGTTGTCAGACCATTTTCTTTGTCTGCGTGGAACCTTCATGCCGACTGATTTCGTTGAGTTTCTAGTGGATGTCTTTTGTCTATGGTGTGACTTTGTCCTCTTAGCCATGCTTAGAGCCTCCGCCACTCTCCAGTAACTCTCTAGTGTCATCAATGCTGCGAGCTTCTCAATGCAAGCATGTCCATCACTTGTAGTGACCTTTGTGACACACTTGACATTGCTAAGTGTCGAAGGTGCTGTGGTGACACTCTTGACATTTGTGCTAACATCACTACCTGTCAATGGGGCCTTGATGACACATTTGACACCTGTATCGATGTCACCATCTGATGCTAGAGCCTTAGTAATACTCTTGACATTTGCATTAATTTCACTACCTGTTGGTGGAGCTTTAGTGACACTCTTGACATCAACAACAATGTCACGAAATATTGATACTGCTCTAACACCACTGCCTGTCACTGGAACAGTTGTGACACTTTCGACATCTGCACGAATGTCACTACCGGCTGTAGGAACTGTAATGACATCCTTGACATTTGCATTGATGTCACTCACTGTCGACTTGTTACGCTGGACATCTGCACATTCTTTACTGTATGTCTCGTCACAAATCGCTTTCTCAAGTGTGTGTGCACAACTGTCAGTGACAGTCACATGAGAACCGAGGTCCACAAAGCACTGTTTAACAGTGAAGGAGCTAGCAACTGTTGCACTATCGCCGTCACTAGACCCACGACAATCAGACAACCGTTCAACCGACACAGACCCCTGTGAACTCGCACCCGTCTCAATGACGCTGCATGACTTGACATCTCCACGACAACCATCAGACGCCACCGGTCCTTCGTGACTGCAGGGAACAAAGGTCTTACTTGCGGGCGACGTGATGCGTCTGAAGTTGACCGTTAACCTGCTTCCCTGAACCACCTGTGATTGCCAGAACTCCCCGTCCGCATCCCCAGCCTCCCGGGATGTCTTCCTCTTCTTCGCGGGTGACGGGCTGCCCATGCTGTCTGCCACCATCTCCCCGTCAGTCAACTCGTTCAACACCGAGGTACTGCGCACGTCCACCGGTACCAACGTTGCGACCCCAGTCTCCATCAGCGCCCCCTGGCTGCATGGCTGCGTACCACGCCACAAGTGGGACAGCTGCTTGAGGATCTCATTATTCTGGATCAAGGCATCCTTCATTCTACCCTTCATCAATTTGCCACCTTTCTCAGAGAGCACCCCCTGCGGTGTCACGTCACTCAAGTGCCCCTCGTCGCATTTCACGTTCCCACAGATCTCCGAGAACCTATCAGACAACAGACGGCGCACCTGGGGAGGTCTCGCCAAGACGTTTCGACTCGTCGACCTCAGCCTGTTGTTCCGACGTGCCTTCCACTGCAGGACGGCTTTCTTGACGCTCAGCGGGAAGCCGTGAGTGACCACACGTCTCACCACAAGGTTGGGACGACGGTCGTGCGATCCGATTTCTATGTGGTTTTCTGACGACTTCAGGGAGACATCATCCTGTTCGGTGGAGCGGCGTGAGAGCAGCTTCCTCCAGTGAGTCACACCGAAGTCGTTGCAACCCCAATCAGCACCGCGGTCGAAGAGAGACCTACGCAGCGTCATCTTGTCTTCTGGGGCTGCATGGGGCGGCAACTGTCTCGCGATGATGACGACAGCGTACGGAAGGCAATGACTGACGTGTCGCTGGGTGGGCATGTCATCATCACAGTCATACAGGTACACCTACAACACAATGTTGACGTTAGGGGTCATTCACAAGTGTCAACATTTACCTATTCGTACACAGCGTACTAATTCTCAGAGCCCTTCCCTCCGTGCTGAATGAGTACTGCAATGTTGATAACAGTCCAGATTGAAACTTATGTACACATACAACAGTGTTATGACATGGTACATGGAAGGAACGTGTAATAACAACCATCATTATCACATTTACAACATCCATTGACAATCAATATTCATGATCACACAATTCACATGCGAACGGATTTTTTATAATAGTATGCAGACCTTGACCACCCTCCCCTTCCATACACTCTGTACACTTTTGTACACTCCATACGAATGGGTACGAGCAAACTTGCAGTCATAAATCTGTGCAGCTCCCATTGGAAAAAAACTGACATTATGTAAATGCAACTAACATTAGATGAGTGGCATTGCACAGTAAAGGAGAAGGTTCAACACTGCACCATAACAAAACACCAGAAATATGCAGGGACCTTACCAGAGTTGACAACCAGCACTCGCAATACCAGGCAGGATAATACAACTTTAAACCCATGTCTTTGTTTACAAAAACACAATCGTCAGGTGAATTATTTATTGACATGTCTCTAGAGGTATTATTGGAGGCAGCTATTCTGCACTCACAGTGCCAGTAACTATGTTGATGCTATCATTTATTCAACGGTGGTTTCCACATTTGTAAGGGCAGCAATTATCACCGATTACAGTATTTTAAACTTAAATTAATTGCCAATTACAGCATTGCATGCAGCAGATCATCAAACTCTATCACCAGTGCCACCACCGTCCACTCAATCTGCCCACTGAAAAAGTAAATAACTAAATAACTATACCACTGTTTTTAAATGCATTGCCAATTGGCTGATCATAGGCCAATGGTCGAAAGATGCAAATGAACATTGACTTAGTCGAGTGAACCTGGCACCTGGGATGAGATAGACTTAGTCACCCAAGTTAGCTTATTGATATATAATACAAACTTTATGTAAACACCGACAAACTACTGTCCTCTAGACAGACGGATGTTCCAACAACTAATCCACCGTGCCCCAACCTTTTACATACTTGCTAGTTTTACCCATGGTGAGTAGCCGGAACAATCCCAGTGAATTAGACAATATCTAAAGAAGTGTTTGTTAGTTATGACAATCCCCAGATGGTACCATGTAACGTGTGATGTCCAAAATAAGGAACAATGCATGAACAACAAGATGAATTATTTAAGGCCATGCCCACACCAGAACAGACTGTGGAAACCATTGATTATATACATCAATACTATAAATAGCCATTAAAAACTGATTACTGTCTATGTTGTTTGTTAAAGACAACAATTTGGGATTTATAACAAATAATATGCACCTCTTCACGTCCTCTTGTAAAATGGTTTCGGTACATAACTTAACAGTTTCCCCAATGATCACCAAAACTAAATATAAAATGTATGCAAACAAGTTACATGCTGTAGTGAATACAAGGTATGTGAAATTATTCAGGAAATTACAGCGAAACAAGCCGAGCAAAAACTCAAATCGAGGAAGAAAACATCCACCTGTTGTGTTAGAATAAGAAATGTTGCTAATGATATACAAATAAATTAAGCTAACCTCACTGTTCTGTAATTTTCTGCCACTGTTTCTCGAACCCTTCGAACACTTTTGCATGTGGTATAGTAATTTGTCCCACCGTAACTGCAGTAATTATTGTAGGATCCTGTCCTAACGTTTATACGTCCTCCACATCATATGTTTGTAATTGTTCTAATAGCCTCTTTTGACAAATATTTTTCAATTCAATTAAAATATATACC
This sequence comes from Paraescarpia echinospica, assembly GCA_020002185.1. Taxonomy (NCBI): domain Eukaryota; kingdom Metazoa; phylum Annelida; class Polychaeta; order Sabellida; family Siboglinidae; genus Paraescarpia; species Paraescarpia echinospica. The sequence goes on from CM034535.1 coordinate 59,626,865, forward strand.
TGTCCCTGGTATCAAACATTAGTAATTAATCATGCTAGTTAAAAATTTGTGAGTTTGTAATTATTAATTAAATGTTTTTTGGTGAATCATAGTTACAGATCTTTAAGGGTTATGATGGAAGTAAAATATTGACATGTTTAGTGGAGACTATATGCATGCCAGTGAAGATATACCTGGAAATAAAATATTCGAGAAGACCGTTTCGTGAAGATTGTATATATTAGTTAATGCGTTATTAAAAATACTGTAGAATTTTATCCCGATACTCTGCTATTTAGGCCGATTTCCAGTGGTTGTAGAAACCTTGCAGGAGAGTTGGTGAGCTGCAATCTCGCATGTGGCACAGTTAAAGGTTATTAAGAAAATGTGCACACATTTTCTGTTCTCATTTTGTCCCTACCACCCTCCCCCAGAATGGAAAGAAGAAAGAGATGAACTATGATAAAACTTTGTTCACAAGGTAGATATAGTGTGTATTTTAAAAACAGCAGCAATTAATGACATAACACTGATTGAATTGGAGTGAAGTAATAGCTGCAACATGTATAATAAAACATCTTAGATTTCTTGTGTATAGTGGCAGTAACCTAAGATGTACCTATGCAAAATTAGAGAAAAAGTTATTGAAGAGTTTTTTGAAGAAAAAAATAGGCAAAACGTGAAAATTTACCAATTTTGGGGGCTCTTGGGGGCCCTAGAATGATTCAATCAAATACAAATTTCTTGCCTACAGTGACACTACCCTAAGAGATGTCTATGCAAAATTAGAGAAAAAGTTACTGAAGAGTTTTTGAAATAACAGAAAAGACAACCTCTGATCCATGCAAGACACAGACTCCGCATGTGACAGATGTTGTAGGAAAAGGGATTAGCTGTGTGACGATGTGTAGCCAGCCAATTAAACGGTGCAAATTATCTGATCTAAGAGCACATATCAATCTGCCTACATAACAATACAATATAAAATAAAGAACACAGGGCTGTGGGTGAACACGAAGACCAGCATGCATTTTATTATTATGTAACCAAATGTCACATAATTAACCATAACATATTTGTCCCCGGTATCAAACATTGGTAATTAAAGTGCATAATTATAACAATACTAGACTTCTATAGTGCCTACACCACCCGGGAACCTAAGCTCAGAGGTGGAACATTCAAGAATAATTAGATAAAATCACAAACAGGAACACACACTCACACAAGAGTCATCATTAGAGCAAAGAACTGCCAAAGGTTTAGGGTGGGAAGTAAACCAAACTTTTTTGAGATATATTCTTCAAAAAAAGGTAATTTGCACTGTACCTGGTCGAGATTGGCGGCGACCTGTGCGACATCCATTTGACTAGGCTGGGTGTATGACATGTGACAGTCATACCCTGGGGTCGGCTTCAACGCGTTGTGCACGTCTGTGTTGTGCTGCAGATGCACCATCTTTCTCCTACCCAGCATCACCTACAAGCAGAGGGTTAACACAAACGGTTACAAGGGTTAATGTCAGTTACAAGGGTTAATGTCACATAGCATGCACAATAGATGTATCCAATACGTCATAGTTTGCTTGTCACAATCTAAATTTTGCGCGTAACCTCCGTCAAACTTTGCCATCAATGTTGATAACGGTTATATACAGCATGACACGACAACTCACAAATCAAACATTAATGCATTCTGTTGTCACTTTAAAAACATTGCCTTATGTTTTTGTCGTAAAGGAACACATTTGTGGCCAGAATTTCAACAAAATATACGACAGAATCCATGAACACACGCCACATGTTCGGCATTCATTTTTTGCAATTACAATATGGTACATGAACTAATGATCAAAGTCAATCATTTAAGACCATTGTAAGCCCTTTCTGTTAAAATTCTTATTAAAAAAAATTGTTTTCAAGGATTTAAAAATGGAACATCCACTGAACATGTTTTTAGACACCAAAAAATAAACCAATTCTTTGCTAGACATGTCATAATAAAAACGCTACCTTGTAGACCACCAACACCAAAGGGTTCTGGTTCATGCGAGTACCAAAGTGCAGACACACATCGGCATGTTGCCACACGCGAAACCCAAGTCTACTGTCCCCCAGTAGGTGGCGCTTTGCAGGTCGACTGATCGGGCCATCGAGACAGATGTTAGTTAGGTTTGACAGACGCTCTATTGCAAACGCATATATATCCTGGCATTCCCTGCTGCTTCGGCCCTAGAAAGAAACAAATATGCAGTTTTAATCTTAGTATCAGATAGGCACAAATACAATTAAACAAGTCTGTACTCAACCGCAACTGACTTCTTACTGTCAGTTGAATTTTTGAGGACGGGATCACAACATTTTAAAAGTGGTATGTGTGTGTCTGCATGTGTGCATTTGGGATAAAGAACTTGTGCAAATAAACAATACACCTGTATTTGAAACTGAAACAGACACAAAAAGTATTGAGACAAAAAAACACCCATGTGAACATATGTTCAATAAAACCACCTGTATTTCTTACTTTGCAATTTTACCCACTTTTTATATTATAGTTTTCTGGCCTGCAGGGTGTATCTCTGTAGGGATTATGAACTGTTGATTTTGTCCTGGATATGTGCACCTGTGAGTATATGCAGTTTAATGAGAACTAAATGGCAAAATATATACCAAGAAATCTTACAGAATGAGTGCCCAATTTTGGAAGGGGAAGAATGTCAATTGTCTTACCTGAAAATACACAAAACATGTTTTTTCTTTAAAACAACTTTGCAGCATTAAATATTAGACAGCAGTAGTTGGTATTATTGAAAGCAGTTACTCTAATGCACTATCAAACATCTACAATTCGTACCCTAGCTTTCATGGTTTCTTTCTTCGCCAGGTACTTTTGAACCAGATCTTCATTGTCGACTAGATTTACCTCAATCGGCAAATACAAGTCGGGCGTGTTCTCTTTCCACAGATACGACTTCTGTACGATGTCCATAATTCCATTCTCATCCTCCCTCGTGGATTCAACCAGCAGGCCTGGCTCTAGAATAACACAAACTCACAAGTAAATACATACACATATGCATAACTAATAAACCAAGCAAACCCATTTTAAGAACTTCCATTAGAATTAATGGATTTCGAAAATAATAATTTATGGAAGATAAACAATTACAAAACCTCCAAGGTGCCAGATGTTTCTTTTGACAGCAACGTTTTCAGTCATAAAAAAAGATATATATCTCCTATTTACACAATTATATTGTACCGGCTTAATTTTCAAATGAGTATAAACAATACTGCATTAAAAATATAAAAACACAAATGCACGACCCTCCGTCAATAGTGTACCTAAAATGTCATCATAAATATCAACATCAAATGTTTCATAATTTTAAACAAAATGCTGATTAACTGTGACATGTGTAAATTAATAATACATTTCTAATCACTTTTTTGTCATAATCAACTTCAATTCTGCACAAATGCCATTGTAAATGTTCCACCTAAAAGCCAAAAGGTTATCAACCTGCATAGGTTAGTGTAATAATAATTTACAGGGTGTGTCCTATACGTTCTTATTAATCACAACTTGTTCATAAAACACTTCAAAACTATGTTATGAGACCATGCCAGATAGAATCAATAATTGGGAAATACACCTAAAGTTATCTTTGTTCTAGTACCTTTGGGAATGCATGCTTTCCAGCGGTCCACGTCAGAGGCGTGACTTCTGCTGAGAAGGGTCAGAGAAGCCATCGCAAACAATCATTCAACTTCTGAAACAGCAGCACAGTGTTCAACTCTACCCATCAACTACTTTTCATTCATTGATACGATACTGTCAAATATCAATGTAATGTGTACCTTTCAAGTATACCTGTTTAAATTCATTGTAATTTCAATAGATCATTTTGGGTCTGGAAATAATCTCCCCACCCTCTAAAAACACAAAAGATACAGTGAAGAATTAAGGCAACATTTTATGATTACGTACTTCATTATTATGATGATCAAACCCACATATATATGCGGAAATGCACAATGCACATTATAAGGCCAATGCACATAAAAAGAATGTGGCAGGTGAGACATGGACTTTTTGAATATGTGGAAACCATGCAGGCCAATTGTGGGGGTGCCTGTAGGTAAACTGGAATCTGTTTCCAAATTAGCTATTTACGCATCATAGACAGAGTGGGAGTTAGCAAAATGGGCATGTATCCTTAAAGACCACTCTTTTTAAAGAAAGATACAATTGAGAATTATCGAGGGAAGGACTTATTTGCTACCACTGTACCAGGCAAGATGGGCTGGAATCAAGGACAGTCAGGGTTAGGTCAAAGGTGAGAAAAGCCTTGAACTCTTCCTGTCTTATATAAGGCACCACTGTACCACCAGTGAGGACTAACCCCAGTGTCATGGGATTCTAATCTATTAATGTGCCTAAGCCCTAGGGTAGCACTGTCATTGATTCATGGGGTAATCATTAATTCCATCTTCTGGAACACCTCAAAGAGTAGATGTGTCAATTAGAGCCAAGTTAACCCTTAACAATAATAAACATATGTAGGATCATTGTAAGAGGCAGATCCCTGAGAGTTGTCCAAGGTCAGAAATAGGTCAATACATTGCAGAAGTTTTAAAGTTCTATACTGTGTAATTAGTAATAAGTAATATCTTTAAAGTTACAGGTGGTCATTTGTGGTGGGCTTTTTCATTTCACAATATTTGAAAGATTTTTGTTTCAAAAGCACCCAAACATTTCAGAAAAGGTAAATATAGTGAGATGTCTAATAAAAGTGGTCAAGATAAAAATGACAACATTCAATAAAAAAAAGTAAAACTGTAAAGCATTTAATTTTTGTGTGCCAAATCTACACTTTTTATGAATTTGGCCTGTAAATACACTAAATAAAATGTAATAACTGGGTAGTTTGTGCAATGATTTGCAGGAAACAAATTATAAGAAAACACAGAAACTAAAACTTGGCCACATTTGGGACAGCAATATAACTTCATCAACATTCAATTGTACAAATAATTTTGGACAATGGCCACAACTGGAGGTAATTTAAGATAAAGAGAAACCCCAAGTTGCAGTTGACCAAGTGGGGTATAAAAAGGGAAGTGATTGGCTTCTGAAGCCACCCCCAAATAAACATGATCTAGGAGTTATGATACCATGACTATTGCTTGTTCTAGAAGTTTAGAGACAATTGTTAATGAGATAAATTGGCTGTTACTGTCCCTCTTGAAAACAGCAGTAAGTGTTTCCTTCTGGACTTTTGTACTTTTGTGGCTAGAGGGTGGCCATGTCACTCCATGATAATGCACAATTAGTTTTATAGGATAACTGCTTTCTGGGGGACAACATAGAGCCCTGTATAAGCAGGTGTCTGCTTACAGTACTCTCATTGTCTGCCAATGTGGCATGGTAGTGGAATCACTACAAATAATGACAATCAGCTTGAAGTGTCACTAATTGGCCTGGTCTGTCTCCCCTGTCTACCCACAGCCCACTGGACCAAAGATTAACAGCAAGAATTAGTCACAGTAGCTGATATCTCCTGCCAGGCAAGTACAGCCCAGTAGGGGAGATGTCACAGATACTGCAATTATCTTGTCACTGGCACAGGGACAGTGGGCTGGCTAATAGAACATGATAATTATGTCAGCACTGGCTACTATTACCTTTGATGTCACTAGACTGAGCAGTGTCTTGGTTTGGTAGGCAGACTTAAAGGCACAGCATTGACAATGAAAAAATTACCTGTAGAAAATAAAGTCACACTACATCTTTACATGAACGTTGAAGAATAGATATAATCTTGCACATTTTCTCATATAATTTAAAATGCCATAGTTTTATAATTAAAACAAATATTTCAAATAAATATTTACATGAATATATTTACTATTTCAACTTATATTGTACCTACAATACAAAGAACACTATAAAGATGATATCTATATCTGGAGTTGTGACTTTTTCCTGCGAGTTTTTCCATAATTTTTTCCTACATTCCTTGGTTTAGCTCCATTAGGTCTACATCTACCCCCAGTATTTCCTACATTCCTTGGCTTAGCCAAATTTGGTCTACACCTACCCGTAGTATTTCCTACATTCCTTGGCTTAGCCCCATTTGGTCTACATCTACCCCTAGTATTTCCTACATTACTTGGTTTAGCCCAATTTGGTCTACATCTACCCCTAGTATTTCCTACATTCCTTGGCTTAGCCCCATTTGGTCTACATCTACCCCTAGTATTTCCTACATTCCTTGGTTTAGCCCCATTTGGTCTACACTTACCACAGTATTTCCTACATTCCTTGGCTTAGCCCCATTTGGTCTACATCTACCCCAGTATTTCCTTAAAGGGAATAAAAACATCTATGGCTTGAATTCATGTTATATTACATCCTGCTATCTATTTCTATGTCCACCAAGCCAAAAACAAAAATCAATGAATTAGAAATTCCACATTTAATGCTGTACATCCGGACATTTTCGAATATGCATATTTTTGGCGCGCTTTTCGGGATGCCGAGATGTGACGTCACTTATGACCCACACTCGCACCAGGCCGACCCTTTCCATGCATTCAGAGCATGTTTACAAGTATAGCTTTTGGGTCGAAACGAGCATCAGAATGAGTTATTGTGCAATATTCTGATGAAATACAAACACTAGTCATCATAGAAGAACAAGCAGTTATCTTACCGTTCCACATGAATCGAATTTTATTCAAAACGATGAATGCGAATGTGCCTACAACTCACAAGTCGACTAGGTTTCGCCGAGCTTGGGCTCGTTTTCAGAATAATTATATCGAATGCAACCAACGAGAGATAATCTACACCAATAAACATACATAGCAAACATATATCGTATCCAGCTACAGAAAGTAATGTGTATAATCTCATAATATCAGTAGAATATCGATGTATGAAGGAGGAGTTGTATCATAACAACTTAAATCAGTGAGTGAATTTCTGTCGGCCCTGCTAGCTCGGTTAGTAAAGGCGTTGGTTCCTTAGTATATATTTTGCAATCGGGTAACGACGGTTCAAACCCCACACCAAACCATTGATTTTTTTAAAACTTTTTTTGGTTTATGTTTTCGCGAAGTAATATAAACCAAATCATTTTTATACTATGATGCACTGTTTGTAAATATTTTGGTAGTAATTATTTATTCGCCACAAAAATGAAAATATGGTAATTATATATAATGCGATGTTTCTAAATTTTATTTATTCAAACAGATCATCATTTGTTTTCACATATATAATTACAATATATTACCGTACAATATATATATATACAATTAATAAATTATATATCCATTACATTGTATTTGTTTGGATGAATAAAATTTAGAAAAATCGTTATATAATTCCCATATTTTCATTTTTTTGTGGCGAATAAATAATTACTACCAAAATATTTATAAACAGTGCATCATAGTATAACAATTATTTGGTTTATATTACTTCGTGAAAACATAAACCAAAAAACGTGTCAAAAAATCAATGGTTTGGTGTGGGGTTTGAACCGGCGCTGCCCGATTGCAAAATAAACGCTAAGGAACCAACGCCTTTACCAACTGAGCTAACAGGACCGATAGAAATTCATTGACTGATTTAAGTTGTTATGATAAATTGAACAACTCCTTCATACATCGACATTCTAGTGATATTATGAGATTATATATGTTACTTTCTGTAGCTGGATACGATATATGTTTGCTATGTATGTTTATTGGTGTAGATTATCTCTCGTTGGTTGCATTCGATATAATTATTCTGAAAACGAGCCCAAGCTCGGCGAAACCTAGTCGACTTGTGAGTTGTAGGCACATTCGCATTCATCGTTTTGAATAAAATTCGATTCATGTGGAACGGTAAGATAACTGCTTGTTCGTCTATGATGACTAGTGTTTGCATTTCATCGGAATATTGCACAATAACTCATTCTGACGCTCGTTTCGACCCAAAAGCTATACTTGTAAACATGCTCTGAATGCATGGAAAGGGTCGGCCTGATGTGAGTGTGGGTCATAAGTGACGTCCCGTACCATGTGATCGCCTAGCTCATTAAATTTTATTTTCCGCGGGAATCGCTACACAGACGGGTTTAAAATCAAATTTATGCTACAGATGTATTTTTCTGTATTTTTTAATGTTGTCAAATGTTACATACAAGGTTAAACTGTGTGTACACATGGAAAAAGGATTTTAGCTAATGCCTTATTTTTATTTACTTTAATTCCTTGGTTTAGCCCAATTTGGTCTACATTTACCCCCGGTATTTCCTACATTCCTTGGTTTAGCCCCATTTGGTCTATACTTACCCCAGTATTTCCTACATTCCTTGGTTTAGCCCCATTTGGTCTATACTTACCCCAGTATTTCCTACATTCCTTGGTTTAGCCCTATTTGGTCTACACTTACCCCCAGTATTTCCTACATTCCTTGGTTTAGCCCCATTTGGTCTATACTTACCCCAGTATTTCCTACATTCCTTGGTTTAGCCCCATTTGGTCTACACTTACCCCCAGTATTTCCTACATTCCTTGGTTTAGCCCCATTTGGTCTACATCTACCTCTAGTATTTCCTACATTCCTTGGTTTAGCCCCATTTCATTTGGTCTACATCTACACCTAGTATTTCCTACATTCCTTGGTTTAGCCCCATTTGGTCTACATCTACCCTTAGTATTTCCTACATTCCTTGGTTTAGCCCCATTTGGTCTACATCTACCCTTAGTATTTCCTACAATCCTTGGTTTAGCCCCATTTAGTCTACATCTACCACCAGTATTTCATGTGCTCTACTTGTCCTATTTATTTTGAAACCACACATCAAATGGAAGTCACGCCAGTACTGACTACTGAGCCATCGTTATGAAGTAATTCCTTGTAACTGTAGTTGACAGTCAGACCTTGATCAAAGTCACACCCTAATAAATTAAGTTAGTAACCCACCCCTTGTACTGTGTAGACCAAGGAAACCAACTGGAAATACCAAATAATTTACAAATTATACAAAATGAAAGAATCCAATCCAATTGTCAACCTACAGATGAATGACATTTCTTCTAAGTGCTAGCTGAGACATTCCATTATTGGCATATTTTCAACTTCCACCCCTTCATTAAAAAAATAATGCGTGTAAAATTATTGTTTAAAATAAAACAATTCATTCCTGGGAACATATTAACTGTAATATTGTGTCACATTCATTGAACTCTACTTTAGTTCAATTGTCCTAACATGTAGCCAACTCACTTTGGGTTAATCCTCATTTCATCATAACATAGTTTTCCTTCCCACACATACTGGGCATTTCCATGAAAACGGGGAAAATGGTCTTGAAATATTTGTATTGAATTTTCAAAGAATATAATTTGTTTATGGTGGGACATAACTTAGTTGTTGGATAATTTTTTTCTTCAATGTTTGCAGACTGCATTATGTGAAAATGCACCATTCAAATATTTATAATATGTACATAATTTGCCAAATTCACTCATCCAAGATATCAATAATTAGGTGCCCCTTTGCAGCCCTATTTCTAATTCAATCTGGATTTGACTAATTGATATTATTTCACAAGGCCTTAGTCACATGTATTTTTTTGGGGGAAGGCTTCTAGACTCAGGTGGTGAAATTTATGTAAAACGAGTCATGAAATTAGGGATTTTTCTTTGTACACAGAAACCCCTGGTTAGATGAGACTGCCAATTTATAAATCTCCTCCTATAGGAGGTACCTAATTAAATGATATTAACATTATCAATATCTAGTCTGCACAGGTTAAGATATTGGGCACTGAGTATGTGTAACACGAGTCACGTGAACGAATGAATGAACATTTATTCAACATTCAACAACAACAACAACAACATAATACATGCACAGTATGGTGTGCTGCTGCTGCTGCTGCTGCTGCTGAAAGGACACAGCTGAAGTCATAGACTTACTTATATGTTGCTATGCCCTTCTCAAACTAAAAAACTTAATAAATACAATACGAATTATAAACAATATTCACAACTCATATATAAACTTGTTACCATAGTGCTTGTATTACTAATACATGGGTTTAACTAAACATCATTTTCAATTAACAATTCACAAATATGTAGAAAGTAATGACAACTTGAATGCTTTTTTAAATTGTGTTAAACTTGGAAGCTGAGTCAATTTATTTGGTAATTTGTTCCACGCTTTTATGCCCTTTGACGGTGAGTGACAGCAGTCAGAGGGTGGTGTTTGTCTTGTTTGCTTTGTCTGATATCATGCATGTGTACAGCTGCGGTTGGTTCAAATAATGCATAGCTTTTTTCTGCAACAGAGAGTTTTCCGAGTCTAGATTGATAAGTATTTCCCCAGATCTCTCAGCAATATGACATGGGTGTTTCAACAAGTGAATTATATAATGTGTGTAACACTTGGCAATCAAGAACATGCATAGTTTTATACAAAACTGCTATGCTTTTTGATACTTTTGATTCAACCATTTTTATGTGTTTTCACCATGTTAAGTTTTCATCAATGGTTACTCCAAGGAATTTTTTATATGATACCTGCTCAATGTTTTTCCCATTCAAAACTAGTCACATCAGATCTACGTTGTTTTTTATTGTTAAACATAAAATGTGTTTTGTTTTTTATTGGTAAACATTATAAAATGTGTTTTGTTCAAATTGAGCGATAATTCGTTTGCTCGGAACCACAGGTCTAGTTTTTTAGTTCGTTGTTAACAACAGTGCTTACATCATCTGTGTTACTAGCGGAATACAAAATGTTTGTATCTTCAGCAAACAGAATAATATCAGGCATTTTTTAGACTTCACACATGTCATTTATGTACAGAATAAATAATAATGGCCAAGGATTGAACCTTGCGATACTCCACACTTGATTTCCTTTTGTTCTGAGTTAGTGTTTTTATAGCATACATATTGTCATGGTTGGTTAAGTAGCTTTTTATCCAGTCCAGAGCCAGACCCCTTATTCCGTAGCAATGCAATTTACTTAGCAGTATGTTACCACTCTACGTAGCCTTCATCGATCTGACCAAGGCTTTTGATCTTGTCAGTAGGAGTGGCCTTTTCAAACTCCTTGAATACATATGTATGTTGTTCGTAAAATTTCAATTGACTAATTGTGTTTTTTAAACCCTATTTATTTGTGATTCATTGGTTTCTGGGTAGGTTTTTGTGTTTTCCTTTTGCCATAACGCGAGTCACACTACTAATTAGATGCAATTAAAACCATATTACGTAATCAAATTATTATTTGTTGATATCATTTAATACCCTATTCAAATATTCATAGAAGATGGAGTTCTGAAATGCATTTTAATAGCACATATGCCAAAATATAGTTTCAGAAATGGGCAAAACTGTAACGTGAGTCACGCTGGAAATGCACTACTCAGTATTTTTGTACATATATCATATTTGAATTTGAACCTCACAATAAAGCCGCTGTTCAGGAAAAAATAGTAGATCATTGATTTTGTGATCATCATCACAAATGGATAAAAATAGTTGAAAACACTACATTTTGACAAGCTTTTCTCTTTGTCACATTCACTCTTCAAGTAATTTATCCCGTCATCAATCAGGTTTGACTGTTTAGGTTCAGATTTGTATAGCATGCTAATAACAGAAGTCAAACATGATACACAGTAAAGAGAATGCAAACTGTTAAAACCTGAGGAAGCTAGATGCACTTGTAAGAAACAGAGGAAAGAAGCCATGGTAAAACCAGACAATGAATGAATGAATTATGAAACTTTATTTCAAAAACAACAGACATAGTATAGTAACTAATTAAATAGATATATACAATTGTCGAAAAAGGGCAAGAAGAAGTGTAACACTTATAAATACTGCACGTAAAAAACATCTATAACATGACTTAGAATACATAATACATAATTATAATTGTCATAATCATGGTAGGCCATTTGTAAAAAGAAGTTAAAGTAATAATATAACCCCAACACCAGACTTTTTAAAATACTAAATGTCTACTCGTTAAATACATAACTTTTCAATAATTTTTTTTTTTTTTTTTTTTGAAAAGATGAATATTGTGACAACAGATTAGTGAGTTATCAAGAGAATTCCAGAGTTTAACACCTTTAACTGATAGACACATACTTTTCAAGTTAGTACAAACATGATAAAATTGTATAAAATTATGGACTTTTCTTGTCGCTTAGACAGATTCATACATACTGAAAAACTGTGGTACATTCTTTGGCAACTGATTATAATATGCCTTTAACATAATTACAGCAGTTCTCAACTCCACTGTATCAGGTACTTTAAGAATGTGCAGATTATAGAACAACCTTGCCATATGGTCCAACTTCTTAGCACCACAGAGTAACCTTATTACTTTTTTGTTGCAAGACTAGGCATTCGACTTTTGTGATTTTTCCATATTAACTTGTCGTCAATCAGAACACCTACAAATTTAACAACTTCAACTCTATTAATTTCTTCCTCATTTATCTTTATAGAGATACGTGAATTCAATATGCGATTTCCAAATATCATATAATTTGTATTTGTAACATTTAGTGATAATCTATTTACAGCAGACAATACATGAAGTTTGTTTAACCCAGCATTTGTCTTCCAGATCAGTTCATGCAAATCACAAGAAAATAAGTTAGTGTCATCTTCAAATAGAATATACTTAAAAACTTCTGAAACATTACAACTGTCGTTTAAATACATAATAAATAGCTTTGGTCCTAAAATCGAACCCTGTGGAACACCACAACATACATCAAGTCAAAATTGTTATACTGAACAAATTGTTTTCTATTTTCCCAATAGCTCACAATCCATTTATGTGCTGTACCACATATGACATAAAAATGTAATTTCTTGCTATTTAATTACCCAAATATCATGAATTTAAATAGATGAGACTATTATTGCCCACTAATTTTAGCCTATTCATATATACTGACGCAAACCAGATTTGTTGGAAATTAAATGTTACAGAATCTTTGGTGAGACATCTAGTTTTAAGATATTTGAAATTTGTAAAAATGTCACTAGAATTTATAAAAGCATACTGCATAATTATTGAACCAATTGTTATCAACACAATTTACAATATTAGCCCACTGTTGGCGTGTATTTATGAAATATTACACTATGTGAATACATTGTAAGAATATTATAACGTGTTTTTTTTATTTCCTTAATTTAATTAGGTCTATTTACTCATTTTATTAGCAATGCATAAGGCTAGGTTATAGCAATTAGGCTCTAGTCTACATGTATGAGTATAATATCATCAGTCCCAAGTTCTTAGATTATACTTGTTATTACTTTACTAGTAAAAACAAATATATTATATAGTCACTTTACCCATGTGATGTCTTATTTTCTGTGTGGGTGATTGGTTTCTTGTGATTTTATTTTCCGAAAATTACATTTTCCACCAAAAAACTCAGATGCATGTTATTGACATTGTTATTTTTGGTGAAGTCGACTCTTGAATTGACTTAATTTTTAACTGAAAATTACAGTAACTATTTTCTTCAATGACCACGAAGAACAAATATAAAATATTGTTCCGCTGTTTTTCGTCCAACAACCGCGTCAGAACCGTCGCGTCTTTATTATTTTTTTAACTTACCAACAACGTAGACCCATGTGCAAGCTTTATACGCAATGCAGTTTCTCAAAATAAAACAATGGCAATTGGCACTACTAGATGCGCACGTAAACGCCGCGGTAAACGAGTGACCTGAAGAAAAAACTTGTTCATGACTTCATGATGATCACGAAATCATGTCATCATTCATGGCGAGTCTCGTTTCTACGAACACGGAATGGTACGCCGTACGGGAGACGTAAATAACACACTCAAACGTATACAACATTCAATTAACGCATATCCAGAATAGGCTATACATATTAAACGATTGTCTGGCGCAAGTTTCAATGAATGTCTTACCTTGCAAACTTACGTTCTTCGTTATTCGGGCTTATACTAGATACTGAAGACACCATAACAAACATTTCAATATGGCGCCATCTTATACTTATAGTTCGCCCATCCCATGCGCACGTGCTGTCAAAACGAGTGACACGCCTTGCGAGGGGGGAGGTTTAGGGCAAGCCAATGGTATGACTGGGACGTCCCACATTATGCTACTAATGTAATTACAGCTGTCAATCAGATTTTGCTACGCCTTCTCACGCCCAGGATTTGTCACGCCCAGTGCCGACTGATTGCGATAAAAAGGACAACTGCTTACAATCATGTAGCCCCCCTTATCATTTAGATGTATTCGTCTCTGTCAATAATGACGAGGATGGGTTAAATATAATAGTCAGGTTTGTATTTTCGTTCAATTGTTTTTAGATTTGCAAACATATATTTTTGGAAACGTTATGATATAGTGAATCTGAAAACCAATGTTTAAATTGTTTTTAAGGTATATATGGCGGCCATCTTGGATTTTTAAATGATGAAAACCTGTATTTCTCAATATATCAGCTGTTAAACCACCCAGCCTTTTGATTTTGGTGGCTAAACCTACATATAAAGGGGCAAGGAATCCAATAGGATCAATTACAATCATTTAAGCATAAAGAAATTACTAGTTTGTGACAGTTATACATGTTATGACTGAATAACATACATGTATACGGGTATAAACACGTGTTTTGTTAACTTTTTTGACATTTGCAAAACTATATATTTTGGAAACGTTATGATTATAATGAATCTGAAAATCAATGTTTACATTTTTAAAGGTATATATGGCGGTCATATTGGATTTTTTTAATGGTGGACACTAAAAAACTGTATTTCTCAATATCTCGGCTGCTAATCCACTCAGCCTTTTGATTTTGATAGCTAAACCTACATATTGAGGGGCAAGGAATCCAATAGGATCAGTTACAATCACGTAAGCATAATGAAATTACTAGTTTATGGCAGTTATACATATATATCATCCTGGTGTTCTCAGTAAGCATCGTAAATTGTTTTCCCCTACTCTTTTGGTCAGCTTGACCATAGTGACTGCGACTTTTGAACTTATTAACATGCAAATTAATTATCAACGCCAAATCCTTTTAGCAGAAACGGTTCCTCACCAGCTAGAATGCGTTATACCTTATTAAAAGAAAGGTTATGTCACATATATAGCGTCCGTGCGTGATTGCTTGTGTATAATTGAGGTTATATATATCTGTCAGGCAGGGCCAAACTGGTTTTTGAAACATAATCACATTTCATGGTCGTCTTAAAACAAAATAACTTCTTTCTAAACTATATCTTAATAGCATACCTTCCACTTGGATACACGATCAATATCAAGTTGCTTTATTTTGCAGTTCCCAGTCGTCGGACATGTAATCTTAATTAAGAGTCTGACGGTCTACATCAACTATCGACATACTATGCTCATATCTTGCGGTGCCAGTGTGGATACTTCAGGCCTGTTAAAATGTTGAGCTGATATGCCATTAGAACAGTGCACAGGTAGCGAGAAACACTCCGCTAAAACAAAGGGTCCACAAAAAGTGAACATTTCCCCGTCTTCCGATGTCATGTCCGGTAGTATGCAATTTGGTTAGAGTTAACAATTATGATGTTATGTATATACAAAATATTACGATGTTATATTGCATAAATAATCAATAAACACTTTGATATTTTATGAGCTGTGCCTTCATCCTTAACAGCGAGTTTACTGGTAACACAATAGTTTATGGCCTCGTTGCATAACGCTTCCTTTTACTCGTGCTCGAAAATGTATTTGATATTTGTGTCATAAAAGTAATAATTAATTCTCACAAAGGTGTAAGAAGAAATAGGTGCGCCAGGTGTAAATTGTAAAGCGCATACAGAGGTTATTAGGACAGGAGGTTATTACTGCGCTTCAAAATACAAATCTTCTAATATACGAAAAGCTTGTATGAAAGCTACGATCAGAGGGTTTTCGTTTGGTAGACGACACACATGCCCAAGTTACCGGAGTCTTCTATGTCTGATGACATCTGAGATTTTTGGAATATTCAGCAGTAATTTCATTTAATATTTACTGCATGTTGGTTGAAACACATTATAGAGCAAACAAATCAAAACAAATCATTAGTCAAAGTCATGCGTGCAGTTCACGAAGGTGGTAATTGTGGGAAGGTGTAATGTAATGGCATAATAAAACGAACAAAACATGTTTGGAAAGGAGTAAATATGAAGTTGTTAACTTACAAATAATAATGTTCGTGGGCATATAATCCGTTCGTGTTTTGGGCCGGTTGACACGTACGACCCCACAAAGAATCTGTAACACAACAAGTATGATATATTATGTAACCCTGGCGGAATTGTTTCGTGCAAGCGGTTGCGTAGGCTATTGTTATGTGATGCGCCAGACGCGGGTAGTGGAGTCACACCCACTCGCAGTTTGCTAGGGATCATGGACGTATCCACAAAGATATTCGTACAGTTCTCTCGGCTCCGTATTACGAGTATCAATATTCCCGGCCTGGTGAGTTAATTTTTCATGTTGATATGTCATATATAATAGTGATATTAGCAGAATAATGCGTAACTTAAATTGTTTCTTGTTGTCCCATTACCCGTCACTTCGGGGATGCCAGCTATATTATGACGAGTGTAGTAGTGTTGTGTCGTATAATGTTAAATTGTGTTTACAGATTACTTACATATCTAACATGCATTTTAACTAATTATTGTGGTGTATAGGTACATCGTGTGCATACGTTTGACTTTAGATAATGTGGTAGTTATTAGTTAAAAGAAGTACTTAGCTAAAACAAGTTTCTCCGATTCATTGTCTGAACAAGTTCAGACAAGTATCTATAGGGTTACCGATTATTACATGCGGTTTAACACGTATGATATATTAGAAAAGCCGACGCAACTTAGTAATGCAGCGTTGGTTGATTGACTATGTTGTAGTCGCAACTAGCACGCTGTATGTCTGTATTCATGCCCGTATCTCTCTCTATAACAATTATATCTGTTTTTGTCTCTGTCTCCCCTTCTTCAACTCTCCCTCTCTCCCCGAATCTCTTTCTCCCTCTCCTCCATCTTCTATATTTGTCTGTTCGAATGTCAGTCTATAAGTCTGTTACATAGTACGTCAGTCTGTGTCTGTTTGCCTGTCTGACTGCATGTATGGCTGCCTGCCGGCCTGCCTACTTCTCTGCCTGAATGTTTCTCTGACTGTTTGCCTCTATGCCTATCCGTTTGTCTGCCTGCCAGCCTGCCTGACTGCCCTTCTGTCTGTCTTTCTGCGTGCGTGCCTGCGTGCGTGCGTGCCTGCGTGCGTGCCTGCGTGCGTGCCTGCGTGCCTGCCTGTCTGTCTGTCTGTCTGTCTGTCTGTCTGTCTGTCTGTCTGTCTCTCTGTTTGTTTTTCTCTTTGTTTATATGTCTGCCTGTCTGTCTGTCTCTCTGTTTGTTTGTCTGTCTGTGTGTCTGTATGTCTGTCTGTCTGTCTGTCTGTCTGTTTCTCTCTCTCTCTGTTTATTTGTCTGTCTATATGTGTGTATGTCTGTCTGTCTGTCTTTCAGTCTATCTGTCTGTCTCTCTGTTTGTCTGTCTGTCTGTATGTCTGTCTGTCAGTCTCTCTCTGTTTGTCTGTCTGTCTGTCTGTCTGTCTCTCTCTCTCTCTGTTTGTCTGTATGTCTGTCTGTCTGTCTGCCTTTCTGTCTATTTGTCTCTTTCACCCCTCTTCTTGCGGTGCTATTTGATACTATTGTTATGGCAGAAACACCAGCATATTTACAGGCGGCATTAAATGCTTCATGTGATTATTGCCAAACATATGTTAATACTAGTAAAACAAAGCTTATTATATTCTCTCGTGGCAAGGTGAGATCACACCTATACTTCTTGTTTGGAGAAAACAAATTAGAAATAACTGATAGCTATAATCTATTTTGGAACCAGTCTAAACTATAATGGATTGTTTAAGAAAGCCATAACAAAACACGTTAACGAAGCTAGGCGTGCAATGTTCAACCTAACAACTAAAGCAAGGTAGCTACATTTACCGATAGACATACAAATAAAGAAATCAAGAGAATCATTTATGGATGTGGACTACCCTAGGTATATCAAACATGTGGCATGATCATGGAAATGTAAATATAAAATGGTTGAAGCATACCCTAGAACTTAAAATGAAAGACATAAACATACAAACATGGCACGATGAAATTCATATAAATAGGTTGTGCTCAAATTACAGAATATTTAAAAATGAAGTAGGGCTCGAGAAGGATTTAATCTAGTGAAGCCCATCTGACAGAATCAATTGATGTAAATTTTGTTGTGAGGTCACAACTTACCTATTTGTGAAGGTCAGTATCTCCCTGAAAATGCTCAGAGGCTCTGTAATTTATGCAACAATGGAGACCAAGGTGATAAATATCATTATGTACTCGTATGTCCATCACTAGTAGAAGAAAGATCAAAATATACACAAATATTTTAGAATCAGACCCAATATTTTGAAAATTAACCAGTCGTTTAATATACATAATGTGAGACAGTTGGCAGATCTTTCCAGATTTATTAATGTAATCATGACAAAGTTTGTCTATGTAACAAATTCCCTGTCAAAACGGTGCATTTTTTTGCATAGAAGAAACATTGTAGCTAATGGTTAATTTATTAGTTATATAATTACATGTAAATGAGTTCAAAGTGTGTAATACATGTATAATACGTGGTTTATTTTATATGATTTAACATTATTTGTTTTGCACTACTGATTATAAAAAATTATCGAAAACACTTAATACAGTAAGGTCACTGAATGTTTTATGCATTGTGTGTTGTTTATGTTTTGTCACTGTAAATATGATGTATATAATAGAAGTCTAGATGTTCTTAAGAATACAATGTTGTATTAAAATGTACTTTAGAGAGAACACTATTCTCATAGTCCGCAAGCTAGTGGTCGTAGGGAAATAAAATTCATCCGAGTATCTTCCCCTCCTTCTCCTGTCTCACTTCCTTCCTCTCCCATCACCTCCAGTCCCCTCCCTCCTCTCCCTTTCCATATCTATCCCCACTCTACCCCTCCATCCTTATCTTCCCCGTCGCGCTCCCTGTTTCCCCTCTCTGTTTGTCCCATTCTCCGTCCCTTGTTCCCTCCTCTATTTCTCTCCGTCCCTCTCGCAATCCTCACCCCATCTCTCACACACTCTCTCTCTCTCTCTTTCTCGCATTCACTCGTAATTGGGTACGGTCATGGATCGTTGCACAGTTAGCACGAATAAAGAGGCTATTCCTACATACATGCCAACTGTGCTTCGTCCACAAACAATGTCATGGTTCATTACCTCAGAGACAATGCATTGATTCAACTACCGGTGAACATTCTAGGCATCACGTGCAAGCCCAACAATGGTTCCTTCGTAATCACGTGCCAAGAGGATTTAAGTGGACTTTAGTTTGAATTTAATATGACTACTTCTGTCGAGGTTCACCTGACAGTTGTTGTAAACGTGTGACTGAGAAGCGTAAAACGACAAATAGGAATACGCACAGTGGTTGAAATATAGGTGACACGACGGGTTTCAGTACAACACCGACTTAACTGGTGGATGGTTCACTTGCGTGGGTGCAGCCACATTATTTGTATGTAAAACAACATTCGCTTGACGCTCGATATGGTGCTTCGTGTAGCAGGTGATTTAAACAGTGCAACAGACACAAATGTCGGAAAAGACAGCGTGAAGGGGTAGCCATTGCAAGATGGCTGCAACAGCGCCAACTGAAGGAAGGTAGGGACTTTGGATGTTTAGAACAGCAAGTAGTTGTAGTCTGTTCTATATATTGCCTTTGGATGGGTACAACACGAAAATTCGTTATTGTTGACTAGTCTATTCATGGCGGCAGGCACGCGCCGCAAGTAAAGAACATGGTTATTGTATTTAAACGTTACTTTTGTAAGGTATCGTAATGTAGACACATATAGATAGACACGTTCATACGCACTCGCGTAATGTGTTCATTGAACATCTTGTCAATCACAATGCAAATACGCACACGCTTGTGCTTGACCGATTATAGTTACATTAATTGGCAATGATCAAAATACTAGAAACAAATGTATCGTCACTTAAAGTATACAAAATAGATGCCGGCGTCTCGAGTTCAATACCCGGACCGGGCAGGTATGGTATATTTGGTATAAAAACCTGGCTCTAAACATTGAGGACTGTGTATCCCTCGTGACTCAGATGTAATGTCGGCCCCGTCTCAATTTGGGACGTAAAAGCACCACTGAGGACGACAAGCATCCTCACAGTGACCACCCTCAGTGCCAGCACAGAAAGGTCGGCTTGGCGATAATGTTCTGAAAAACACTGACTAGTTGAATGGGATCTCACAAAATCATAACATTGTAACCACTATATATAGACTAGTCAGTTAATAGAACCTTACCGAGTGCTGGAAACAACTAGAACCAGAATAAATGCACCAGTTGAAACATTTGTTATTGCAACGTGCCATGGCGGAGTAAACATAACTTCTCCCTTCGTCTCTCCCCGTTTATAATTCTCCATTTATGCCGCACTGTATATTGTACTTTAACTGTTGTTGGTATATTACGTAGACAATAAATATGATTTGACTTTTGGAAGATTCCCCACTGTGTGCGCCATCTTGGATTCGCCCCTACTGGCGACAACCATAACTATCCATGAATTTGCATACATCAGAATACATATAATAGGTTAGTAATATTATGTACGCCGCGTACACACATGTTTACTACATCGTATCATGTAGTATAACATATGACCAAAGTTTTAATACCATTCTAACGAATAAATAACTTCAATAGTTGTAGATATGCAAGATTAATTAATGTTGAAGTTCACACACCACAATTCCGGCTGCCTGTGTTTGGCAGGGTATAAAGGCAGGTAAATTTTCTATGTTAATTGCAGCTTGACGTGCTCAATATATAGGGTTATACCACGTGGCATGGATGACCACAACGCCTATGGGAACGGCGTATGGCTTAGGATCCGGTATATCCCTCCCTTGCAGAGTACAGCCACACGGGGTGGGTCAGCTGTGAGAGATCAGGACTGTGACACTACTTTCCAGAGTAGCGTTATGAGGAGCAACCGATGAGATGTCCCGAGCCGATCATTGGTGCAGTTAGCTCTGTACCATAGGCAGTAACGGCTCCAGTGTCTCCCACTTCCTGATTCTCTCTTTTGTCTTGCATAAATTCTTTTTATATTGTGTATAAATTATATAACAAATGTAGTAGAATGTGGCATGAAGATTTTTGCGGATGATACAAAATATACCACAAAATTTCAACAAAACAAGATTGCTTAGATCTGCAGAAAGACTTAGACAAATTACAGGAATGGGCTGAGAAGTGGCAGTTAAACTTTCACCCGGACGAGGGGACGTTATTAATGTTTACAAATACTTGAATGGCATATTTACTTGCATGCACGCTATGTTTAACCTGGACCTGTACGAAGGAACACGGGGGCATTCTTTAAAGTTGTATAAAAACTGGAGTAAACGAGAAATAAGGAGACACTTCTTTAGTGAGAGAGTGATTGATGTATGGAATACCTTACCCGAAACTATTGTCACAGCTTCAACAGTCAATGCACTGAAAAACCGACTCGATATATTATGGATGCACCAGCCTGTCAAATTTGATTATAAAGCAACATTGGCTAAAGAGCGGCAAATTTGCTTGAAGACCGAAGAGGATATATGTATGTATGTATGTATGTATGTATATATATATATATATATATGTATGTATGTATAAATTAACTTCAATGTTGCTGGGCCATTTCAAGATGTGAAAAGTAAAGTGAATAACATCTTTCAGGTTCTTACAGGTCCTCTTCTGGCTTGAGTAGGCATTACTGCCTCTGTCTCTTACATGCCAGCTCTCGCTTTTGACATCTGCTCCTACTGTGCGCATGCGTCTGGCACAATCCAAGATAGGAGTGGGGCAGTGTATTCAGTTTTCGTAGGATGGTTTTGCCATAACTTATCTATTTTTGTGTCAAACGACTACATCGGCAAAGCGTAAACTACAGACTGTGGGAAATGGTTTCATACATCTGGACGAACGAGAGACTTGCAAGTTGTAGAAAAAGTATTTTCATCCATGTGATCGAAAGTACGTCAGATTATCTCCATCATCGACTTGGCTTTATTAATTTTTTTCTGACATATTTGCCTCAACATTAAGCACTTCTAACAAGGATAATCGTAACATAAAATGCTTTAGTTGCGCAATAACATATCAAAACTTTAAGGAGACCGGATCGAGCCAGTCTCCTTAAAACAATAGTCTCCTGTATGCAGTGAAATATGCATAAACGTTCCCCATATGCTGTATATATAGTATTATATATGGAACTTCACTATTAAGGTCACAATTGGGACTGCATCAAAGAAACCTGAATACCGAGGTGACCATATTGGTGGGACTAATTTCCTATACTTTACACTATATATGGAACTAATGTGGGACTGTCCTAGGGTGACCTTATTTGTAATGTGGGTGTATTAACGAGGTGACCGTAAATCGAGTTTCAACTATAACTATATGATATGTGTGGATGTAGATATTAACTCTTTATTTTGGCAGGGTTACACAGAATGGGGTGATGACACAAGCGTCGTAGTAGAAGTAGTTTTCTGTTGGAATGCTCTTTAAATTTATCTGGGGTTTTAAATTTTTAGTGTATGTAGCTGGTTTTCCATTGAAATGCTGTTGGAATAAACTTTTGAAATATTACGATTCGTTACGTAAGACTGGTGCAGAGACCCCCACACTCATGTAGCGCTTCGTCACACTTGTCCACAGAACTCCCTCTGTGCTTTGTTAGACGGCCCCTTACATAATGTACATGTATCTAAATGTGATTTTGGAAGAGCATCCAAATGTAATTTACTTTCACAAGTTCTTTGTATGGAATATGTTTGAATTAGTTAGTATTTGAAACTGTAAAATTTTATTATTCCAATATGTAATGCAAAATTGGAGCTGGCCGGCGGCTCAATATAACAAGCGAGAATGTAAACAGTTGGGAGCCTAACACTGAAAAAGTGGGTTTATAGGTTTGTTCAGATAGTTTCGTAACAAGTATATATTGTATTATTTTTCTGCCAATTGATACAAACATACGATATTATCTCTTTTGTGAAACATTAACATTAATTTATAAAATTTCACATATGCGTATGTACCATATGACTTTTCCTAACAATGTAAACAATACATTTGTGACCGAATGCTGTTAAAGTATTGCGTTGTAAATGCAGACATACTATGTCATTTGTTTGTTTAAAAACTGTTGAACTGTGTTGTTTATGACAATAGTGTTTCAATGTTGTGTGTGGCAGGTTCGATCTATGCTGGTGTTTAATATCCAAACACTACTGGTTGTGCACACATACTTATTCCACTCAATAACATTTACATTAACTCCATCTAAACTAAGTTAGTTCCACTTAAACAAATATTGGAAATAGCTCAGCAAATTAGCATTAGGAGGAAAGGAGCAAACTTGCATGCTTTCTACAGAAAGACGTCAGTAGGCGACCGCATGCTAATGTTCGACAACTACAACTGTACTCTAGTATGAGAGGCTATACTGCTGATACATACATCTTTTGGGGTGTTTGCCAAGGATGGGTGCAGTACTTGGATGTGCACTGCTGTAATGCAATAGTCAATTTTTCAAGTTTTAAATATAGTTGTTTGCAAAACTTTGGATAATACCGAACTGTTTTACCAGGTACGTTTGTTGGTTGTGCAATTTGAACTGACATGTTTCATACAGTATGGACATTAATCACTACTGTATTTGTCTGCATTCTGAAAGAAATTAATCATGTATATTGCAAGGTATATTATGTCCTGATGTTATTGTTTCTAGATTATCAGGGTTTCACTGTGTCATATGAACACTTGATATAACAAGATGAAATCTGTGTAACAAGCAAGCACACCACGTAGCTACCACGTTGCAAAAAGGTGGCGGTTTGGTGAAAGTGGTATTGACGTGGTAGAGCCGTGGCCATGATGTTGCAAAAATGTGGCAGTTTGGTGAAAGTGGTATTGACGTGGTAAAGCCGTGGCTATGAAGTTGTAAAAAGGTGGCAGTTTGGTGAAAGTGGTAGACCATGACGTGGTGCAACCAACAACATTTTTTTCAACATTTTATTGTAATATTATTTTTTTATAACATTATAATATCATATTAAAGGTTAAAATCAAAAAATCCCCCAATAAGTGTCGTGATTCGGTCACGTGGCAAGAAAGTGATCGTTTTGTGAAAGTGGTATTAACGTAGCACCTAAGTCTAAGAGCTGTGGCCACGACATGGTCTAACCAACATAACAATAATGTTTCTTTCAATAACTTAGTCATGTTATCTTGTTTTGTATCACTAGAATACCCAACTTAAAAGATAATCGGTAATATTTCCCGAAAATGTATCGATTCGGCCACAACTTTCCCGTAACTACCACGTGTGCATCATTTAATACATCGCTCTCTCAAATAGCGGCGCCACTCTTCTGCACTAGCCTCGGTTACATGTAAGCCGTGAGATGGCGCAACCGTTTCTTGCTCTTACAATTAATGAATACTATCGCCGTGAGATGGCGGCATCATTTATGAGTTCACGACGCGAGATCGTGAGTTCTGGCCGCAATTGCGTTCTGGCCACTGGGTGATTTGTAACTTAGCTGTCATGATTTCCGGTTGCTGTCAAAGCATTACGGAATTTACGCTTGCGAAGGATAGGGCCTGCGTGTACCGTGGTGAATATTAAGTGTCTTATCGACAGAAAGTTCAATTCTAACACAAATATATCATCATCACATCTGTTCCTACCACATATCTGATCTAAACTAAACACAATTTTGCTGGAATCATAAGTTAACAGTTTAGAGTTGCAACGCCCGGCGGTGAGATTCCGGCAGCTGTATGAAACACTCGGCATTGTGAAAGATAGGATTACGTCATCTGCCGTGGTGAATGTTAAAAGTCAAATCGATTGAAGTCTTCGATCACTTGCACACCAATTAAAAGTTCATCGTCGCATCCTACCACATATCTGTTCTACCAAGAAGACTGGACAGCACGTTACTGACATTGACATACAAATACTTGTAACTGATATTGACTGCATGTGATATGTTGTTAATTACAAGGTATAAACCAGGCCGGTGATTTCATGTTTGTTTTGATTTGGCATGGATACACTATTACTTATTATATACCCAGATAGCAAGATAACGTTGACCCAACTATGGTACCGTTGGCATAACGTTTGCGTTTTGTGATCAACGTTGAGCCAACGTTGTGCGATCAACACAACTTTCAAGTTAACAGAGGCCGTGAAGTGCGCCCAAAACGGGCCCCTGAGTGGTCCACAATGCTAACAGTAGTTCGCTATCATCGATATATGCTGTTCGTTAACTGTCCACTTTTTAACTTCAATGGTGACCAACTGTCCGGTGAGCATTTATCTGGTGAGCAACTGTCCGTTGAGCAACATTCCATGATTGGCGTCGTATAGCATACTGTCATAAGCCTATAATTGCATGCATGTTAATTTTCAAAAATGGGTAAAGAGGATTTGTTCTAATTTGTTATGAAATTACACACTCTATAGCACAGTTATTTGTAACAACAAATGTGTATAAAGGGGTACCGTACGTAGACCAGTATATGAAGCATAAATCAAAAAACCATGTCATGACAACGAAACTGACAACAAAAAATATAACACACACACGCTCGCACGCACGCACGCACACACTCACAGTTATAAATGCGTGTATATATGGGCAAAAACACAGTAATGCGTTATTTTCGTGGACGGTTTGGTACTATTGTAGTCTTTAAAAATTACACCATAAACAACTGTAATAACCTATGATATGTTCCCCTTCTGTAATACCATAGCTAAACGGCTGAGGTAACAGGAACAAGTTATGCTGTGTCAACATGTTTAGTTTTTCTAACTTTCATGTTTAACTTATTCTGTGATATGCTCACAAGGGGCATTTTATAAACGGCTGAATTAAATACTCTGTTGCAATCACATATTCATGCAATAAAGATATTTGTTACATGGACAGTACGTTTTCTTGATAATTTCACGCCAATTAAGTTCGAAATTTGTCTAATTTGTGTTTATTTGATTTTTTCACATACGTCTGTTAAATCTTCGTCATTGTTCAAAGTAAAATATGGCAGGAAATCAACAATATGCCATTGACAGCTGCACATGTTAATTGGGTGAAACTGTTTTCTTAAGTTTTCCAGTCTCGGTAAGTAGAAATGTTTACAGTAAGCTAGTGCACCGGAACGTCTATCAAAAAAATGACGCTCGTGAAACTGTTGTATTTCCCCCAAACAAGAGTGACGCCGCGGCGTGTGTATGTAGTGTATTACGTTGTCCTCGTTGAAACATGCGTCTGTCAAAACTTAACGTACGTGATAAAAATTAATATGACGTACGTTAACGGCCAATGATGTAAAGTGATTGTTTGTGAAAAGTTTTGTAATTAACGTCTCTAACGTCCTTAACAACGTCACCCTGATGCCGGCGGTAAAGAAAGTTAATGTATGCGTTCTGTCCCGCGGCAGCATAATAATGTTATGTGTGTTCATGTACACTCTTAGAAATTACCGTATAATTAACGGGCATCTACCGTAATAATTTACGGTATTTCCCCGTAAAATGGAATTACGGTGCCCCGATTTGCATCACCATACGCCACTATATCGCTCATTTTACGAGCGCGATGCGGTAACGCACGACCGCAGCGGTGCAGAATAGCGCAAACCGGGTCGCTATTTGGGCTTCAAAAGTGCGCTAAGACACAATATTTTCATAATATAAATAAGCCTGGGATGATGTTGAATGATGGAACTAACGCTCTGAGGTGTCAAATTTAGGCAAAACTCAAGTTATCACGGCGAAATTGAGGTGGGTCCGGATTCACGAGTGCTTATATTATATACGAGTAATATTGTGGCTATAGCCGTATGGCTATAAACAAATACAGTCGCGCCTCGTTATAACGCGGTAGTCGGGGTCCACGAAATGAATCCGCGTTATAAACGTGGCGCGTTCCCATATCTGCCGTCAGGGGCGCTACGGCGACGACCGACACCGCTGCTGCACGAAGAACGCCACCGAAGCCAACCAAAGTGTGCACGTCGCGCAGTCTATACGCAGTTTATGAAGCTTATTAAACTGCCAGCCAATGTCAATGTGTATTCTGTTTAAATGTCGTACACTTCTGGACACTGTTGAACTGAATAAAATTCATGAATTGTGTACCGTTTTTAAATAAACAACGGACCAACAAGCCACGGTCAACTGAACGATAATATGGTACCGCTGACGTAAGATCTAAAATAATGACCTGGCACTCGGCAGCCGAATACGCAAATGATTTGAGAAACGCTGTGTTAGAGTTTATTAAGGATTTAAAGCTATAAGTACGCTCACAATTGGCTTAACTTCGTCTGTCAATCAATATCAAAATACCAATTTAGAAAGCACATTTACCGTGCCGAACAATATTACGATTCACCAATTCATATGCGGTTGGCGAATTAATATTTTGGCGAACCAGTACAGGCAGTAGCTTTGCGTTCATCGCAGCGAAAAGCTAATATTTGTTACGCAATGTTAGCTTACTGATCTTGCCTACTAAACTGTATTAAAACGTATTTAACCCATTCTTAAGCAAGGCGTATTTGTGAATTTCAATTGCACTTTACAAGCCGCCCGGCGCCGAAACCAGGCGAACTGGCGATCCGCGGAAGCCATGACATGAGCATGACTAGCAGATTGGAAACGATTCGTTTGATGTCGGCGCAAAACAAACAATACCTCGCTCCACATTTACTGTTCCTAAAGTTAAAACTGAACGTAATTATAGTCAACGAAACTTTGATAGCATTGGCAGTGCAGAATAAACAACGGCAACGTAGTGACGCGCCTCACACTTGATTCGTTGCAGTTGTACGTCAACGTTAAATTTATTGTCCGCCAACTAGTCTTTCAATATACACATGCCGTGGACAAAGACGGGGATAACTTCACACAAAACAATTGACAGTTATTACCGTGTTAATATAGTTTGTCATAGCGCCCATGTTCCCCCTGGCGGCAGAAATTCGGGGTCCACGACCGACCGCGTTATAACCGAATCCGCGTTATAACGGGGCGCGTTATAACGAGGCGCGACTGTAGTTGGCCGAAATAAATTATACTGGTTTACTGAGCATCGAAAACTAAACTAGTATTTCCAGTTCCACTTCAGTGACTCGCTAACAGTGACAGAGAAGAGTGGGTCTGTAGAAACATGTTGTAGAAGCTATCTCGTTGTATTCAGCTTTACTCCCTATATATTTATTTTGTTTTCTGTTGTCTTTTTCTGTGCCTAATGGGGGTGAATCTGCCATCTCAATGTTGTGGGACATATTACCTGGTTGATCCAATGTTGTCTTCCTACTCTAATTTAGTCACACATTTGGATGATAATAATAGTAAAAAACTAATATTATATGTTCATGAGACTCATATGCAATTAAATATTACATAATTAACACTATTATACCAATCAGTAAAATACACAGAGACCCTTAATATACTAAGTAATGTAAACAAAAAAACTATATTATCCAGTGTAGATGTCTCCCAAAGGGGTAAATTGATCTGTTACCAACCCCTGTTTATCACAAAGGGGCAACACAAGTTTCAATCTGGTCAGTTAATCACCTTAGTTGAACTCCAAGTCCCAAACATGGGCTACTTTGCTAATGCGTCTCCGAGGTGCCTCCTTAGTGGGTCTGTGGGACAGCAGTGGTGTTATGGCTACACTGACAGTGCTGCAGCTGATAGTTTCACTGTTATCTGCACTCACCCCTTTAAAGTTGTCCCCTGCCGTTCTCTTGTCCCCATTACACTAATGGTAATGTCTACTACAGGATTGACATTATGACTTTGTGACAGCCAGACTTAATTAGAATAAAGACAACTCCATAGACTGTTGTCTATGTTGAATAGGTTAAACTAGTTAATACACACTAACTAATAACTAATAAGTAGGTAGGTCCCATTAACGCATCTGTAATTGTAATTGCAATGACAAATGAAAAGTAATTGTAATTGATTTTGTGTAATTGGACCCAGCTCTGCGGACAGAACTAGACAAGGACAATCAATTGAAAACAAAAATTAGAGCAAATAGATTCCACAAAAAGCATGCTGACCAGTGCTTAATTGCATTAGCTATAATGGTCTCTATTGACCCTTGGACAGTGACAGATCTGTGGTAATCCACCATCTGAGAAACAAGTAGTAGTGGACACTGCCAGCCAAGTGTGTCCTTCTCATCAATTAGCACAGTTATGTTAATGACATGTTGGGATCACAGTATCACAACTCAAGCATTGGGTATCTTGTATGGTTTACTATTTTGTAGACTGCAAACAATCTGAAGGACAGTTGTTTTTTAATAGTGTTTTTGAAAACTGTAATTGGTGTAACTAAGCTCAATTACACAGAAAAATATATTACAATTGCAGGACATGTTCAAAAACATAATCAATTACAGCATTTTTTTGTAATCAATTCAAATACAATCACATAATTGGACCCAGCCCTGGGTATAATAACAGTTTCATAAAGTCACCGGGTAGAGGATCATGTCCGTGTGTGATAAAGTCACCGGGTAGAGGATCATGTCCATGTGATAAAGTCACCGGGTAGAGGATCATGTGTCCGTGTGATGAAGTCACCGGGTAGAGGATCATGTCCGTGTGATAAAGTCACTGGGTAGAGGATCATGTTCATGTGAGATAAAGTCACCGGGTGGAGGATCATGTCCGTGTGATAAAGTTACAGGGTAGAGGATCATGTCCGTGTGATGAAGTCACCGGGTAGAGGATCATGTTCATGTGATAAAGTCACCGGGTAGAGGATCATGTCCGTGTGATAAAGTCACCGGGTAGAGGATCATGTTCATGTGAGATAAAGTCACTGGGTAGAGGATCATGTCCATGTGATAAAGTCACCGATTAGAGGATCATGTCCGTGTGATAAAGTCACCGGGTAGAGGATCATGTTCATGTGTGATAAAGTCACCGGGTAGATGATCATGTCCGTGTGATAAAGTCACCGTGTAGAGGATCATGTCTGTGTGATGAAGTCACCGGGTAGAGGATCATGTCCGTGTGATGAAGTCACCAGGTAGAGGATCATGTCCGTGTGTGATAAATTCACCGGGTAGAGGATCATGTTCATGTGAGATAAAGTCACCGGGTGGAGGATCATGTCCGTGTGATAAAGTCACCGGTAGAGGATCATGTCCGTGTGATGAAGTCACCGGTAGAGGATCATGTCTGTGTGATAAAGTCACCGGGTAGAGGGTCATGTCCGTGTGATGAAGTCACCGGGTAGAGGATCATGTCCGTGTGATGAAGTCACCGGGTAGAGGATCATGTCCGTGTGTGATAAAGTCACCGGGTAGAGGATCATGTTCATGTGAGATAAAGTCACCGGGTGGAGGATCATGTTCGTGTGATAAAGTCACCGGGTAGAGGATCATGTTCATGTAAGATAAAGTCACCGGGTGGAGGATCATGTCCGTGTAATAAAGTCACCGGGTAGAGGATCATGTCCGTGTGATGAAGTCACCGGGTAGAGGATCATGTCTGTGTGATAAAGTCACCGGGTAGAGGATCATGTTCATGTGAGATAAAGTCACCGGGTAGAGGATCATGTCTGTGTGATAAAGTCACCGGGTAGAGGATCATGTCCGTGTGATAAAGTCACTGGGTAGAGGATCATGTCCGTGTGATGAAGTCACCGGGTAGAGGATCATGTCTGTGTGATAAAGTCACTGGGTAGAGGATCATGTTCATGTAAGATAAAGTCACCGGGTAGAGGATCATGTCCGTGTGATAAAGTCACCGGGTAGAGGATCATGTCCATGTGATAAAGTCACCGGGTAGAGGATCATGTCCGTGTGATAAAGTCACCAGGTAGAGGATCATGTCCGTGTGATAAAGTCACCGGGTAGATGATCATGTCCGTGTGATAAAGTCACCGGGTAGAGGATCATGTCCGTGTGATAAAGTCACCGGGTAGATGATCATGTCCGTGTGATAAAGTCACCGGATAGATGCAAAATAATAACTAGATTCATGTTATTGCAACAAATACATACATATACATTGTGTTTTTTTGTGCAAAAATCTATATTGTAAAACAACATGGTTCTCTGTGTCTGTCTATCTGTCTGTCCGTCCGTCCGTCCGTCCGTCCGTCCGTCCGTCCGTCCGTCCGTCCGTCCGCCCGCTCGTCCGCCCGCCCGCACGCACGCAGGGCCCCCGCCGGCAATGTCGGTTACCTTTATAAAATACCTTTACATTCCCCAAAATAAATAGTGTTTGATTCATATTGATATTTAGAATACAATTTTATATTCAGCAGATGCCGGCAGTCACCCAGGTCCACCAGGTTGAAGATGATGACGAGGAAGATTGAGTTTTGTCACTACCATGTAACTGCCATGTGTAAATAAAAGTAATGAAAACCCATTTATTATTGTTTTATCGTTCTGTTAACATCAGGCAAAAACGTTCTGCTAACGTTAGGCAATAACGTTATTTGTAACATTCTCGGAACATTACGAAAACTTTCCACAAAACAGTTCTGCTAACGTTTGGCAAAAACGTTCTGCTAACGTTAGGCAATAACGTTATTTGTAACATTCTCGGAACATTACGAAAACTTTCCACAAAACAGTTCTGCTAACGTTTGGCAAAAACGTTCTGCTAATGATTTAGAGCATATTGTGTGACCTTTTGTCATTTCCCGCCATTTTCTCGATTTAGGGGGTAGGTCTACATGTATGATGATATCTTCATTAATATTAAATATGTCTCGCCAGTTGTTTTTCTAAGTAATAGTACCTAGATATTGGAACATAATGATATGAAATTATTGGGGCAATATTCTATGGGTGAGTGTGGAACAAACGGAAGCACTGCGCATATAGATTTTACTGAAAAAAGTTAGAAATATTTATACAAAATTATCGAACGTATCATACTAATGATTGGAAATTAAATATGTTGTGTTACAGTGCTGTTGTAGATTCACTTATGTAATTACCTGTAAATTTATAATGAGATTCAACTAAAATTATTTTATTTATGGCATATTTTCTGATTTTAGCTATTTCTAAAAAAAGTTGCCAACCACTCGTAATAAATGTCGTTTTTCTCATAGAACGGACACCTTAATTTGTTGTTAATGTTTGGAAATTATTAGTTTATAGTTCAATTAAAAAGAAAATATCAAGAAACCTATGTTGGTGGTGGGTGCAACGAAATCCTAAATTTCCAGAACAGCACCAGGACTATTTCATGTTATCGCGATAGATGAGGATCTTGTGCATATTTGGGTCATTCTCCCAATTCGGTACATATTGTCGAATTATTTTCACATTTTTCAAAACTACTACAATAATCGAAAAAACCTTACTTATTCGATCAAACATCATTGGAGTACATATTTTCAAAATGTGCAGGCTTACAATGTATGCATTGTGGAGTAATTTAATGTAGAAGTGCACATGCCACATATGCCTCTGTCAACTCTGTTACTGACATCTAAGCACCTAGTGTGGTATGTATTTGTCTTACAGCATTCATTATGATATCACTAATATAATAATTGTGTGTCCCTAGTCCAGTAACGCATCGTTAAGAAAAATTAGATAAATATTTTGTGCTAAATTTGATAAGTTTACGCTGCCTTTTAGTGCATGTGCATTCTTGAAAGGACCTATCACATCGTGATTCAATGTGACTCTGCCAAGCAATACGCACTATATTTCACTGTTCAGAAACGTGACACTATACACATATGGATATGTGACAACAATTGCCATTCATGTATTACGTGAATATGTTTACACATTATTAATGATAGTAACAGAGTTGACTTAGCAGGAACATAGTGACTTGGCTGTAACAGAGTTGACATTAAAATAACACAATCGTAATCAATAGCTAAATAAGACGTATAAAACCATGAACTGTTGCAATCTAGTGTAGTTATATATAGTGCACAAAAGCATACACCATAACTGCTAATCGAGTGTTTATACATTGGTAGTACCGGCAACAGAGTTGACTTAATTGGCAGTAACAGAGTTGACACTAAAATAATAAAAGTGTAAACAGTGGTTACGTTTAACATATAATACTACGGATTGTTGTATTCTAGTGGAGTTATAGCTAGAGCGCACAATCACACACCATCATTGCTACCATATTATAACTATATAGGTAGCACAGATTATGAAATGTTGTACCCATAAACATGCACCATAGTACAAACAAGAGTAGATGTCTATGCAGCCGTCCTTAATCTCAGAGTCAAGCAGAGTGTAAATACTGTTGAATGAGCTCCCAGAGATGTGGCAGAACCTGGACGTGCCTACTCCCAACTTTCTCTGGTTCAGGGATGAGAAACAGGACATCTTCAACTGCGTACCAGCAAACATCATCCCGATAATGTGGCCATTAAAACCGGTTCGGACCCACGCTTTTCATGCATTTTACTTCAATGTCCACGTCATCGATGTCAGTGACAATACCAGGATAGATGTTTCCCTGATACTTCACAACGCACCATTTCCCCTAAAGGTCATCTAGTTCTTCAACTTGTTCTACTGGAACTAAGTCGGGATGCAGTGACAGCTGTGTAGGAACGGCAGGCTTCGCAGAACTGGTCTGTTGTAGTTGTGTGACAAGTTCTATATCAGCAGCAGGCAGCGCAAGAGGAACCCGTTGGTCAATGACTGGAGGCTTGGCAGGGGCAACTGGCTGCACTCTGGTAGGGAAGGTAAATTCCTTGACGTCGTAGCACATGCAATTCAGTGCTTCAGGGTTGTTGCAACAACAACTGACATCGCGATATTTGATCGTGCCACGAACCAGTGTGATGACTTGGTGTAGCTTCGTGGTTCCTTGCACTGCCGGTACGTTCTCAGGGACGGCTGCTTCTTCAACGTCATCTGCCTCTACGAAGAAGAGCTTGATCGTTGTTTCCGGGATCAGTGCCCTGTATAGATGGGCTGCGTCAGGGATGTTATGCCCTAGGCTGATTAATCTGTCAGCCTTTCGCTTGATGGCACATCCGATGTCATCCGGGGCCCACTTTCCGTGATTTGCCTCCCAGAAGTTCCATGACCCTGCTTGGTAGCCCATGTCGAAAATCCTTGTGCTGAATAGGAAGAAATTTATCTTCTGTCTGTACTGGGACGTCGGACCATCACTGAAGAAATGCAGGATCTCGATGTCTGGGTGACTCACTTGCATGTAATGAAACAGTGGCGCAAGGTATGTCCAAATTGCAGTCGGATCATGTCGTTTGGACGGGGACAATGTGCAGAATGGGATCGGTTGATCCACATCTCCTACATACAGAACGCCCGTGTGTAGCGTCACTTGCTTGTGTGATCCACCGAAATGGACAGACTGGATCTCACTTCCGAACTTATAACAGAAGTTCTCAGAAAAGTCTACATGAATCACACAGTCAGAAGGTGACAGATTTCTTCGCAGCTCTCGGCAAACCAAAAACTGGTGCTTGATCGTGTATACGTGCCGTCTGAACTTGCTTAGGCTATTATGGAATCGCTCTAGCAGAGTTTGCTTTGTTGCTGTTTCTTCCACTTTCTTGGTGGCATTGAACGTGCGTTCATTGTCAAGAGGCTCTGCAACGGTACGCCACTGGGTGTAGCTTACCTCTTCTTCTTGATCAAACTGGTTGACATCTGGAATAGCGTATTTACAAGTCTGGCATTCACCGTACATGCAAGCTTTCAATGCCGGCCCACACCTGATGCTGTCAGCTAACTGCTCTATGTTCTTTGTTTGCAGAATTTCCACATGGTAGAGCTTATTTGCCATAAAGGCAAGGTTTTCATGTGTCTTACAAAGGCACGTATCGCGATCATCCAGTGAGGGATGCACTACCCAGAATGGGCGTAGTTTGCAGAACAGGGAGTAGGAGATCATCCTGTCTGAGTACTCGGCAAGAAACTTTCGGTGCACGTTCAACAGAGAATCAGTGAGGAGTCGTTTCTGCAGCTTCCTTTTGTTTCGTGTGATCGTCTGTTTCTTGCCTGGTGTGACGCGACTGTTGTCATCTCTGCACAGGAAGTCCATTACGGATGTCTTCAACGCTTCTCCTGCAGCATTAGCTTTCCTTTGCCGCTCAAATGTGTACCTTTTGTCTTTTTTTTCGTACCGCTGTAGCTGTACCACCGTTTTCTTGAAAATCCTAATACGTCTTGAGTCAATCGCTGCATCCGGTACCGCTTGACAATTCTTCCCGTCACTATTTTCACACACTGCTGGCGTCCCCTCTCGGATGTGGCTTGTCTGTAGGTATCCTTCAAGTCGTTTGTTAGAGCATGGTGAAACTCTAACGTCTTTCTGACATGCTTCGGAACATGCAGGTGTCTTAACAGTGCCCTCGTTTTGGTTCTTGGTGTATTCCTTTTGCCATCTAGAACAGCTTGTCGAGCCCGTTAGTAACGCTTTTTGTATTTTGCGGTCAACCGTTCTTGCTTGATAATGGCCTTCCTTGAATTTTCCAAATCTCGGTAACATTTTGTAGCCAGTCGACTACGCCTTTTCTGGGCTTGCTTCCGCTGTCTGCAAATGGAGGACACATTAGCACTGTATTCTAGAAAGACATGGAGCGAATAAAACAATGTTTTTAAAAACAGAGGTAATACAATATAACGAGAAGCGAACAAATGTGTACGTGTATGTACGTGTGTGTATCTGGTGTCACTGGTGTATATTATATCACACACACACACGCACACGCACATGCACACGCACACACACACACATACACACATTTACCTTGAACCTGATGAATTTGATGGTTCATTTGCAGCATGGGGAGAAGCTGGAGGTGTTAGATGCGCCTCTTTATCTTTTCCCCTTGACCTCCTCTGTGCATATCGCCTCCGCTTCCGTACACTGCGCTCGGTTCTTTCTGACAGTTCACTAATCTGTTTCACTTTTCCAGTTGATTTCTTCTTTTCCCATGCCAGCCGCTCTTTTTTAGATATATTTGTCTCCGTTCTGGATTCGCATCCCGTCGAGCACGATACCGCCTTTGTTTTTCAACTGCAGACAATGGCATGGCTGCCACTGTGAACAAAGTGAAAGAACACCGTTCATTTTATATTTGTCTAAATACGAATGAACTTAAAAAATGGCAAGCATTCGTAGATAGAATATATCATAAACCATGATAATGTCATACTGATGTCAACCCTGTTACCATCAAGTCAACCCTGTTACCATGAATAGGTAACAGAGTTGACAGTTACAGGGTTGACAACCATGATGCAATGTATCTAATACAGCAGTTCATGCAGCCATATTATTACTAAATCACTGTTTCCCGCCACAGTGCAGTGCAGTGATATTAAAAAGGTGTATTTTAATCCATATTAAGACAGACAGAAGCACATACCTTCTCTCCATTTAAGGAAGTCGTAGTGTGCTGCCACCTGGTGCTCAATGCGGTACTGTACAATGATCTGGGCTTCTTCCATAGTTAAATTACTATAGAGTAACAGAGTTGACCCATTGTTTGGGGACATATGAAAATGGCTTGAAATTTAATAAATATATAACTAATATGCCTATATAGATCCAAGTCAGATATTTTGGGGATATTTTACTAGATGGTGATGATTATCAAACAATATTACCATTAAACGTGTTGCTGCCACCGAGACCGTAGGACACAGATTTAAATTCAGGGACATGACAATTTTGCCACCCACATCATATAATACTTCGTTTTTCTTTAACACAAATTACTAAAATTATTGTACAATACATAAATTAATAAAGATAATATACATGTATACCCATAACTTATGTTTTATTGCCCTTGGTATATGCAGGACACTGAAAATGCACCATTCGTTTATGGGACTCCAATATGTACCGAATTGGGAGAATGACCCATATGAGCCTCAGTCGTGATGAGAGGTGCATGCAGAATAGGGAACCGCTCCATCGCCAGATACTGTTTCAAAGTTAGGATATATCTACTTATTGCATGGCATTTCTAACATTTCTAATATCATGACATGTTGGTTAGGCCATATAATTGGACTGACAATGAGTAATTCAATTCTTTCTTAAACCGTGAACTATCGATCTGACGGCAGATTTTGGTATACTAAAGCGGTAGGCCGTGAGAGTGTCCCAAGAATGAAGAAACAGGACATGTTCTATGGCCAAATGGGTAGACTTGGCACCTCTGACCCGTGTGAGCCACCCGACTGTCCACAGCCTAGGATAATCCCACTGGGATACTATACCTCCAATTAATCTCATTTCCAGATCACAACCCTTCCCCAAATTACTAAGCTGGTGGCGGCGGCCTACCCCATTAATTAACCATTTGTCACCTTATCCAGGGAGCACGGTGACACATCTGCAAGTCAAACATTTCCTCTGCCAGACATTTATTGCATGTCGTAGATGTCAAACAATGGTGTGCTATGTGTTCAGCAGTGGGTACAACTCTGTCTGCCTTACAGTGGGATTATGGCCAGCAGGGTCGCTGCAGTTGGCCAGCCTAGCTTATCACTCTAGTCAGAGAACGATCAGTGATATAACTCCATCCCCCCCCCCCCCGAGTCACAAACTGAGCGCGTCTATCGTTATCGGCAGGCTTGAGAAGAAGTAATTAACTAGTTTGCCGCCAAATGTAGCGAAAGATATTGCTAAGCCTCGCTTTGAACTGGGATTAATCAGCTTCGGATTCAGATTATTTCGGGAAGGCTGCGTTTCGCAAAAACTTCGCGACTTGTGTCTGGTGTTATATTGGTGGCTATAGTTCAGTAAATCTACTGTAATTTATACCCGGTGGAGGATTAGGTAAGCAATGCAAATGTTACGCCATGTGATACTGAAAGCTGTGTTATTTGTTTAGAAATTTGAAGATTTAAATACGGAAACTGCTATATGATATCGCCCAGGCTGTGTGTACCACGCCGTCTTTCATTAAGTTAGTTACTATATGTAATCGCTAATTTAGGATGAATTAAGTTAAGATGTTTTATTTGAATTTATTTATCTGGGCAAAACATATAGGTTCCATAACATATTTAGTACTGAAAAATGACGTTTATAGGTTGTCATAGGCATAGCGCAATTCATATTGTAATAATTATGCTCCAAGACCAAGTCCAATAAATGCGGCTAAAATGTAATCACAATTGCAGAGACCTTGAAACATGCACCCAAGAAAAGAGGAGGGCCAAAATACAAGGTGATACTGGATTTGGATATATTTTAGCTGTCTTCTTGCAAAAAAGTGACTACTCATTTCAGAAACCCTGCAGTATATTTTGGTTCCCTTGCAATAAGGCTCTAGAGTCTAGTAAAAGAGAATGTTAAGCCCTGCAATGGGTTAGATACTAATCCACCCTGTCAACAAATAGTTGTGGTCAACCATAACATGTCTTCTAAGACTAACAAAGTTAATTAACATGGAGCATGTGTTCATGGCTGGCTCTATGATTTGTCCATTTGTTAGCACGTCTGTGATGCT
Organism: Paraescarpia echinospica; assembly: GCA_020002185.1. Taxonomy (NCBI): domain Eukaryota; kingdom Metazoa; phylum Annelida; class Polychaeta; order Sabellida; family Siboglinidae; genus Paraescarpia; species Paraescarpia echinospica. The sequence goes on from CM034535.1 coordinate 59,665,597, forward strand.
GATCATCTGTATATTCATCAATGCTATCTTATATTTCAAATGAGTTGTAGTTATAAAAATGTTTGACAAAAATATGTGTTTTCCAATTCAGAGTGACATGCAATGTCGGTTGTGTCATGAGTTTCACCTTGTTTTGAAAATGGACATGGTGCCGCCTTGAGCGGCTACACATTTTGATTTCACACTGGTGTGAGAAACTCATGTCATGATTTTTTAACTCGCTGTACTCTTAATAGAATGAATACTGCTTGTTTTATGATTAAATATCTGAATTAAACATTATTTTTATGTTCTTCTGTTTAGGCACCGGCTCCAAAGAAACGCACCAATGACATCGAGATTGTTGAATCGTCCTCGCCTTCCTCCGAGAGTGACCGAGATGTTTAATGATTTCTTAGGAGCCCAATCTTGGGCTAACGCAGCGGTCTGAGCACATGCATATGGGTAGTTTGTTCATTTATTTTTATTATAGGCAGTTTGGATGAAGTAAATGGAAGGTTCTTGATGGCCGTTTGAAATGCATTTGGGAATAGTTTAATAAGTTCATTATAAACTTATTTTAAAAGGTTTTGATATTTACATTTTATACATTTACAAATTATAGTAAAGATATATATGTATAGCTAGGTCTGTCAGGGAGTAGTGTAAGTTCTAACGACTGGATACTACACTATGTAAGAACTTACCTTTATTTTCTATGCTTAAGTTTCCCTATAGAAACCATTAATTGTGTTGAACGATGCTTTATCTTGGTGTTTTGGTGATTTTTGTAGATGTGTAGACAGCTTAATTATAATGCCTTTGTTTACTTATGATTGTTGTAATACAATTTATATAATTTCCTTCTGGTGAAATACATCATAATATATTATAACGAACGTTCTGTTGTATTTTTAGACCATCGTGTTCACAACTGTGTAATATGCTATACTGTACTTTTGTTTGAATATTTAAATGCAATAAAATGCTTCCAGAGCAATGAATTAAAACGTGTATAAATCATGATCATATGTCACCGGTTTGTAAAGTCCCAAAAAAGTGTATAGTGTATAATATTATATATAGTATTAAAAGTTACTCAATTACTTAGCGCACGCGTTTGCGTAATGCCGTAAACTTCTTAAATTTAATTTCTGTTTATTAAAAAAAAACTGCCCGTGAATGGAACGACGCGCAACTTGTCTTATGGTTTCTCTAAGTCAGTGTGATGTCACAATAACGGAAACCGACCAACGTTGGCGAAATGCATTAAGGACGAAGAAGACGAGTTCGGGTGAAACATGATCACGTAACCGTGGGCTGGATAGCGCCGACGAACACCCTAAGTTCAACTTCGTAGCACGAGGAAAATGTCTACATTGGCGCCACCTAGCGAGTAATACATATATTAAATCTGAAATATTTGATAGGTGGCGCCAATGTAGCGAGTTTTCCTCATGATGTTTGGGGTCATGTTCTAATTAGACTTCCTGTCCGTTGCACACGAAGAAAAATGCAGTGTATTTTTGAGAAATGATTTTTTTTTACAAAATTCACATGCTGTGACATAAGTGCATTTGAGAGGGAGATTTTCATGTGTGATTGTAGGTGTTGACTGTAAAATGGTGGATTTCTAGATGATTTGAATAAGCGGAAGGATATTTGGCAGCAATTTGCTTGTGTGACTGTTTGCGGAGTAATTCTTGCCGGCATTTGTAAATATTGACGGGTTTCATACATACAGGCATTTTACGAGAGCTGGAAGTATGCAATTTTTGTTAAAATCTATCGGCATGTCAATGAGATGATGATAACAGCAGGTGAGAAGTTTAAAACATTTTATAGGTCACGTTTTCTTATAATCAGACAAAACGTTAACATGGTCGCCTATGGGAAAACCAACAGTGGGCTGACCCCGTTTGGACGATCGTAATTATCACCAGTCCACTCACCAATAAGTACTGCTGTACATTTTTGTGGCTCTGCTAACTTATGCGGTCACCCCAACGTTACTAGCTGTACTTTTTGTTTGAATGTAACGTACTAAACGTGGCAATAACATGATGTCTCCATGTGAAATGTCCACGTGGTGACCACGTAATTGCGACCATACAAAATTACGTCGCTTCTACCTAGAAATTTAAATGCCACGTTGTGACACCATCAACGTGTTCTAGAGGTTGTTGTAACGTGAAATTGCACATGAAAACCACGTTGTGACCACGTAACTGCGACCTAACAAAACCACGTAGTTTCTACGTAAAATGTCAAGTTGTCACAACGTCAGCGCAACGTGGCTGCCACGTGGTAACTACGTAGAAAATGCCACATTATGACGTCATCAACGTGTTCTAAAGATTGTGGTAATGTGAAATTGCACATGAAAACCGCGTTGTGACCACGTAACTGCGACCCAACAAAACCACGTAGTTTCTACGTAAAATGTCAAGTTGTCACAACGTCAGCGCAACGTGGCTGCCACGTGGTAACTACGTAGAAAATGCCACATTATGACGTCATCAACGTGTTCTAAAGATTGTGGTAATGTGAAATTGCACATGAAAACCGCGTTGTGACCACGTAACTGCGACCCAACAAAACCACGTAGTTTCTACGTAAAATGTCAAGTTGTCACAACGTCAGCGCAACGTGGCTGCCACGTGGTAACTACGTAGAAAATGCCACATTATGACGTCATCAACGTGTTCTAAAGATTGTGGTAACGTGAAATTGCACATGAAAACCACGTTGTGACCACGTAACTGCGACCCAACAAAACCACGTAGTTTCTACGTAAAATGCCACGTTGTCACAATGTCAGCGCAACGTGGCTGCCACGTTATGACGTCATCAACGTGGCTGCCACGTGATATCTACATAGATGTGCTAGCTGGGAATATGGGTGTTGTTGCACATTCTCACAAAAATATATGCCCTTTTTTATTTTCCCAATATTCTAAGTTAGTCACATTTAATCCAAGATACAAATTGGATTGCTGATCACCCAAAATTGGGGGGAAACCCCCTTTTTGATCATTGTCCCCCGCCCTCCAGTTCCAACTCCATGGCTGCTGTTGTCTTTTGAATAATTGATGAGAGCAAAGTACCAGTTCCGATGCCAAGTTCCAGACAGTGATATTAGCCTCATGCCAACCAGTGTTGTAGTGCATGGTTCCTTTTGCTATAGAATGTGTATGCAGAGATGTACATCACAACTCAAGTCACACATGCAGCATGGCTCTCATAGCATGATGTTGGATACGTTAACCTTCTGTTAGGTCGTTAGGAAATATAACGCAATTTTGCAGTCATTTGAAGACGTTGATCTATTTAACCATGCTTAGCCTGTAATCTCCTTACCATAGATGTTGACAATGTAACAATATGTACATTTTTTAGATTTTATGCTAGTATCGTGCAAGTTATCATTTACTGTTTGTATTTGTAATAATGAAAGTGTGCATGTATTGCTCTGATACTCTCCCATTGGTCATCTAATATCAAAGTTTTTTATTGATGGTATGGCTAACAAAAACAATACATTCATGGATTTTGCAGTTTGCAATGGTATGACATCATTGGAAGGTTGTCTTTAATTTAAATTTTAAAATGCAGTATTAAATTTATCACCTGATATAAAACACCACACACAAACATTTTCTGCAGACAAGTTTAAACCAAATGTAATAATCAAAATTATTGAGATACCAAGTCTCCCCACAATTTGATAAAACTAGCTTGTTTAATTTTTAAATTGAACTCTTCTCAGTCATGCCTTATTTTGCATATCTCACAAGAAAACAAGCTCCATTTCTTAAACAACATTTACTTACGACAGTTCTATTTGTTTGCTCTATTTAACGTGACTGCCTACATAACAATCTCTCTTCCGTGCAAGTGTGCAGCCTACTTTATCAAGCAGTTTCTCACTGTTAGCAAACGATAAAGTTGTCACTGTTTGGCCGATTGTTCTTCCCTTATGGCCGACGCCACTCGAACCCTGCTATGGCATAGATGGCATCGCAGAACGCGTTGTAGTTCGTCATAACTTTGCCACCGATGCGCACGCCAAACATCTGCTGAAGAGCGACCCACTCGTGTTCCCCTGGAACGTTGCGGGCCAGCTCAAGCTCACATAGGACGCGGCGGAACTGCGACTGAGTCACGGTGCCGTTGTGAACCTTGTCAAAGTCCTCAAACAGTGGGAAGAGCTGCATCCTTGTTTCACGCACCTGGGGCAACAGAAAATGGTAACATCTTTGTACAGGTAGTGACTGTGTTTCCACTCTATTCTGGCAAACATTTCTTCGAGATTGATGCAACTTTTTTACCAAGCAAATGTCTTTGATAATAAAATCTTCCAGGTGCCATAGAAGAAAGTTTTAAGACAAAACTGGTGAGGAGTCAGGACAGTGGAAGGGAAAAGGAGGCAAGGATGACCTAGGCTGCAATGGGAGGACTGTGTAGAGACTTGGAAGGGTTGGGAGAGGAGTGGAGAAAGACAGGGGAATGGAGGCAGTTGGTGGAGAGAGCACTGAGGGAAGATCAGTGAGGGAAAGGAAAAACAGAAATTGAGGATCAGAATCAAGGCCAGCCTCACCCCTGACAGACAGGAAACAAGAGCAGAACAACATCATTAATACACTCTGACCTACATTCACAACTGCATCTAGTTAACATGGACTATCTTTATGGAATATGTCCCAGATGATACAGTGTGAGGGTTGTGAGGAGACTAAGTTGACCCCTCCACCCCCCATGGCAATGGGAATGGACCTAGAGGTCAATGGGCACTTCCTGCTTTAATGCTAGCTGCATCACAACAGATCCATATTTGCTCCCTTTGTAGACAGGCCATGGCCATGAGGAAGACAAGATATCCCACTGGTGGTACATTTTCATAACATGCCCAAATAATAAAAGTACAGTAATTAGCCACCATTGCAACAGTTATTTTTATAAACCCTTCTTCAAACCAGTTTCCTCGACATTGGCATATGTGTCTGTGATCTTCAGGGAGATTTTATTGGATCAGTACTGCATTAAGTGTTGCTAGCAACGAAGATCTCTCCCTCACATCTGAGATCCAAGACATGGTGCTTTTTTCTCTCCAGGTCCTTTTATCTGACTCAGCTTCCTTTATCAAAATTTCATTCCTTCAGTGTATCAGTTCTTGACCCTTTTCCCCACATTCAGAGTTTACAGATATGACCGAACCTTCTTCAAAATACTTCTCCAAATAGTTTTATTATACTATAATCTAAATCTACGACGTTGGTCAAATATGTCGTAGATACTTCATAACATACACCCACTGATGGAGCCACAAACTAAGGGTGGCAGCTATTATCATTACAGTATTCTCGCTGATCATTAATTTAATGTCTGCTGTCGCCAATTATGGCACTGAATGCAGCAGATAATGATTTCATGATAAATCAAACAACACACGGTGGCTGCTCTGGATAATGGCTGTGTCTCAAAGTTAGTGTGTTAAGATATGACACGGTCCAGAAATGGCTAACATTAACTTTATGACATATCTTAGAAACTACTCATCTTATATAATACATATATTACTCATTTTATCCTGACTAAATTCACACTGTATAACGTCTATGTGAAAACTTTGCATGTCCATAACCATGGTAACCAGTTAATCTTAGAAATTATGATGAGGGTCATTTTGCATAATAAAGTCACAAAAACAAGCGGAAATAAAAGGAGCAATTACCCGCTCTGCCATCTTTTTGAGAGCATTCTTGGCATATCCCTCGTAGTCCTTGGGGAGCTGGTTCTCCGACCAGTCCTCGGGGGGCCTGAAGGGCTCCACCTCCAGCAGTGGAGCCTTCTCCATCTCCTTCACAGTGAATATCGACTCTATGTCAGTCGTGAAGCTCATGTAGTCGACACTTTCTGCATAGCCTGGCACCATGTAACTGGAACAGTTGGATGGGTGTATTCAAAAAGTTACTCCGGTGAAGAAAAATGAAACAGTTGGACGGGCGTGTTCAAAATGTGACCGCAGTGAAAAAATTAAATAGATGGATGTGTTGAAAATGTGACTATGGTGAAGGAAACTGAAACAGTTGGATGGGTGTGTTCAAAACATGACAACAAATTAAATCACAAAATAAGTCATACATATGAATGAAGAGTGTTGTCTTACACTGTTCACGTGTCCTTGTGATGACATGATGAATAGATTAATTGATTGTAGAACTTGTAGCGAGATTTCAACAGATCTGCTACAACTTCAGGGACTTCAAGGATTTCATCCAAAGAAAGGAGTTAACAGTTCTCACAACTGACATATAATACAAAGTACATATATTATTGATAAATTAGATTCAATAGGCTCACTGGACTCTAGTTATAGGGACTCTTGATGTAAGGGAGATCAACTTTAAAGGAACAACTTTGAAACCCTCAATCTGGCCTTCACTGTGTTATATACCCATGGCTATAAAGAATATCAGATATATGGAACAGTTCTATTTATAACGAGAGTTCACTGCTGTACATGGCAACAATAATCTTGCAACAACATCACAGCTGCCTTTAAATGCAGATTATGTTAATCTTGCAACAACATCACAGCTGCCTTTAAATGCAGATTATGTTATCAATATCACTAATACATACTGGTCTTCAAGTAGAGCGATCTCTGACTCGTAGAGCCCAAGTCTGCACAGATCAAGTGCACGACGGAAGTTTGATTTCGGCATTCGGCCGGAGCGCAACTTGTCGTAATCCTTCATCCATTCAAGGATGCGAATTCGTTCACGTACCACCTACAAACAAACAGACAGTGTCACCACATTTTCAGTAACTTTGATGTAGTTTTAGATTTGTGATGAAGAAAATATGTTGGCAGATAAAAAGTAGAAATACAGGTGAGATTTTTGCAAACATGGAATGTTTTGTAGGGGCAGAAATATATTTTGTGGAATTCAATAATTAGTAACAGACTGAAAAATAGATTAAGCTGCAAAAGTAATTTTTAAACGTGTTCTTAAATAGCACAGATTCAAGTACTTAGGAGAGCTCAAATTGCTTTAAACTTCACCCCCGACAGACCTGTTCATTTGAACACTATCTCGACTCTCTGGATAGATTCAGCCTTGTTGTGATTACAGTGGAAATACTATTTGTACACACATATCAAATAATGTCTACAGCCTTGTACTCGTTCATACAGTTGTGCTGGAATGTAAACTGAAAGAACTTGGCCAATTAAGGTTCAAAACGGCTGCAAGAGGATTCAAACCTGAATTGAGAGTCCGAAGCACTAACCACTATGGCACTGTACAAATATTTCAATTCAATAAATTGGTACATATTCAACATCTCTTACCATAACAACTACTACACAAATCTGGAGAACAGGTTCAAGACGACGCACTCAGACATACCATTGTCTTGATCTTCTTGAGAACACTCTCAAGGTCGCCGACGGGGTGATCTTCCTTTGCCTTCTTGTCATCGTTGACAACGCGGAGGTTCTGGATGCGCTTCACATACATCATCTCCGCCTTGGGGTTGGGGTCGAGTTCTTCGAGAAAGCGGGAGTAATGGAAGCCGACGTCGTCACAGAGGCGAGCCTCGATGGCTTGCATCTCAGTCTCAGTGGCAGACATCTCTAGGATGCGCAAGCACTGGCGGAAGTGTTGGCGGGTGATGTGGCCATTGTTGTGCCTGTGACGAAGAACATTAGTAAAAATGGTGAATTCTTAGTGGTTGTTCACAGTTGTCGACAGTGTTCTACACCTTAGCTGAAAAGTTGTTGGTCAACCAAAACTAGATTACAGAAACTACAGACCAGAGCTGCTAGACTCATATCTGGGTCTAGTCCTAAACAAAATAGAAACACTATTTAAAACACTAGGCTGGATGTCAATACAGCAAAGAAGGGATTTTAATTAATGTGTTGTTATGTACAAGTGAGTAAATGGTCTAGCACCACAATATTTGTGTAATATGTTTACATCAAATATTCATTCCTACAATACCAGAAATGCCACTCAGTTGAAACCACCCTAAGCCAGAACTGGCTACTATCAATGCAGTTTCAAGGTGTCTGGTTTGAAATTATGGAATAAACTACCAATTGAAATTCAAAACAGCCATTCTGTTCCAACCTTCAAAAAGACCCTATGCAAATATCTGAGTGCTATACCACCATTTTAAATGTACTTTGTTTTTACCTGTTTCATGTATGTTATGACTACTTTATCTTTTTTATTTTATGCATTCTATTTATTATTATTATTTATTTATTGTATTCTCTTTTAACTTGTATCCTTTGTACATATATCAACACGTGTTGCATGATTGGTGTAAAAGGTGTATGAATGGCTCGGCCATCGAAAATAGTGAAAACTAAGTATGTCACCGATTGGAAATAAAATTATCAATCAATCAGTCAATCGGACCTTCAACTTTCAAAAGTTGGTAGTCCCACACAAAAGCTGATGGTCGAAATGTTAACAAAATTACATGAGTAATATACATGTGCAGTTGTAATGCATGACAATTATTGATATACTAGTTCAGGCCAAGTCTGTCCTGCATATTAATTTACGATATTCAGATTAAAGAACCAGCGAATATAAAATGACAACATAGGCAACAACTATTTCGAGGGCAATTACGAACTGCCTCACGTGTACGATGACATCTTTCAGTGTCATCGGTACTGAAGAAGTCAGTGTGAGACATTAGATGAAAGCCTCTACCAGGTAAAAATACACTTTGGATATGAAAAAAAATTTGTTTTCAATCTGAAAAAGAACTATCCTGAAGAATGTTCAGTAATCTTAGAACGATGTACAGACAAGAATGTGTCAAAGATGTGAGGAAACTCGAAGAATTGACCAGAAAGATTTTACGCCTCAGAAATCACCTTGTATTTACGCTACGTTGCAAAGACGTCAATGTAACACCTCCCTGTCTCAGTCTGAAATGCCCGATAAACACGACGAATGTGAGGAGAATAATGGACAAAGCCAGGAAGGACCTAGTGAGAGAGAGAGAATACGGGTCGGAAACAACAAATTGGACACGTGTAAGGAGAAGAAACTCGCCCTAGAAACGAAACTGTTTACTTCATTGACTATTGAGGTAAGTGATACTGGCTTATAGCTCTCAGCCTTCTACTGTTGCCCCTTCTTGTAGATGCGGGTCACGTATGCTCTATGCTAGGCAGATGGGACTTTGCCAAGGGCAAGTGATCTTCTGAATATGAACATGTGGATGGACGCCATCTCTTGAGCCAGTTCTTTGAGAACTTGAGGGTGTACTTTGTCAGGGCCGGGTGCCTTATGAGGGTTTATAGAAGATCACCAAAGATCAGTACTGCAGTATTGTATCCCACATTGGAAAAAGTACCACGGATGTATAGATCACCAAAAATCCACCAGGTGTGCCACACAGACCAAATGTCGACTACACACAGACAACAGCATAGAGTATCCAAGGAATTGGCCAACATACTACAACCACTTGTTGGAAAAACAGAACACCACACAGAAAATTCACAAGAATTGGTGAAAGAAATGACAAAGTTGGAGTGAAAGATATATTTGTGTCATATCATGTTGTGTCGCTGTTCATGAAGACTCTGATCAAAGAAGCATGCAAAATTATCAGAAAAAGAATAGAGAATGACAAGACACTAAAGAAGAGAACCAACCTAAACGTAGACAACATCATGGAGTTGTTGACATTTGTTTTGGGGACTATGTACTTTAGATTTGGAGGAGAAATTTACCAACATAAGTTTGGAGTAGCCATGGGCAGTCCGGTATCCCTCATTGTTGTGAACTTGTACATGGAGGACTTGGAGCATAGAATCATAGCCACAACACCAGGCGATTGCCAACTGAGAAACTGGAAGAGATATGTGGACAATGTAATTTGTCTGGTACACACAGGAAAGGCAAATAAATTACAACAACACATGAACACGGTAGACCATGGGTAGCATTGTTTTCACGAGAGAAAAAGAAGGGAACAACATCATGCCCTTCTTGGATGCGAAGTTCATCAGAAAGGAAGATGGCAGTATGAAGTCCACAGTGTACAGTGCGAATTACAACAAACACCACTACACGAATGTCAGCAGGGAACTACCGAGAACTGTTGCCATCATCTGCAGGAGCAGCTGGACTGTCCGTGAAACACTCGCTCGAGTCACTGACTGCGACTCCAGCTGAATTCGACCCGGACCAATTCGGATTTGAAGTTGGGCATCCTCACACCGGATGTATTCCACAGGTGGATAGCTGATGTGGGTTTTAAGTCAGCCATGTCACGTGAATGCAGCTAGATGGTGACGACAGCTGACACTGTGGATGGTTTCATGCGGTTTCAAAACTCAGTCTTGAACTCTTCACTGTGCTGTGAAGCCTCTTTCACATTCAGTGGAACTCGTAGTGCCGCTGAATGCCAGTGCTACAAAACTAAACTCGATTGATCTATCAACACTGATCACCTCAACATTTTATTTATTGTTTTTCCAATTTGTTTTTGTACCACGCTTGTAAACACCATCAGAAAGGACATAAAACTACGTCTTTACATGTCAATCGTAATACCAACAGCGATATATGCCTGTGAAACGTGGAACAATACGGCGAGGATATCAAAAAAACTAGACGTATTTCATCGACGATGTCTCCGGTTCATACTGGGCATATCGTGGAGAGAACACACCACAAATGAAGAAGTGATGAGGAGGGCAGGTCTGGACAGCCTGCATCACATAGTTAAGTCTCGACGACGAAGACTAGCGGGACATATCCTACGCCTACCAAGAGAGAGAACAGCACATGTAGCAATGGAATGGGTGCCTGAAGGTGGAAATAGAAGGAGAGGAAGGCCGACTAAGACCTGGCGCAAGACGTTTAAAGAAGATCTGGCAGAGATGGAAATCACCTGGAATGAGGCCAAAGAAATTGCAAAAGACCGTAGTAGATGGAGAAAGCTCGTCGCCCGATGTCCCGAAAGGAACAGGAGGAACTAAGTCTAAGTAAGTATATATATATACACAGTATAGTATATACCATGTGTTATTTCCATCATTCAACATCATCTCATGCATATCTACGTTACAAAAATATTGCGTTTTAGCGCCCTTTTGAAGCCCAAAGTGCGACCCAGTTTACAACAACATATGCTGCGATATCGCTTAATGCGGTAACGTATGGCCGCAGCAGGTTGCATTTTGGGCCTCAAAAGTGTGTAAGACGCAATATTTTTGTAATATAAATATGCCGGGAATGATGTTGAATTATAGAACTAAAGCATTTAGGTATCAAATTTAGGCAAACGTGTAGTTATAATGATGAAATCGAAGTTGGCCCAGATACTAGACAAGTGTTCCATTATTTTCTTTTAAAAAATCTACCGGTCTTGCGGGCCGGCGAAATATTTGACGGTCTCGGGCTTCTGGGTCATCAGTAATTTCAAACACTGGTTGTGGACATTTATTTATTTGTATTTAGCGTACTCATTCTTAGACCCCCCCTAAATGAGCACTTCCATTGTTATGTCTATGATGTAGGTGAAGTAGATTCGTAAAAACGGTGAATTCTTAGCAGTGGTTCACAGTTGTCAACATCTGGTTATTTGTGTTCTGTGCACTAACTCTCAGACCCCCTGATCGGTACTTTAAAATCTTGATAATTTTCCCGGTTGAAAGTCGTATGCGTAGGTATGTAACAATGTTATGACGTGGTGTATGTGAAGGACATATAATAACCACCATCATTATAATGTTTACAAACACATATTTTTAATTATCATAGTTATGCAATTCACAGGCTTTGACCACCTCCTCCTTCAGTTCCCCCTGTATGAATATACAATTGTGAATGACCTCCATTGAAATGTCAGTAATAAAACTGGTAAAACACACCCATCATACAACTCCTACTTAGATGGCTGGAACTAGGGGTCGTCACATAAGGTCGGAAATTCCACAAACGTATAATATTATGAATGGGGTGCATGGAAAATGTGTTGCTAGTGGAGCCACCTGTCAAGTGGAACAGGTATTATCGCACACTGCTGCGGTTGTGAATATCAGAACCACGCAGCATGGTCGGTAAGGTCTTCACAACCATGTCATATCAACTGAATCTGGCAGTTTTTGGCTGGGGTTATAGAAGCCATCACTAAACATCTAAGCCACAGTGAAATCATGAATGTGTGAGGAAATTAATGATTTTATTACTATGAGATGATCTCTTACTTGTTAAAATCGTAATTATAAGAGAACACCCCTTACTTAACAGAGTCTTATTTACAGAACACCCCTTACTTGTCAAAGTCTTAATTATGAGAAGAACCCTTACTTGTCGAAGTCCTGGAAGACAGGCTTGACAAGGACGCGTCGTTGCTTCACTCTCTCACTCCACTTGGTCATTGTGTCGTTGTACAACTTGTGGTGTTCGTCGGATGCAAACTCCCACTGCATAGTGCCCGGCTTGGGCACGAGGTACATCTCTGATGGTGGAACCTGGTGGGTGGGGTCCTTCTCTAGCCCGGGCTGGGTGAACACTGCAAGCCCACCACTCACTCAGTATGTACACAATCATTCTAAGGCAGAATTATGTTAATAACAACTAAACAGCTGATTCAGTCCATTGAACAGCTGCGAGCTGCTTCACTGCAAGCACACCACGCATGTCTTACTTTGATTTACCTTGATCCTCCGTCAACTTTTTTTTCATAAAAAGCACTCCGATGTGCTAACATAGTGAAAATGATCAAAGAAATGTTTACAAATAAAAAACAGTGCCACGGCCCATGCGCGTGTACAGGGATATTTCATGTAGATTTCCATAACTCTGTATAAAGCATAGAAGACATGCAGCAGTTTGTGAACAACTATACACAACTGCAAGAGCTAGCAGAAACTGGCTGGACTTGGGCCAAAAGTACGAAAACCTACGGAAACTCGCAAACTGACCATTTTGAACTGTGTACACTTTAAAGTCCTCTTTTAAGGTAAAAACAGGTGCAGATATTTAGCAGATAGTAGATACTTATTTCAACTAGTTTTATTATCATAAGAAAGATAAACTAAAAATGTTCCATTGACCTTTAAACATACACAGATTTGAGTTTAAAAGTGTCATTGACTCACCAGTTTCAATGTCCCACATGAATTTGTGCCACATGATCTTGTCGGGTAGTTTCGGATCTTTGTAGAAGTTGGCGAGAGCTTCAAACTGGACGTCGGTCAGATCGTGTTCACCGAGCGTGCTCAGGCCAAAGTCACTGAGACAACGGCGGAACTGGGTCTTGGTGATGGAGCCAGACCGCAACTGGTCAAAGTCCTGGAAGAACTCGTTCACCTATGAGGAAGAGGTGTCTTACTGACTGGAAGGCATGTGCGTAGCCAGTCACCTGTCTGCCCGTCTTCAAGATTGGCAGATGACTGGCCAAGACAGGTAATTACAACTGATAAGACATGTGGAATTTAGAGGCCAGCTGGCCACTAGATTAACTAATAGTTCCAAGTCTAGGGGCCCACACTAATTACTATCATTGGCACAACTGGCAATGAAGCAAATCAAATGGATCAGTATTAATTAAATAAATGGTTCAAATGACACTGGTTTGTCATTAAAAAGCTAAACAGGCCAATAATGACTGTGATTGATGTCAATGGCTTCCACACAAGCTGTACACATGCTAAAATTCACACTTGATTAATTCAATAATTATTTCTGGCTAAGGGCTTGCTGTATGGTTGGATGGATCAGAACTTGTACTTCAAAACTTACACACTGCCAGTGTAATGAGTTAGTACTATTACATATTGTAGTGTCATACATTACATCTGTATCACTACAAAATTGCAATGATTCCGAAAAGTTATTTTTATTTTTAAATTGTGTCTAGTACATTTTCTTGCATTCAGCACACAAGTGTGAAATCGAAAAACAAACTCCTAGTGATTGGACAACAAATGCTACTGATGCTAAGCAGAATCCTAACAACATCTAGCAGATTCTATTTGATGCAGGTATATCTCATACTCTGACAGATAGCGACTCTACTGGAATATAGGAATGCAACAAGCCAGTTAACCAATGAAAAACATACACTGAATGATATGGCTTTAGGCAGAATTTCAAGTAAAACATGACTTTCAACAGCATAATTGTGGCTGGTCTGAATGTGGTCTTATGCTGTTTTTGTTCGTTTGCTACACGTCATCTCATTAGACATGAGACATCATGTGGCACGTACCCGCAGCCTCTTTGTGAGGGCGTGGTGGCGGATCCTTGCCATCAAGTCGTCCATGTTCACCTCACGGATGTCAACAATCTTGTCCTCAAACTTGGGAAAGCTCTTATATTCCGTCTCCTTCATTGGTCCCTGGGTGTAGTTCACAAAGTCTGCCAAGGGGGAGAGATGTTAAAATAACTAAAAGGTACGTTCTTATACAGCGGTATTCAATCCTTAGAACTGCTCAGAGCATTTTATACTTCACTGCTTGGCAGACCTGCTTATATAAACACCAACTAGGCTTCACTGAGAAGCATTCAGCCATGCTGAAATTAGTATGCAAAGCCTTGTTCAGAAATATCTGTCTACAGCCATGTACTCACTGATACAGGTGAATGATATGGAGCACTGTAGAGTGAATGAAGTTGCCCAAGGTTCGAAATGGCCGCAAGAGGATTCAAGCCTGGAATCTTTCAATTTAGAGTCTGATACTCTAGACACTATGCTACCAAACACCACAAAACATACTTGTAATTTCATAGATAAAATTACGTATAAAGATTACATAAAATATAAACATTACCACTACCAGTGACGGTCGTATAAGTTCTCAGTCCTAAGAAATGTTAGTATAACATGTGGATGGTTGGTAGTTTGGTCACCGACGCGGGGGAAATAAATTGTAACAATGGTGCCAAGTGTTGAGTAGAACAGATATTAATGCATCTTGGCAGTTGACTCCAGCGGCTATTGGCTGTGGTTTTGGAAGCCATTTTGGATTGTTCAAAATCTTGAGTTCCACACCATGTATTTGTGGGTGGGGATTCGAACCAGCACTGGTTTGTTTACAATGCAAACTCATGAGCCAACCCTTTACGTAAATGTTGCGTGTGTTACACGGGGGAGTACCTTGATCAATGGTCTGGACAAAGGCTGGGTAATTGATGTCACCAGAAGTAAGGTCGGCGAACTTGCGACACAGCAGCTTGAAGTCTTCCTCGTTGACATTCAACGTGAGGAAATGCAGGATTCGACGAAACTGCATCGGTGTGATCACACGACTGTAGCTTTTGGCCTGGGGGAAGACATTTCATAATGTAACACTGGCATGTATGGTATACTGCTCTTATAGTACAAATAGGCTATATACATCATAAATGCATTTGTCTACACTGTATAAAATTTTGCTACAAGGAACGTGTTCCGACTTTGTTAAACTATTCTATATCCTTATATAAATGCATACGCCAAAACATGGATTTCAAATTTGTTCCTTTTGAGCAGACGTTTTTACTGTATTCACAAAGAGCATCAAACATGTTTGTGTAGCTGCAAACATGGACAAGAACTTTACCTATATTACGTAAACAGTTTCTTAAGTATCTATCATAATCTATTAGAAAAATGTAGAAAGTTATCACTACAGTGTAAAGATAATTGATACCATCATGAACAAATAATTTTATATATCTGAAAGAAAATCTTTGAGAATTTTTTGTGTTAAATCTGACACAGAAAAAACCCACAAAATTAAACATACCATGTTCATATTTCAAGATACAACTCACCCTAATGAAACCATTTATGATTTTATGTAGATATTGGTGATTTATAATAAAAAGAATCATATCTATAATGCAGTTGATGTGAACAAATTATATGAATATATACACTATACACACCCGGTCGAAGTCTTTGAAGTAAGGATAGACAAGAATGCGCCGTTTGCGAACTTCCTCCGAGAGACGATTCACAACCTCGACCACACGCCGTTCATCCTCATCCGTGACCGTAGGAAGATTCTGTTCCAGCACAAAACATTTAATTTTGCAGCATTTTCATCAAAAATGTCATATCTGTTATTTTAGTGAACATTCGTTAACCAACTTCTAACTGAACTGCTTTCAATTTTATTTGATATTGGATAGAGAAACACATCTAGGGGTGAGACCATTTTTCAAGCTAATTTTCACTGAACTCGTACATACTCTATGTCCCTGATATCAAAATTTGAGACACAACAGAGTAAAAAGTTAAATAAACAAGGCTATGATCTACATTCAACATATGTTGTAAAAGTATTACAGCAACAGAACATGGATAATCAATTACAATACATCTTATCACACACATGTAGTGTTAATTATATTTTATAGTGCTTAATTCCATATGTTAAGTGACCAATTTAGTAGACTAAATAATTTGTAAACTTGTACTAACCCGACCAAGTGCACCATCTGGTGGGCGGAGAACCTCAAGAGTTGGTTTCTTTTCCAACTCAGGAACATTGAATGCTGCAAACAAGCATGTTATCATGCAGTCATTATAGGTCCAGAGGTGAAATACCACATATCGACAGTGAAGCACTCTTAGTTCAAATGTCATAGTACCAGGTATTTCAAACAAATTCATCTTTCTGTGTACATCTTCAATAAGCAAATATAACATAAAACAGAACATTAAATTTCTCTCTTTAGTAAATGGATAACTTAAAATATTGAACAAGTTTAACTACTTCGGAACCCATGCATGCTAAACCGAAATATCTTATTTCGACCGTGTTTTCTCTATTGTAGTTGCCGCTCCCTCATCACAATATCTCTCTTTCTTTCCCTCTTCTCCTCACCCTCCCTCCTCTCTCTCTCTCTCTCTTGGCAGTACAATATCACTAAATGACATAACCATGCCTATTCACATCTACATAACAATACAATACAATTTGTGTAATTTTTATTCATTTTCAGAAACAACTGGAGATTCAGAATTCATGAAAGGAAATGTTTCAAAGCAGAAATTATAGGTGAGTTGATCCATCATAAAACTGGTTCAACACATGCGATCTCTTTGAAAAAGAATCTGCAAAATCGAAAAAACTCCACACATCATTACCATGCTCCAGCATATCACAAAACTCTTTGTACTGTACGCGGCCATCTGACGTGCGATAGTACTCAATGATCTTCTGCACCTCAGGCGGGGACAACTGTGCCTCCTTGCCAATGGCGAGAACGATGGCACTGTTGAACTGGTGCTCCGTGATGATCCCGCTGCGCAGACGGTCGTAGTCCTTGAAGTACTCGATGCTCCGCACACGGTTCTTGTAGATCGCAACACGGATCTTGTCAAAGATCTGCTGCAGGGTCAGGTCTACGTCCGGCTGCAACATCGAAACAACGACCCACCATAAGCATGGGAACAGGGCCGGAATTTTGCTGAGGTGGGGCAAACAAATGGTTCTGCCCCCCCAGTAAATCTGAACCTGAATGTGTGGTGAGCCTCAAGGGGGTGTAAATCGAGGTTTTCTGAGGGCCTTAAGGTCATTTTTAGAGAACATCAAGGGGGTGCTCCAAAGTTTCTGGTGAGCTTCAAAAATATTAAATGTCACTGCAAAAAAATATTCAAGAGAGCAGAGTGGTGCTGAAGCTCCAGTTGTCAGCTCCACCAATATTAATTCAGTTCCCACGCCAGTGCGACCCACATTTCAAGAGTGCTTCTAATGTGGGCGCTGCTTATTTTGGACTAACATTTAAACAACTTACACCTAGCCATAAGGCAACAAACCATGGCACCCTCCATGAAGAAAGACTAAACATTTTCCCCTATAAGTAAATAGCCCTAAATATAATATATAAGTAATGCCAGTTAACAGATCAGCTACAAATGATCCATGGAAGCAAATAAGTATAGAAAGAAATGATTGGATCTTGCAGCGTAAGAGGAGTTGCACATGCAATGATCCAAACATAGTAATATATAGATATTTACATTTAACATTAATTAGCAAGCTCACCTAAGTAGGCAGATATTCAGTGATGTTCCTGATCATGTGTTAATATATAGATATCTGTATTTAACATTAATTAGCAAGTTCACCTGAGTAGGCAAGTATTCAGTGACATTCTTGATCATGGGGAAGGCTGACTTAGAGATGTCACTGTCGCGTTGGCTGACTGCGAGAAGGTCATGGTGAATGTTGAGGTAGTTGACGAGTCCAGGTTTGTCCGGGTCTCGGTACTTCAGCACCAGCAGAAAGACATCCTCATCAGTGACACCTGGTGGCTTCGGGAAGCTGCGGTAAAACTGTAACACGGAACATTCATAGATTGCATTATTATTTGTGTGATACGATGATGATTCTGCATCTGTCAAATATGCGATTTATGAAATCAATGTCTTTCACGCAGTTTTGTGCTAAAAAAAATCATTATTTTAAAAAGAATATTTTTACTGACTACTCGTATTTCTACCTTATAATTTAACGTGCTGTGATTACTAAGAATCAAGTAAGCAATTTATTAAACTGTTTATTTTTTCAGCTTACTCTTTGTTTAATCCTGTCAAACTATGTTTGTTTATTATTACCAGCTTATTATCAGCAGCTTCACGCATCGTATCCTCAGAGGTGATATCAGTATCACAGGTGTACACCTGTGAGGGTTGACACCTGTGAGGGTTGATACTATGAATGGGGTGACAGTTTCACAGGTGTGCATCTCTGAGTGTTGACACTGGTGATGTGGTGACAGTTTCACAGGTGTGCACCTGTGAAGGTTGACACTAGTAATGGGATGACAGTTTCACAGGTGTGAAGCATAAGCCAAAACATGGATTTTGGCCATTTTTTACTGTATTCACAAAGAGTATTGAACACGTTTGTGTGGCTGCAAACATGGACAAGAACTCTACCTATGTTATGTAAACACTCTGTAATTATTCTTAAATATTTATCATATCTATTGGAAACATGTATTAATTTTTTATTACGGCGTAAAGATAATGTATACCATCATGAGAAAATATATACCTGAAAGAAAGTCTTTAGGAATTAATTTGGTGATATTTGATGCTGGAAAAAAACACAAAACTAAGACATGCCCAGTTCATAGCTGAGATGGAACGACAGCATGAAAAAAGAAACCTTAAGAAGGCAGGTGTGAACAGCCAAGAATGGAAGGCCACTGCGGACAACAGACAGAGATGGAGGGAAGTAACAAGGAAAGCAAAAGGAGCAACTGAGTGACATGGACCCCACCACACAAGGGAGCAAGGGGAAGAAGATCATATATTTGACTGACCTGACTTTCTTGGATGACGCCGCGGTGATGCCAGTCAAAGTCCTCACATGAGGTGCGTAGGTTGATGCCGTGATAGACATAGTACTCATTAAGTCTCTGTAGGAGCAACTCCACCTTCCTCTCCTGCCCCTCATTCAGTGGCTGCAGCGACCGGCTCGTACCCAGGCTACACAAACAGATGGCACACTTCGTGAAAATTGATGGATCCAGTATGTCGCTTTTTGCCGAAGTCACTATCAAAATTACATTTGTGACCTCCTTCAAATACCTCACCACCAATGTTTACACAAGTAATATAATAATGTGAATAGCTCATAATGTGGTGGGAGGATTGTATAAAAAGAGGAGTGGAGAATGAGGGAGAAAGATAGAGGGGAGTGCTGTGAGACAGTTGGTGAAGAAAGCAATGCAAGAAGAGTGGGGGGGGGGGGCAAAGAGAAAACACAAATTTAGAACCAATATTGAGGCCAGTCTCACCCTGGACATATAGGGAAAGAAGAGGAGAACAACAACTTTACTAGGACATGCAGTTCTCTGTTGACAAATGTTGCCTTAGGTGTCTGTCATAAAGAAAAGCAGCCGGGCCCAAAATTTCAACAAAATATATCACAGAATGCCCGAATGCTCCATGCAAGGAGAATAGTAAACAAAAGAAATGAACTAAACATTATGGTAGAAGATATTGACCCTCACATCATAGGCATAACCGAATCATGGGCCACCTCCGATATATATCAGATGCCAAATTGGGACTAGCTAACAGGCTATGTAGTGTTTAGGAAAGATAGAATAGGAAGAAAGGGCGGTGGAGATATTTTATATATTAAAAAATCTATACAGGCTTATGAAAAAAATAGAAAGAGAAGCAGATTGCGAAGAAGCTGTTTGGTGTAACATAGTTACAGGAAACTCAACGTTAACGGTTGGGTTAGTTTATCGAAGTCCAAACATAAGCATAGAAGACAATGAAAAAGTACAAAATGCTATAAGGGAAGTGAGCAAATGGGACTGTATTATTATGGGGGATTTTAACCACGGGCATATACAATGGAAATCTCTACAGAGTATGGGGAGTGAGGACCATAAGTTTTTAGTTTTAGTACAGGATAGTTTCCTTTCTCAACATGTGCTAGAACCAACCAGGGGTGAGAATGTGTTATTTATATATATATATATCTATATATATATATATACATAGTATTGTCTTCACAGAATGAATTAGTTGACAATGTCAAGATATGTGAGCTACTGGGGAGTAGTGATCACAACCAGATACATTTTACCCTCAAAGTAAAATCAGAAAGGAATTGTAAAAAGCAGTACAGTGTACAAGAGAAATTTCCATAAAGGAAGATGTACGGACATGAGGAAATATTTAACAAGATCTGATAGTGCTGATATGAAGGTTTCAGAGCAGTACGGATTTGCAGATTCAAAGGGAAATCAAATCCTTGGATTAATTACCCAGTAGGTGAAATATAGCATATAAGGAAAAAGTACTATTAATACCACTGTATGAAACAATAGTTAGGCCTCATTTAGAATATTGTATACAAGCGTGGAGGCCATATTGCAAGAAGGACACCGATATGCTAGAAAGAATACAGAGGAGAGCGACTAAAATTATACCAATGAAATGAAATACGCCTAAAAGAAGGTGGTTTAACAACACTAGAGACCAGGAGATTGAGAGGAGATCAGATAGAAGTGTTTAAAATAATGAATGGTTATGAAAATATTGATAGAAATATTTTGTTCTCGGTTAAGAAAGATAGAAGGACTAGAGGACATGAAGTTACATTAGCAAAGAAGCAGTGTAGATTAGATATAAGAAAGTTCTCATTTTCACAAAGGACTGTAAATGAATGGAACAGATTATCTGCTGATTGTGTGGGTGCTAGTAGCGTGAATATGTTTAAAAATAAAATCGACACATACCTCAGAAGGGCGGGATACACATAGATAAAAGGGGATAGGACTCTCGATAAGCCAAAGGGCTTCCTTGTCCACCTGCCACCTAGAGTTAATTCTCTGGGTGGCAATCTTGTTAAATCGTGTTAAATTTTGATAAGCCTAAGCTCAGAAGTTCAGATGTCATTGTCATGTGTATATTTCAAATCATATTATCTCAGAATCTTATAGAGGCGTGCCATTTTCTGTGTTAACCAAGAAGGCTTGAAATAAAACAGTGATATTTTAATTTTAGTAGTCACTGAATGTACAGAGGCTGCTGAAAAGTCGGAAAATTACCATATTTCCGTCCAAGCAGCCTTGTTGGAAATTCTGGAAGTGTTTAAAATAATGAATGGTTATGAAAATATTGATAGAACTATTTTTTCTCAGGTAAGAAAGATAGAAGGACTAGAGGACATGAAGTTGCATTAGTAAAGGAGCAGTGTAGATTATATATAAGAAACTTCTCATTTTCACAAAGGAATGTAAATGAATGGAACAGATTATCTGCTGATTGTGTGGGCGTTAGTAGTGTGAATGTGTTTAAAAATAAAATCAATATGTACCTCAGAAGGGCGGGATACATGTAGAAAAAAAGGGTTGGACAGCTTGATAAGCTAAAGACTTCCTTGTCCACCTGCCAACTAGAGTTAATTCTCTGGGTGGCAATTTTGCTCAATGTGTTCAGCATCCATTTTGATGGCTTGATGGAGCTTGTTGCTAGGCATTAGGTCCCATGATGGACCATAAATATGAATTACGTATTTAATCAAATATCTGTCAACTGCACCAAGTACTAATAACTTTGCAAGTAATTAATGGCAGAGATTACAATATTTTCCAAAATTCTTTTAATTCTTTATAGTTAGCAACATACAAGAGATCGGAAAAGACAAGGTTAACTTACAACTCTTTGGCGTCGACTTTCTGCACATCTGGGGGTCTGGTCATGTCATCGGCGTTGAACGGCTGACTGATGACCTTGCAGAAGGTGCGGTAGTTGACGTTTCCATCGCGTTTGAACCGGTACTTGTCGGCAACAATCTTCTCCTGCTCCTCACCTAGCTTCACTCCCATGTTCTCCCACAAGATGCGGAAGAACTGAGACTCTATGGGATGGATGTAATAATAATCAGATAACTTCTTTTGCATCTAAATCCTCGGAGACCAAGGTCAAAGGAGCATCAATACAAAAGTGTTAGTCAATCTAAGAATCAATAAGTCATATTAAAGTCTTCAACGGATGGATTGATATGCCAGGGCGCTAAGGTGGATACGTAAGATTACAAAGGTAAGTTTTTAAATGACGATGAAATTGTATAATATTTTCAACTGATCTAACACCTAGAGGGAGATCCTCCACCTATGCCAGAGAGTTGGTGCAGCAACAGAAAATGCCTCAGTTCCAATATTAGCATGGACTCTTGGAACAAAAAGTAAACCAGAACTAGATGATCGAAGCTGAATAGCTTTTTTACTGGAGTAAGTAATTAATATAAATATGCTGGTTGCATACACAAAAGTGTAATGATAAAGATCTTTAAAATAATACTATATCGGACAGGGACCCTTTAAGTCCAGGATATATTGGTACTTTTCACCCAACAAGACCAGACCAGACTCACCTGAACTGAAATGTATCCACTACGCCAACTGACCCCGACTGAGTCATACTTGAAGCAGTTGTGAAAACTTGAAAACTTTTGAATATGTCAGACTGACACTGACTAGCCCAATTGTATTGGAAAGTTGTCAAGTTTACGTGATTGTGACATCACACGGCTTCAAGTATGACTCAGGCGGTGTCAGTCAGTGTAGTGTATACACTGCAGTCGGGGTAAATCTGGTCGAGTCAGGCGGAAAGTGCCAGTGTATCCTGGCCTTAAGATCATCTCCACGCCATTTCCTAAAACACGTCCCTGCAGCGAGCAAAATCATCAAGATACAGGTGCATCTAGTTTTTTTGTATTTAACTTTTTTGTACTTCATTTCTTAAGCTGTGCTTATTTTAAAGATAACTGAATCCCACACAAGACAGTTCTAAATTTACTAATCAACTTTAAAATAAAACGTGCGAAATGTGATATGCTATGTCGGGCTGTGTTTGTACAGAATGTTATGTATATCTATAAACTCTGTCAGTTGATATTTTCAAACAGCGTTCATTCAAAAATTTACAATACAAAGCCATATGACAAATACCCGTAACACACTAAAGAATCCAGAGACACCGGTTACATAAGTATCCAGAAGATGACCTCAACACGGTGTCAAAGCTAAAAGATGGACTCGGATGGTTGGCGAAGTGAGTGGCCGGATGTTTGCAGGAGGTGGATATATGTGAACGAATAGCCTTTGTACAGTAACTGCAGTGTGGCTGACTGCTTCCCGGAGAAGTTGAGATAATTTTCAAATAAAGATGCCTATTAGAGGATGAAGTGTTTCAGCAGTCCTGAGGACTGGATACCACATTATTTAATAGTTTATCATTTATCTCTATGCAGTGTGGTATCCAGTCCGTTTGACTACATAAAATACTTAACACTTACACTCATTCCTGTAGCAACTTGACTTTCTAGGAAGCATTCAGCTAAGGTGCAATGCTGCCTGAAGACTATTTATTTGGGACCTCATTTATATAGCTGACTTTTTTTGTGGCAAGATGATGAGGACTGACTGAAGCATTAATTGAAGTGTCACTTCACCTGTTACATATCCAGAGCGCAGCGGATCAAAATCCAGGAAGAACTGTTCTGGACGTATCCGCTTTGTCAATGACGTAGTGCGAATCTCGTCTTCAAGACGCAGCACAGTTGCTGCTGCCATGGCGATGGCAGTGAGCGTTGATTCTTATCTAAAATGTGACAATGCACAATTTTTTTTTAACTCGCATCATCAAGATGACCATAAAAGATGTTTCATTAGTTTGAACTTTGAACTCCATTTCTTCAACATTCTGTCCACATTGTCATGATGCGACTATTTAATAAACTACAAAAAACAAAAATAATATCACCAGTAAATATGAATTACATTGTAGATTGTATTTTGATTTTGTAGCGGATACTGAAATTCAAAAACAGCGTTAATTGTTTGCAAGTATTTGCTAAAACAGCTTCTTTTACAATTTTTTTTTAAAAGTACCAACTAAAATGCCCAATTTTTTAGTCACCACTACATAAATATAGATGACAGTTTCCTAAACAGCTTGAAGCCTGAACTTTAACTTTAAGTCAATTTAGTGTGGTACAGTTAAACTCTTATGTACAATACAAAATATTATTTCTAATGATAACGTACAACATGGCAAGCAAGTAAGTCAACCATTCAATGTTTACCAAAATACATTTGCCTGGACGCTGATAAATCAGTAACTGTCGCTAACTCACTCACTGTCTGTCAAATATGATGTCATCTCATTCACGTTTTTATTATATGAATCGTATCAACGAAATCGATGTGGGTCCTGATTCTACACAACACAAGTGCCGAAATGGGTAACTACTGCTTTCTATGGTGCTATGTTGTTACTGCAGGCAACGGTCGCGCCGTGGCAAATGTGTACGCTGGCCTTGGCCAACTATCGAGCTTCCATTCAATCCAACAGTGGTTGGATTGAATGAAAGCACTGGCTCCTGCTCCAATGTTGGATGTAAATGTAATCAAAACGTCATTCTAGTAGTACAGTATTTTCAAATGCATTTGGTAAAATTGTACCGATCTGATATATAAACGTTACCACGTTTACTTGCGACAATGAATAACTTACGTGATGCTAGTTTATGTTGTGACCAACTTCTGCCGATTAACGTATGCGACTCAGTTACTGGTCGCTAGGCAACCGTAAACTGAGCATGCGTTTTAGGCGAGTTAATTTGCCTACCGACATGATGCTTTATCAAATACATGCATGTTGTTTGTAATCAGCAGTGTTGTAGTATTTAATTATATGCTCCACCAATAGTCTACTATTCACTGACCACGCTAAAATGTAGAATATTCACGAGTATTGGTAATGTAATGCTAAAACCTAGTTTCCAATTGACCTAACAGGTGTCGCATTTGTCCAAAAAAATGTTTAGAATCAATCGCAAGACGGCGCCACCCAAACATTGGCATTTTCTTCAATCAAGCCAGGCTACGTTTTTTCAAGCAACTCATAGTCTGGACTTAGGCCTTGCACGATATACCTAGATGCAAAATTCGGTGACATTGTTTTTTAGTTATTATTTACATACATAACTCTTGTCGCATCAGGCAGAGACATACTCTAATCATCTTCAGTTTTGACTTTGTCGGTTCCGACTTGACTCCACTCTCCAGCTGAGGCTGAGCCTGAGGCTGCATGAGGCTAACCCAGAACCGAGGACGAGGTACTTAAATGTCATGCCATGAATCAACACGGTTATATCGTGTTCGCATTAAAAAAATATTCTTTGCATACATTACTGCATTCACCCCCTGCATCTTGTACACTTGCTATACCTTATACAGAGCTCCTGTCTGCGCGCAAAACCGCCTGCATCCTCGACACAAACTCGGCAGACTGGTACCGTCCACCACAATGACCACACAACATGCCATTGACATGATACCACATGGCGTCACTGGTATCTGCTTAGCGCCTCAGGTGGAGGATTCGGAAACCCGGTTACGTACATTGGAGTCCATGCTAGGCTACCGTGTTCCGCGCAAGGTAAGCTGTCGACAGTGTCAGAACAGAGACGGCAAGCAAGCGATCAGTGGAGCGAGAAGATTATTTCCAATTCCCGCCGCGGTGCTATTGACAAAATTTTAGCCGCCGCGTCGCCGTAACTTCAGCTTATTATTATTATTAGAACATGAACGGGAGCACATTTCAAACGGTCTAGGGGGCACGGTCGCGTGGGCCCATTATAAAAGCGGGTACGCATAATTCCTAAGGTCTAGGGGGGTACGTGTCCTCCAGGCCCCTCTGGATCCGCCGGCTTAGAGCCTCAAGGAGGTGATGGGTGACTGGTCTTAGCGCATGGAAACACCTTTAAATGCTCTTGACAATGGGATGGAGGTATAACTATACTATTGACTGTAATATCACTATTCACGATCAAGTTCTGTACACGAATCAACATGACAGAACATTTATAATGTAATCTACCCGGTCCATTCACTTTTATGCTTTCCTGCACTATGGAGACGACTCCACCCAGAATTATGTGTTGGATAGCCATCGAATGTAGAATAGTTGTTAAATAAGAACAGAGTTCCATTTGTTCAGTCACTTTACTAAAGAGAAAGCGTGAAATGACAATAACTAAACAAGTATTGAACAGGTTGAAATGCGAGTGTGTAATGGTTCCGTTTCTAGTAGCGCATGCGCACTGGTATAAGGGACCGGTTATTATGCGGGAGCAAGGGACCGGTTATAATGTTCTCTATCTCCCTCCGAGTCTTTATGCTACTGGATAAAGGCTGATAAATGTTTATTGACTATCCCATGGAGTAGTCCTTGTGCCAGGTAGGCACGCTGGTCGCTCTGGTGGATCGTCGTTGACCAATTGCTGGTGCTGGTGGTTCCACGTCAGGCTCCGATGGGGGTGGAGATCTCGGGGTCTCTGGGGCTGGTGGTGGCGTCTGGAGGATCGCGCGCCTCGGTGTGTCTCGTCCTGGGGTTGCAGGCGTGACTGCAGCGGGCGGTGTCTTGCGCTGGGGTGTTCTCGCTGACGTCAGTGTCGGTGGCGGTGTGTGCCCCGTCTGCGTCGCAGGTGTCGCAGGGTCGTTATCGAGGTCAGGTAGTTGCGGTGTCACGACGGGTGTTGGTACGGTGACGCGGGTTGCTAGGTCGTCATAGATCGATCGGGTTGGCGGCCGGTCGTAGTGAACTGGGCTGAACTTGCGCAGGAATTTCCTGTTCCGAAGTGTGACTCTGCCCGATCCGTCAATCTTGATCGCGTATTGGTCGTGCTGACGTACCTCAACGATACTGCCCGTCTTGTCCCATTTGTTGGGGTGAGGTCCTGTCAGGTTCTGTACGCGGACTAAGTCCCCTACCGCGAGTGGTGGAAGGCGTTTAGTGTGCTCCGCCCAGGTTTCAGCTGTGCGGATGTGGCGTTTACGGAGGGCTTCCTCCCTTGCTTTGAGTGTCTCACGCCAAGTCTCATGTGGTCTGTATTTCCCGGGGATAATCGGGATGAAATCGCGTGTCGGGCGGCCGAAGACACACATTGCCGGGGAGATCTTTGTGTCAGGGTCGGGTGTGTTGCGATATTGTAGTATCGCTATCTGCACAGCGTCAGTGTCCAGTTCTCCCTTCGGACCGGTGTTGTCGGTGATGAGTCGTTTCATCGTCTTCACCCCAATCGCTGCACGACAGTTGCTGTGGGGGAAGGCCACCGATGATAGGCGGTGGTGTACGCCCCATCTGTGCAGGAAAGACCTGGTCTCGGTAGAGGTGAACTCCGGACCCCCGTCCGATGCGAGCTCTTCTGGCGTCCCGTACGTCACGAAGGCGCGACGTAAGTGGTTGATGATGCCGGTGGCGCCACCTGTCGACTGCGATATGATTGGCCAGTTTGAGTATCCACCGTCACGAGGTAGTGTACGCCCCTGTGTACGAAGAAGTCCGAGCACACTGCCTGGAAGGGGTAAACGACCGGGATCGGTGGGATGGGCGGCGCTCCAGGTTGTGAGGGTGCCATCCGGTGGCAGTGTTCGCAATTTTTCCGAGTGGTGCTGATGTCGGCCGATATGCCTGGCCAGAACACAGAGGATTCTGCACGGGCGGTCATCATCGATACGCCCTGGTGGGCAGCGTGTAGGGTGCTCAGTACCTCACCGCGGAGTGAGGGCGGTATGATAACCCTGTCCTTGTATAGGATCACTCCGTCTGTCGATGTGATGTTTTCGCGGTACTGGTGATAGTCGCGAATCGTCTCTGGCATCTCGATCTTCGAGTCGGGGATGCCGTCGGTTGCCATTTCCTCCAGTGTGTGCATATCGACGTCGCTGCTGGTAGCCTCCCTGACACGGTCCCATGTCACTGATCGCAATGATTCGAGGCCCGCGGCGCACCATGTCAGGTTGTCCTCCTCGACGTCGTCGTCGTCGTCATCCGGTTCGACTCGGCGTAGGAGAGATAAGACGTTGGTGTGCATGCTGGATGGTAGGTGGTTCACTATGGCAGCATTGTCGTCTTGTAGGTTCATGAGTGATGGTAGCGCGGTGCCGACCGGCCTACGTGACATGGCATCTGCCGCCTTGTTCTTCATGCCTGGGACATGTGTGATGCGGAAGCGATAACGCAGGGTCTTCTCCTTGAGGTTCCTGAGGCGGGGGTTAGGTATGTCGTCAAGGGCTCTGTCCGCAAGGAGTTTCAGCAGCGGCTTATGGTCTACCGCTACGATCAAGTTCTCGCAACCCAGCACGAAGTAGCGCGCCTTGTCCAAGGCGTCCGCGACTGCGAGGGCCTCGCCCTCTATGGGCGCGTATCTGGATTCTGCTGCGTGTGTAAACCTGCTGCCGACCAGGGTTATTTTCCACCCGTCGTTGCAGCAGAAGGGTCTGATTGGTGAGCATCGGCAGTGCTTTTGAAATAGCCAGAATCCAATGCCCTCCTTCGACCAGTCTGTGGCGATGCATGTAGGCTTGGTCTTGTCAAAGATGCGGACACCGCGCTCGATTTCTTGAACGATCACGTCCTTCGACTCGCGGAATATGTCCTCTAACTCCGGGGACCACTTGAAGCGTTCTCCATTTTTCAGGAGCTTCCGGAACGGATGCATTCGTTCGGCCATGCTGAACGCGTAGGCCACTTGATTGACCAGCCCGAACCACGATCTGACGTCGGTGATGTTACGCGGTTGTGGGAAATCGCGGATCGCCTCCAGGTAGCGGCTGCATGGTCGCACGTCAGTCATGGTGATCGTGAAGCCTGCAAAGTCCGCTGTGGGTGCGCTGAAGACGAACTTCTCCGGGTTGAGGATGATTCCATTCCGGCCACATATATCCAGCCATTGGACCTCCTGGAAGTAGCTCTCCTCGATCGTATCTGACCATAGTAGCGTGTCGTCCACGCACTTGGTCTTGTCACCAATGTCCGCGACGATCTCGTCGTATCGCCGTGTATAACCATCTCCTGACGCTATATACCCTTGTGGAGCCGATAGGTACCGGTAGCGTCCCCATGGAGTGATGAAGGTCGTCTTGTGGCGGTCGTCCTCGTGTAGAGGGACACTGTGGTAGCCATTCCATGCGTCGAATACGGTCTTGCGTTTCCCGTTAGGTATGCGTCTCGTCTGGTGGAACGGGGATTGGGTGTGGTGGGTTTCGCGGAACGCATGTTTGTTCAAGGCCTGGAAGTTGATGGTGCGTCGCGGCTTGCCGTTCTTTTTCGCGCAGATTACCATGCGGTGACACCATGTCACCGGCGTACCGATGGGTACTTTCTCTAACACGCCGAGACGAACGTCCTGGTCAAGGCCTGCTTTTACCTCGTCTTGCCAGTGTATGGCCACGGGGATGGGAGTGTGATGGGCAACCGGCGTCGCATCCTCATCGAGTATAAGACGTAGCGGCGGGCCAGTCATTCTCGGTAAGGGCTGGTGCGGGCACGTATTGAAAGTGCTCTGAGCGTATATTCTGAGTAAGTGTTTCTGTAAGGTTTCTCTGTTAGCCTCGGTCGCCGGCATGGGGAGTGTGGTCGGCTTGGTCGGCGGCTCTGCACGTCGCGGGCAGTCACACAATTCAGAGGTCGCCAGGTTGACCTCCCCGAGTGTTGGGAACTTGTCCGAGATCATGCCCAGGTCCACGCAAGCTGCGCGGGAGAGGAATATGCGGTCCGAGGTGTCTGTCACGTACGCGATTTGGCGCGTCTCCAATCTCCGAGTGCCACTGTTACCGGCGAATCTGACCACCACAGCTCCGAGAATACGAATTCCCTTGTTGTTCGCAGCCTTCATAGTCATGGATACGGGTATGAAGTCCTTGGTACTCAGGCCCATTTGTTGGGTGACTCCAATGCCGATCAGGCAGCTCTGACAGCCCGTGTCGGCCATGACAGGCAGGTAATCTTCGCGCTCGTTGGTAAGAGTGAGGTTGATGTACGGCTGCGGGTTGGACGCGCGTTTCGTCCATTTATCGCACATATCATCGTACAGATGGTGAGCGAGGGGGAGTGTGCGTAACCCGTCGCCCGCGCTGTCCATGGTGACCGTGCATAGCTCGACGAAGGCTGCCGTTTGCTCGTCATACAGCTCGTCTGTCTCCTCAGATGGGGGCTTAGTCGGTCGTCCGCTCAGGCACGCCTTGTCGAGGTGATTCTGGCGGCCACACTTCTGGCACTTTTTACCATACGCGGGGCACTCGGTGCGTCTGGTATGCCACAGGGGCGTCTTGCCGTGACCCACCTCGCCGCAGTAGATGCACACCCCTTTGGGCTTGGCTTTCGGTTTCTCCGGCCTGGCTCCTCCCCTGTTGCGGACGTTCTGCTGTTTCCCCCGCCGATACGAGCTGCTGATCGCATCCGTGTTCTGAGGGTCGAGTAGACGCGATGCCGAGCGTTTTCCAGACTCCTTGGCCTCGATATACTCAATCATGTCCTTTAATGGCATGTCCTGGTTCTTTTCACCGAGCAGATCAAGTTGTATCTCTTGGTCTGCGATGCCGCGGGCAATCACATTGCGTATAATCTCTTCTGTGAAGTCGTTGACTTGATCGCACTCCGTCTTAGTGCACTTCATCTCGTACTTGCATGTGTCCGCCTGCCCCTTGATACGGGCGTAGAACGACCGGATGGGCTCCTCGTGTCCCTGCCGCATGTTAGACAGGGCTACCCGAGCTACCATAGTGTTCTCCGCTCGGACGGCGAGTGCCTTCATGGCGGTGAGGACGTCTTTTTCGTCACTGCTCATTAGGCTCTTGCCCGCTGCGCGAGTGAGGTCTTTTCTCAACTCCTCCTCGCAGCATTCCAGTAGTTGTGCGACTATGTCGGGTCCAACAAGTTTAGTACCCGTCTTGTACTCACCCCAGCGGGTTATGAAGTATGACCAGGCCTCGCCCGTCCCGGCCAGTGCTACGGAAGGACGCTTGAGTTTCTCCATCTTCGCATTCGCGCCCAGCGCCCGGGGGACTGCGACGTGCACAGTGGCGTGTACACTCAGCATAGCAGCCACCACTGCCGCCTCTGCGTGCGTAGCCGTATAGTCACAATCCTCGATCGGACACTCAACGTTCACAGGCGCCATCAAGTTGTTTAGTTATAAATAAGAACAGAGTTCCATTTGTTCAGTCACTTTACTAAAGAGAAAGCGTGAAATGACAATAACTAAACAAGTATTGAACAGGTTGAAATGCGAGTGTGTAATGGTTCCGTTTCTAGTAGCGCATGCGCACTGGTATAAGGGACCGGTTATTATGCGGGAGCAAGGGACCGGTTATAATGTTCTCTAGTTGTGGTCTTTTCGGCCTGTTGACATCTAACTAAAATACATTTAAGTAACATGATTGCAATAGAATGGCGTCACAATGATGTTGTTGTGTTGTTTGGATGTACTGATAATAGCCATTATATGACAGTTTACTACAAGACACGTTAGAAGGAATGGATGTTTAATCAAAGCCCAACACGTCAACTGAACTCTAACCTCTAGTATAATGAGGTCATACTAAAGCGCGTAATACTACGACATCTCCCTTTTTACAAAAGAAGAGATTATGACTTAACAAGATTTAACAAGATTGCCACCCAGAGAATTAACTCTAGGTGGCAGGTGGACAAGGAAGCCCTTTGGCTTATCGAGAGTCGGACCCTTTTATCTATGTGTATCCCGCCCGTCTGAGGTATGTGTCGATTTTATTTGTAAACATATTCACGCTACTAGCACCCACACAATCAGCAGGTAATCTGTTCCATTCATTTACAGTTCTTTGTGAAAATGAAAACTTTCTTATATCCAATCTACTCTGCTCCTTTGCCAATGTAAGTTCATGTCCTCTAGTCC
Source organism: Paraescarpia echinospica (assembly GCA_020002185.1). NCBI lineage: Eukaryota > Metazoa > Annelida > Polychaeta > Sabellida > Siboglinidae > Paraescarpia > Paraescarpia echinospica. The sequence goes on from CM034535.1 coordinate 59,697,824, forward strand.
TTCTATCTTTCTTAACTGAGAAAAAAATATTTCTATCAATATTTTCTTAACCCTTCAATATTTTAAACACTTCCATCTGATCTCCTCTCAATCTCCTGGTCTCTAGTGTTGTTAAACCGCATTTTTTTAGGCGTATTTCGTAACTAAGATCCCTCAGTTTTGGTATCATTTTAGTTGCTCTCCTCTGCACTCTTTCTAGCATATCTATGTCCTTCCTGCGATATGGCCTCCACGCTTGAATACAATATTCTAAATGAGGCCTAACTATTGTTTTGCACAGCGGTATTATTAGCTCTTTTTCCTTATACGTTATGTTTCGCCTAATTAATCCAAGGATTTGATTTCCCTTTGAAGCTGCAATTCCGCACTGCTCTGAAACCTTCATATCAGCACTAATGGTTAACCCTAAGTCCTTTTCTTTTACAGTAGTACTTAGTACAGTACCCCCCATTGTATATTCTACTTCTTCGTTCCCATGTCCTGTGTGGAGGCATTTACATGTCCCAAAATTGAACAGCATTTGCCACTTTTCAGATCATTTGATCAACCTGTCAAGATCATCTTGTCTATCTCCATCACTTTTAATCCTTCTAAACACTTTTGTATCATCCGCAAATTTCAACACCTTGCTTGTTATTTCATCATCCAAATCGTTGATATATATTAATAATAATATAGGACCTAATACTGATCCCTGTGGTACCCCACTCAATACCGATTTCCAGTTTGAAGCCTCCCCATCAACTACTACACGTTGTCTTCTGTCAATCAGCCATTGTTCAATCCAGTTTATTATACCATTTCCTATGCCATGGGCCTTTAGTTTAAGCAGTAATCTTTGATGTGGTACTTTGTCGAAAGCTTTTTGAAAATCTAAGTAGACGATATCTACTGGTGATCCCTCATCTACCCACTTAGTGATGTCTTCCAAAAAACATAACATATTTGTTAAGCATGACCTCGCTTTAAAAACCATGTTGAGATGGGTTTATCAAGTTTTGTTTAACAAGAAAATCCACCATGTGATCTTTAATTAGTCTTTCTAACAATTTACAAATCACTGATGTTAAACTCACTGGTCTATAGTTCTCTGACTTGTTTCTCGAACCTTTTTTGAATAACGGTATAATGTTTGCTTCTTTCCATTCTAAAGGAACCACTCCCTCTTCTAATGAAAGTTGAAAACTGTTGCAAGCGGTATGCTAATTTGTTCTACAATTTCCAATAGTAGTTTGGGTGGAATACCATCCACTCCAGGTGATTTATTATCCTTCATAGCCCTTATTTTCTTACCTACCATTTCCAGGGTTACAATTAATTGTCCTAAATAGTCTGAATCTGCCCCCTTGAACTTAGCCTCTGGTACTGGCAGTGAACTAATATCTTCCCTGGTAAACACTGAACTAAAGTACTCATTCAGGTCTTCTGCCATTAAGAATCCCTCTAATATTATATTTCCAGCACTATCTTCTAGAGGACCGACTTTATCTTGAACTTTCTGTTTGCTTCGAACATACGCATAAAAACTCTTGCTGTCATGTTTTATATTACTAGCTAATTGTTGTTCATAGCTTCTCTTTGAATTTCTAATTTCAGCTGTAGCTTGGTTAAGTGCTTCTTTATAACTGTTGTAGTCTTCATCATTTCCAGTACATCTATGACTTCCACATCATTTGTTTATACTTAATTTTTCTAATGGCTTCTTTCGATAAGTGTTTCTTTTTGGACCGTTTTCCTTGTTTTTTGAAGGGTACAAATTTATCGACTGTGCACTTAATTTCACTCTTTAATATATTCCAGCATTCTGTTGCCATCTTATTTTTCAGTGTGTTATTCCAGTCTATCTTTGCTAAATGTTTCCTCATGTCCTTATACCTTCCTTCGTGGAAATTTCTCCTATACTGCTTTTTACTATTCCTTTCTGATTTTACTTTGATGGTAAAATGTATCTGGTTGTGATCGCTACTCCCCAGTGGCTCACATATCTTGACATTGTCAACTAATTCATTCTGTGAGGACAAAACTATGTCTAACACATTCTCACCCCTGGTTGGTTCTAGCACATGTTGAGAAAGGAGTGTATCTTGAACTAAAACTAAAAACTTGTGGTCCTCACTCCCCATACTCTGTAGAGATTTCCATTGTATATGCCCGTGGTTAAAATCCCCCATAATAATACAGTCCTGTTTGCTTACTTCCCTTATAGCGTTTTGTATTTTTTCATTCTCTTCTATGCTTATGTTTGGACTTCGATAAACTAACCCAACTGTTAACGTTGAGTTTCCTGTAACTATGTTACACCAAACAGCTTCTTCGCAATCTGCTTCTCTTTCTAATTTTATTTCATAAGCCTGAATAGATTCTTTAATATATAAAATAACTCCACCTCCCTTTCTTCCTATTCTATCTTTTCTAAACATTACATATCCTGTCAGTCCCAATTCAGCATCTGATATATCGGTGGTGGTCCAGGATTCGGTTATACCTATTATATGAGGGTCAACATCTTCTACCATAATGTTTAGTTCATTTCTATTGTTTACTATACTCCTTGCATTTAAACAAACACATTTATATCCAGCTTCAGAAGAGTTTTCCACAGTGTTATTTGCTGATTTATTTGTGCTGTCTTTATTTATGCCTCCATTTTCAGGCTTTTCTGTGAGTCCCCCCTGCGAATCTAGTTTAAATAGATACAACCTGTCCCACTGTCAACAGATCGCAGCAGGTTCTCTGAGAAAACTGCTGCCCCCTTTCCACTAAGATGGAGGCCATCTCTCATGTACATATCTTCCCTCCCAACAAAGTATCCCCATAAATCTGTGAGCTCAGTGCCTTGTCCGTCTTTCTCATAATGGAGTCGCCCATAAACACCCTCTCTTTCCTCATTGCCCCCTCTATCACTGCCTTAGAATAGCTCCTTCTTCGGTTTGCATCTGTCTGCTTGTTGTCTCTCCCCCCTGTCGTCTTCTCTCCTGTCATATTCTCTTCCAATCCATTCTTTCCTGTCGCTTTTTCTCTTGTCACCTTCCCTTTTATCGACTTCTCTTCTATCACATTTTCTCTCACTTCCTTTCGTCCCTTCTTCGTTCGTCCCATCTCGTTTTCCTCTCTCCTCTCCCTTCCCATCTTCCCTCCCTCCTTCTCTACGGTCACTTTCTTCCCTGTCACCTTCACGCTTGTCACGTTTTCTGTTGTCGATTTTCCAATTTCTTTCCCTCCAATCACCTTCCCTCCTCTCAATCTCCTTTCCTCAGTTTTCTTGCCACTGCTATTCTCCTTCTTGCAGTATTCTCACCTCTCTCCCTGTCGTCTCTCTCCATTCGACCTGCCTCCTTGCTAATTCCCATCTCCATTCCCTTCACAATATCTGTCAACCTAACTATCTCCTTCTGCAGATACTCCACCTTCCAACACCCAATGCACTGAAAGGTGAATCCTTCCTCCATGGTTTCTGCCCATGACTTCCCACAGCCGGACAATGCAAAATCTACCCAGCTGTGGCAGTGATCGCACACCAAGTGTCGCTTTGCCTTGACTTGCCGCTTGCAAGGCGCCATATCCCGATCAGAATTTATTTAATAACTTAACTAACTTAGTCTTTATAAAGACTGTTTCCTGTGTACTACAGCACACTTTAGGTTACAAATTTCAATTACACAGCCAACTATTTATCCTGACACGAACGCTAACATTACCGATAGTGACCTAATTTAAATACAATCAATTACGTTACGTTAGGCTGCTTTATTTATTTAGGTTACGCCGCCCGACTATCGTCCTTGCTTAATTTTAACAACAATGCTACCTAATCAAAATATTTAACAAGTACTGGCTTACACAGATATTATCTTATGTAAGTAGTTTGATGGTTGTTACTTTATCTCCTATATATTCTACCACATAATCAGGTTTGTTAAATCTTGTTTACAAATTATCGAAGCCTAAGTGAGTTACCCTATTATCACTCACTATACTAAGGTATTCTAAAATACTATAACTAACTAACTTTAAGCACAACTGCTACTCAATATATGTTTACTGCAACTTTATGAATGATATTAAGGCAAGAATAATACTTATCAATCAGTAATTCCACTTGTTTATCAACTTTTCTGCACCACCAATTTCTACGATCTATCTCCGCCAAATATAGCCTCGAACGAACTTACTCAAAGTAACTTGTTATAAAATCTCTGAAATAACTGTAAACTTGTAAAATAACAACATGCAATAGATTTAACTCTGCTATAAGCTATACAGTATGCCTTGCTTACAGTCTTTGTATCTATTCATGCATAGCGCTGAGGCTGCTTAATATGACGACCAGAGCGGGTCACATATAGTCCAGTTGTATTATTTTGAACAATGTTCTCAGCCGAGCCGTCTGTAGTCTTCGTGGGAGTAGTTGAATCCACAACAGCTGGAGCGGGCTGGACTGTAGTCGGACTGGCAAACGATACTCTCCTGACGATCGGGTGAGTCGAGTCGTCATGATCTTGGCGTGTGTCAACGATTTTCGTCAGAAGAGTTGACTGTACTTTGCGACCATTGAGGAGCTCTGCTGGACTTGGAAGTTTGCTGTCAATTGGCGTTGTTCGCAGACACAGTAGCGCCAAGTCGAGATCCTGCCCACTTTGCCTCGCCTTCTTCATGACATGCTTCACGGTTTGGATTTGGCGTTCGATGAAGCCGTTTGAGCGTGGATACCTCGGCGAAGACGTTACGTGTTGGAATGCCATCTTCTTTGACAGGTCTGTGTAGCATGCACTGGCGAAATGCGGACCATTGTCCGACACGACACGCATAGGAACGCCTGTCTCGCTGAAGATCTGCTTTGTGACAGAAACGACGATTGAGCTTAGACATGGCTTCGGCATTGTGCGCACGATGGAAAATTTTGAATAGTAGTCCGCAATGATGAGCCAGTCTGCGTCGTTGAAGAAGAACATGTCTATACCAACCATTTCCCAAGGTCTACTCGGTACTTCGTGCGGCTGTAGCGTCTCGTGCTGCTGCGCTGGTTGGTGTTCTTGACAGATGTCACACGACTTGACTGTAGACTCAATGTCACGATTGATGTTGATCCAATACACAGAGTCTTTTGCTCCGAGTCTCGTCTTCTCTATGCCGAGGTGACCGTAGTGTAGTTTCTCCAGTATGAATGTCTGCATGCTCTCAGGAATGACGACTCGTTTTCCTTTCAATAGGATACCATCTTCCACGGAGAGTTCATCGCGGAACGACCAGTACGAACGGATGCTAGTTGGCAACTCCTTTATTGTTTCGGGCCATCCAGTCACGATCGTTTCGGAGAGTGCTTGGAGAACTGGATCAGCCTTCGTCTTGTTCCTCAGCTCTTGGATGCGTTCATCAGAGAATCGGACGAAATCAACACGAACATTAAGGTCGAACGTTTCTGTGTTGTGCGTACTTGGAAGGCGCGAGAGTGTGTCCGCAAGGACAATGTCCTTTCCTGTTTGGTATTCAACTTCCATGTCATACCCTTGCAGTTTGAGGAGCATTCTTTGTAGTCGCGGTGGAGAGTTGACAAGACCTTTCTGGATGATCGCAACGAGAGGCTTGTGGTCCGTGACGACCTTGAACTTGCGTCCGTATAGGTATGTGTGGAACCGTTGTGTGCCAAAAACAAGGGCTAGCAACTCTCGATCAATGCAGGCATATCATTTCTCTGCGCTTGATAGACTCTTCGATGCGTATGCCACCGGTTGGATTACACCAGACTCGTTCTCTTGAAGTAACGCCGCGCCAAGTCCAAGGAGACTAGCGTCTGTCTGAAGTATGGGCGTTTTGGACACGTTGAAGAATTGAAGACTTGACCTTGAGGTGACAAGATGTTTCAGACCATCGAAGCAACTTTGATGGTGCGGTTCCCACATGAACATGCTGTCTTCTTTCAGTAGATCTCGAAGCATTGAAGCCTTGTCAGCCAAGTTAGGTATTGATGCCATCGATGCCGTAGATGAGGCCAAAGAAACTGACACTGCTCTCCTTGATCAGGCACTTGCTGGAATTGAAGACATGCCCGTTCCTCGACGCAATGTTCATGAGTTGATGAAGATTTCTGTCATGTTCATCTTCTGTAGAACCGTAAACCACCACGTCGTCAGCGATTCCCTCTGCTCCATCACACTGCTCGAGAATCATGTCCATCCTGGATTGAAAGATGTCTTGTGATGCAGACAAGCCGAATGGAAGTCGCTTGAAGGCATATCGACCGTAAGGAGATTGAAACGTAGTGAGGAGTTGAGAGTCCTTGTGAAGCTGGACACCCCAGTATCCGGCTTTGGCGTCAAGTTTGGAGAAATATCTTGCTCCTGTGAACTTGTGATTAAGTTCTTCCAACGTAGGAATTTTGTGGTGCGGTCTCTTTAGTGCCTGATTCAAGAACTTGGGGTCCAAACATATTATTAGGCTCCCATCTTTCTTCTTTGCATATGCCAGGAGTGAGACCCACTCTGTTGGCTCATTCTCGTGCACTTTGCGTATGACGTCATTTTCCACCATGGAGTCAAGACTGCTTTTGATAGCATCTTTTAGCGCAAATGGTGTCTTTCTTGGAGGATTCACGCGAGGAGGAACTGCGGGATCCACCACCAACTTCACTTCACCAGGAAAACAGCCGATTCTGTCAAACTGTTCTGGATACATTCTAGTGAGGTCATCAACGGTGTTTATAGAGGCTGTGCTCGTGACAACTGATTGTACCGTAGCAGGTCTATCTTCTGTTGAGGAGTGCGTCTTGATGGTGCAATGTAGAGTCACCAGCTTCAACTTTTCACACGACTGAAGACCAATCACTGCAGGGCCGGTTACATCAACGATGTAGAACCTAGTGTCACCCCATGCCGACTCGTTGTAGCTGCATGAAATGTTAACCACGCCATGGCATGTGATGGACGTGCCATTGTACGGCGTCAATCGTGCGCCTCTTGCTGCTGCGACGATGTTATCAACGGGGAACCCCTCAGCATTTAACTTGTCCGGATACATGCGTCGAAATGTTCGCAGTGGAAGTGTATTGCCTTGTGCGCCTGTGTCCACTTTCAGGCTCAAATTGTGGATGCCAGGACGATTGCTCAGTTTAATTTGCACCTGCGCATAGGCTTCGTCGCGATTATATTGCCCGAGACACATTGCTGACACCTTCACATCATGAAAACTGAGTGCATCAAATGACTGTCCAAGTGTGTCAGTGTTCTGTGCATTGGAACGCATTTGATGAATTGACTTCTCGTTTGCATACGAATGTTGTCGTTGCCGATGCTCGTTCCTGTTCCTGGATTTCGAACGTCCGCGCTGATGTGGCGTGATGTTGTTGGCATGCTGTTTTTTCTTAGTCAGACAACATTTCGCCCAGTGGTTCATTCTGCCGCACGCTCTGCACTTGACTCCAAACGCTGGACAACTTTCACGCGGTTTGAATGGGTGTTGTTGACCACAGTTGCGACATTTGGCGGATGAGTTTGCACCACGTCTGAAGCTATGCACCGCAGTTGTCGCCACTGTTCCCATGTCACGAATCTGCTGGACGTGGGAGGCACTCGCTTCATACGCTCGTCCCAACTGAATTGCTTCGCCCAGTGTGTAGTTCTTGTTTTTTCCAAGCAATTCCTTCTGGTAATCAGGAATTGGCGTACCAGCTATGATCAGTTCAACGAGTCGCTCATTCAATTCGGTATCTTGAAACTCGCATTTCAGAGCTAGCAACTTGCATCTGTTTATGAAACAATCTAAGTTTTCTTCTGGCCTTTGACGGTAGTGCATAAGTCGTAACCGGCTGATGCGATAGTTCTCACACGGCTCAAGTTGTTCAACGAATTTGGCGAATATCTTGGTAGGATCTTTCCTTTCCTCTTCTGTGAGGCTCCAAGAATTGTATCGGCGTAGTCCTTCATCGCCGACTTGTACTAGAATGTGTACTACTTGTTCTCCTTCCTCAATTCGTTTTGCTTTGAAGTATAATTCAAGTCGTTGTTTAAATAACTTGAATGTTTCTGCTTGATTTTCCACTGACCAATCCATTCTTGGTACGTGATCCATGTTCGCTGTTGTTGTTAGCCAATTCGCGCCTACTAGTAGCGTGTTAGCTGTGTCTTATAAATTGTGTAGCTTAAAACTACCAGCCAGGATGCTTTAATGAGCCCCGGTCAGTTATAATTATGGCAAAATGGGTTATATGCCTAGCTATAACAACATACTGCAACAGTGTCCAATTGCTAGCCAGCCAGACCGCTTTTATGAATCCCGGCAAAAATTACAGAAGGCTGAATGTCTCTGTTGTTTACACGTAGCTGTCCATTTGCATGTGACGTAACCTTTGATCCCGCCGCGGCTGTCGAGTGACGTCATTCATGTTGCGCGTGATTCTTTTGAACAAATTTCAGGCACGGCGAATATACATATTTTTCACTCATCAGTTGATTCAAAGTTCACGATTTCAGTGTCAATACGTTACCGCCGCCCTTAGTTTGTTCTCGTCGCTGCCACCATGTTGTTGTGTTGTTTGGATGTACTGATAATAGCCATTATATGACAGTTTACTACAAGACACGTTAGAAGTAATGGATGTTTAATCAAAGCCCAACACGTGAACAACTGAACTCTAACCTCTAGTATAATGAGGTCATACTAAAGCGCGTAATACTACGACAAATGACGCTTGTTGTTTACACTTGCTCCGGAAGTGCGAAGCAAAGGAGTTTTTATAAACCTCTCACAGATTATTTTCTGCAAAGTAGTCGCCTGGATGTGTTAGAAACAATCAACAATCGACTTGTTGGTTTTGTCCAGACGCTTGTTAAAAAAAATGTATCGCTTATAATCATACCATATGACATCTTTCAATATGTACGCCCATCCAGGGGCGGATCCAGAGAGGTTAGTTTAATGCCTCCAATTGCACATCTTGAGGCTCGCCAAAAACCTGCACTGGCGGCCGAAGCAAATTCATATTCGGTGTTCTGAGCAGAAGCTTCAGTACGACCGCCGTCGCGCTGTCGGATCATGACATCGGAAGACGGGGGAGGGGGTTGCAATTGAAAAATTGTTGCCGCCGCGATACTAATACTCAGCGTAGGAAATTGTATAATATTGTATCCTACAAAGCTTTTAACATACGCCTAATAACAATTGGCATTTCCTAAGCATTTTGCAGTGACTTGCAAAAGACGAGCCAACATCAGACAGGAGAACCGTTCTTATGTACCCACGAACTGATTTTATCCTAACACCGTTATTGCATGCCTAATTGTGGAAATTCAATCTAATACGCGGCAACTTGAGGAGTGCCACATCATTACTCAGTTAGTTGTTAGGCAATAGACAGAGTAAATGTAGCAATGTCGCTCATTGTGCCCAGCATCTGATTAATTATTCCAGCACTGTAGCCACGTTGTTCCCTATTGTATTCGTCGTGTATGCGCATTTGCTCACATGGTAATAACTAACGAGGACGTTTATTTACATGACAACCATCGGCGTTAGAACGTGGTGAATATTGGAGAGCTGAGGTTCCCCAAAACCTGCAACTGCACCCACACTGAGGCTCACACAAAAACGAACTGCGCCGCCCCTGAGGCTCGCCAACCCCGTTTCCAACGCTTATGTCATGCTAACGTACAAGGATATCTACTCATATAACAATAACTTACGATGACATCTACTAACATGACAATAACTTAAGAGGATATCTACTCACGTGACACTAACTTACAAGGATATCTACTGACATGATAATAATAACAATTAATATTAATCACAATGCAAATAAAATTACCAGGATAATTAATCAATAGGCAGTGGCTTAATGCATTACCAAGACAATTACTCTCAGTTTTAACTTTCGTCCACAGCATGGATATGTATATTCCTATTGTGAGACATGTGTCTGGAATGGTGCCTGTGTTTAGGCCTCTTGAGACATACTTCAGAATGGCACAGAACAACCAGGCGCCTATTAGAACACACTGTGATGTTGGACAGTGTAAACGATAAACCAGTTTAAGAGTAGCTTCCAATGGAAATCGAGGTCGCTTTTAAAATAATATGGGGCTCATGGGAGTAATGCGTCCCGTGGCATCAATTATGGTAACCATGGATACCTGACACTTGGGGTATGCCATTGCTTTGATGGATGTTGCCTTGTCAATTAAAATAAGACCTCGGGAAGTAATATACACTTTCGCAGTAGTTTGTTATGCAAAATATCCCCCGTACGCTCTTTGTATTACCGTGTTACAATGTGTTTAACTCTTGTGCGTGCGTGGGTGCGTAATGTGTGCATGCGTGTGTTTGTGTATGGGAGCGTCTGCATTCTCTGTATACAAAGGTTTATACGTGTACATTATTTTGCAAATACACGCATGCGTTCACGCACGCACGCACACACGAACGCACGCACTTGGATTTGAACATCAACAAAATTAACTACACTTTTGCAGAACCGAGGAATTTGGAGATCATTTTGGGACAACATTCTGCAAGTCTGACGATGCAGAAATCAAAATGTGTTCGGATGGATTCGGCCGGAATTATAACCGTTCAACAACTGTTACTCTATAAGTTAAGGAAGATGCACGTTGCCACTGATGTGATATAACTGACCTGTAAAGGGAGCCCAATTCGTGTCCGGCAGGTCCATTACGATGTAATGGTTTCAGTTGGTTTACGACATGCATGTGGTCTGTCGTTGAGTACGTGCTTCTGAACGCTGCTTGCTCTCGCGGTTGGTTTTAGTCGAGTGTCTTCTCTAGTCTATTCGTTAGTATCTTTGTGAGTAATTTGTAGATGTTTTATAACATACATATCGGACTGTAGTTCTTTAAGTCTTTCTTATTTCCCTTCTTGAATATTATCACCATCTTTGCTGTGGGTATTCGCCTTTCTGATAAGCATTTAGTGTAGAGCTTATCCAGTGTCTTCGAGATGGTATCTTCTCCTGCTTTAATGTTACAATGTTTACATGGTTGTTGCCTGATGTCTTCCCATTCTTCATATCTCTTAGGGCTGCTTCCACCTCCCGTGTTACCTCTGGTATCTCTTTCGGGTCGGTGTGGATTATGGTACTCTGTTCACTGTCGTATAGCTCGGTGTAGAATTCCTCTATTCGTTCCATAATCATATCTTGGTCTTGTATTTCTCTACCCTGCTTGTCTAGAAGTGTAATCAGCCTGTCTCGGCATAGTGCCTGTGTTCTTCTTGCTTTCTTCAGACTCTTTGATACATAATCGTTTCTCGTATGATCTCTTGTTTGAGCTTCCTGATGTCCTCCTTCGCTTTCTTTTTGATGGTCTTGCATATTTCTGCGTACTCTATTTGTTTTTTACGGTCGCCGTTATCAACCAGTTCTCGTCGTTTCTGTGCTCGTGTCGGTGACGATATATTCTAGTCACTACATGCCTGTTGTTTGCTTTCGCTACACTTATGGCACTTAGTAGGGTCATCTCAGTGAAGTTTTTGCTCATGGTGTCGATGTCGTTTAGTTTCTGTAGTGTCTCGAATTGATTTCACAGTTCGAGTTGGAATTCGATCTTTTTTCTCCCGATTTGTGTGATATATATCTACACTTGGTGGTTTCTTGTTTATCAACTTCTTCCTTTCAGCCTTGACGTCCAGTTTGATGTTGCTCATTACCATTCTGTGGTCACTTCCGATGTTGACTTGGTTGATGACAGTTACGTCAGTGACCATGTCTGGCCTGTTTGTCAGGATGTGGTCAATTTCGTTCTTCGTTTCTCCATTTGGCCTTTTCCATGTCATGTCCATCTCCTCCCTGCTTTCTTCTGGAACATGGTATTCATGATTTTGTACTTTCTTGATGTTGCCCATTCTACCAAGGTGTCGCTTCTTTCGTTTCTCACACCTAGGCCAAATTTGCCTGTTGCCTTTCTGAAATGTTTGTTCGTTTCCCTTCTTGGGCAAGAAAATCTCCCATCACTATCGTGTAGTGGGTTGGCTTTTCTAAGGTGTGATCCACGTCGTTGTAGAAGTTGTTTGTGTCTTCTTCTGAGTATGATGTTGTTTGTGCAAATACTTGTAGCGCTTTGTTATGCATAGAACAAGTTCTCAGGGGCTGATGCTTTTAACTCTCACTGTATTATTCTTGTTTATGAGTTTATGAGAAAGCCTACTCTTGCTTGGCCCTTGTTCGCCGTGGAATGGTATAGTTGGTGGCCGCTTGTAAAGTAGTGAAGCATTCCGCGCTTCTTCTGACTTGTCTGATACAATCCTATACCAACCTGGTTTTCCTAAGTTCTTCCTCCAGTTCTTGTATCTGTTCATCTCTTAGTAGTGTCCTTACGTTATATGTTGCTATCTTCAGTCTACTTACCTTCTCTCGGCGGCTCCTCTTGACCCAGAGATTCTTAGCACCCCTTGCACGTAGCCCTGGTTGACCCGTACCGCCTCCTTGGTCACAGACTCTTTCGATGCTGCTGGGAACTGGCGGCCTTGGCTTCATTATTCTTTGAATGTTGGTGTTGCTGGCCTACCCTTCTACGCTGGCCGGTGCGGTTGGAATGGGGGGAGGGGGGGGGGCGACGTAGGGAGAACGAAATTGCCCAAGTTTCGACACGGCAGCCGGACCAGTACCGAACCACCGCCCAGCCGGCGCCGGGATTCGAATCCCGGTCCCTCCAGTCGAGAGTCCGGCATTCTATGCACTCGGCCACTGCGCCCCAGTATTGGACTCGTGCTAAGGCAAATACTTAATTCCTTGTGAAGTTATAAGTTTGGACGGCAGCCTCTATAGGTCATTGTTAAAGGTGTCTCACCACAAATATTGCACCTGTCGTTCCCTAAATCCCCATACACTGAGTATTTACTGCTCCTGACCGCTTGACAATCAATATTTATTACATACTCAAATGGTCTGTACACCAATTTATGCATTTGCTTATATGAGAATAGTGAATGTGTATACCAAGGTGTGTAGTGGTTCCAGATACATGATGCGCACCTAGTAATCATTAAGATGCACACATACGATACTTGACAGTTTCTCTCAGGTCTGTTAACATACCTGCGTGCAATTTGCATAACGATATCGGGGATTCCAGGTTTATAAATCCTGGTAAACATCAGACTCACGTATAAATATTCTTCATTTGAGCGGTGTACGTTGGTGAGCAATTGGGTTTAAAACAGTCAAATACGTTTAATAATTGAGCCCATGAAATATTCTACAAATTTAACTACAGAGAAGGCAAAAACAAACAAAAATAACACAATATTTATATTGCGCGACTAAAGGGACGACGTGACGGGAGTTGTCCGTAAATGTCCCTCAAAATAAGAGGCTACGTGTTATCTACAAATGTCAAATTGCATGACTAAGTAATAACATCGTCAATTTAAATATGTGTTACAAAATGCAAACATGATTTGAGAGTCGATCACTAGACTACGAGATAATAATAAGTGAATGTTAAACACGCCAAAAATCGAAGGCAAGATTGGAAAATATAAACATACCCAGGGTGGTAATTATGTTCTTGGTAATTTGGCCAGCAGCATGATTATATTTCACACACTTTTACTTAGTCGAAACAAATTAACTATAACCCAATACTATATATAATACTTAATATTTTATAATGGTGTATCTGAGCGTCAATGTGTTGGATTATTACGTCTTTTCAATTCATATGTATCACATCTCCTGGATATCATTGTAAACCACCATGTTTTCTGTATACCTACATATCTACTGGCTAATGCTGTCGCTAGCAGAAAAAAGTAAATCGTAGATTTACGTGAGCAAATAAGTCATAAAACATCATCGGTAGCTACGTCACTAGCAACATAGACTGGTCTACGCAGTTTACGCGAACCACTATGATATCCGTAGTGAACCCATCTTCTGTTATTAGTTACTGCCAGAATTATTTGTTACAATCATGTTTGCAGTGGCGCATAAGCCTCTTTCATATCATATTTAATTAACATAGCGCTATCCCTGATGAATATCATAAACCTCTTATACAACCATCGACTATTTCCACGACCTTAGAGACATGGCACTCGACCACAAGAGGAACTGCACTGTATTATTGAATTTGTAGTACTTAATGTCCACGTACTGGAACGCCGACAGTGATTAAAGGCCTCCGCATATGTGTTACCCTTTTATCTTAACATTTGTTCAAACCAGTTATTCTCCAACGCAATTTCTCACACCCGACTCACGACGACGCAGACAGCAACACGACTTCGTTGTTCAGTTGGCAATATACATCACTGTGCATACGCTTGCTGCCGGTTTGCTTGAAGCGGGCGTCGATATCCTGCGAGTTACCGAGCCATGCCCAGCTGTGCAAGAAACAGAGAACGACGCAGATCCAAGCAAGCACAAACGACCAGCCATAGTGGTCGACCCGAGACGCACTCAACGCTCGCTTGTACGGGATGTCGAGGTCGGCCATGAAGTCGCGTCTGCGGAGTAGGTGACACTTGCCGTGGAACAGCGCGATGGACACCACGAGGCATATGCCTGCAAGAACACGTTTGTTAAATAAGTATTTGCGTCAAGGATAAGTCGCTATTTAGTTTTTTTTTAATAGCGACACACGCTCATTATGTTTAAATATTTAATGTTTGTTAATTAAAAAAAAATCAGGTGTGTTAATACCTATCTAGAAAAATAACATAGTATTTGTAATTTGTATATATGTACCCGGAGCAGAATGGTAGGCCTATATTGCAAAATCACATCTATCGCAAACCGATTTTGTAAGATTCTACCGAACCGTATTCCATGATTTGTTGATAACTAATCCAGGTCTTCGAAAGAATTGATGACGCGCCGTCGCTTGCTGGTCTCTTATTGGTCAAGCCACGCCGTCACGAGCAAGATTCATTAGAAAATTCCACTTTAAGCCCAAATTCTGAGTAAACCGTAAAAAACCTTGTTTGTAGTTGAATATTAATGATTAGTTTGTATAGGGCCTGTAAACGTGTCACAATACATGGCGAGATTCCGCGCGTGTGGAGCCAACTGGCGACATATCCACTGATTTCAGCACTGCGGAAGCCAGGAAACAGTTGTTGACGTTTAGTTTATCGGTTTATTGTAGCTTTATTAATTGTGTTATGGTGTTGTCACTTACGTTTTTATTAATTATACATCAGGGAAATTAAAAATGCAAAGAAAGAGCCAGGCAGCAGTCGACGGCGGTCATAAACTGAAATTAGTTTTTGATGCCGAAATTTTTGTTTTCGTCTAAATAAAATAGATAATAATATTTAGTATTTAATGTAACGAGAACCAGTGCATATTAAAATATATATGAAACGTAACATATGGATTACATACATAACATGATTAACAACGGGAGTTAAATCGAGATACAACGGATTATCGCTTTTCATAAAAACCGCAAATGTTAAAATGTTATAAGTTGTTATTTCAAAACAGTTCGGTAACCATTTATATCTGAAGAGTTGCCTAAATGCACACAATCACCAAAAAGTATGCATTAGTTCAATAACATGTCGTACTGGGCGAAAGAATGCATAGTTGTCATTGTCAACAAAGTCGCCACATGGGTTGTCAAATCGTGATAACAATTCGATTAAGTTGCATGATTACCACGGATATTCTTAACGGCAAAGTTTTTCCCGCTGCTTCAACTTGTGATCATCTGTTGGAAACCGGAAAAAAAGAACGTGATTTGGAAAAACTCCGATGATTACAACCAAAAACAAAACATCTCCATTATTTAAGCTGGCGTAAATGGAGTCGATGTCGCCAGATGACTCCATATCGAAAACGAGGCGTGAGACTTACAGGCCCTATTAACTCTGTTAGGTGCGTCACACCAAGTCGTTGCTTTTCCTTTTCCTTTAGTTATTTCCTTTGTTCATGATTGCATTTTCCATAAAAAAAGTGGCTATAGAATGCAAGAAATTATGTGTTTTACGCTAATGCTGCCAACACACAGCGCTTACATCTCGAACTCGGCGAATAAATTGAATATAAGGGCCTAATGTTTTAACACCAGCAGACACTATATTGAGCCGAGTGGTCGGGTTGACGCTTGTTCGTGACACTTCTAAAGGTCAACTTAGACCCCACACGGCAATACTTATCATACGTTGTACTGTTCCTCTACTTTTTAAACACGTCGAATGTTGCAAGGCTTTTTGATAGCATTTACACTGAGGACGGTCAATATCCAATAACGGCACTTTCAACGGTAAAAAAGGCACAGTTCTGAAGACACGCACTAGATTTCATTTTACTATCTTTTAGAAGAAACTCTTCTTATATGAGCATTTTGTTACGCACGGGACTACATTTCCATAGTCAATTAAGTTGATAGACTCAACTGGGAGCATTTTCCAGTGAAAGATTTGTTTACAATTAAAATCCGCGTTTCACAAGGAGACGCTATCTTGTTAATAGTATAAGCGTCTTTGATCGGCGTCCATGCAAACTCACAACAATAATTAATACCACACACACGCACGCACGCACGAACGCACACACACACACGCGCACACACACACACACACAAACACACACAAACAAGCACACGCACACACACACAAACAGTACAGTACAGTAGGGTGTCTTAGGGAAAGAATCGTTATTTGCCGGACAAAAGCATGAACATTGAACCATATATGTAACATTTCACGGCGAATCCGATTAGGGGCGGCTCCACGTCAGATTATGTGTCCTTGACCTTGAATTTCAAAGTCAAATGTTACTGAACGTAAAATATACCTTTTTTCAATACCACCACAATTTGTTTAAGTATGTACGAATGTCTGTGTGTAATTATGTATGTATGCATGTATGTGTGCATGTACGTATGTCCATGACTTTGAATTTCAAGGTCACATTTTTTCTTCTTCAAAAACACCGTTGTTTTTGTATATATGAATGTGTGTGTACTACGTAAGCATGTATGTGTGTACTACGTAAGCATGTATGTGTGTATCGCGTTGCATAAGGCCTTCTATTTTTGTACCGGCACTGCAAAAGCTCCCGGCACGCGTTGGTAGCTTCGGGACGAGTTGTCCAAATAGGAGAATGTCTTCCGTCCTCGAAGTTCTACCCAAAATCCTTGGGAGACGTCATATCCGGCCGAGCCACACAACTCAAAGACCATATGCTTGCTTGGTAGATGTTGCGCCTGACGTGTTGTAGAAATGCACCCCATGTTGGTGGCAGACGGTCGAGGCGCGCGCGCACACACACACACACACACACACACACACACACACACACACACGCGCACGCAAGCATGTTCGAGGTATTTAGGATTCGCTTATGCCATTTCAACGATCTGCCGCGCCAGTCATCGCCATTCGACGCGGCTGATGACACGCAGCATCCCGAGATCCCCGCAATTGTGCAGTTATATATACAAACAAAACAGTGGTGCTATTGAAAAAGTTATATTTCAAGTTCACTAACATTTGACCTTGAATTTCAAGGTCAAAGACACAACATCTGACGTGGAGCCACCCCTAATCGGATTCGCCGTGAAATTGTACATATCTAATCCAATGTACATGCTTTTGTCCGCCAAGTAACAATTCGGCCAAAAAATGGCCTTAACAAATCAGACTAGATAATATAGGGCCTAAATAAACGTTTCATGAACACTATTGTATAACAACGGGCCAGCTACGTAGTTCCCACATATACGCAAAAATGTCTTATGTTCCGCTTGCAGAATGGCAATGGTAGACCTTACAGAGATTGTGGTACGTGCTTACACAATACGCCACTTACTAATTTCAACAACAACCCTTTTCCCTGCGGGTGTAAAATGTCACGCATCTTCCCATGGTTCTTTATTCGTGTCCGACCTCATATGTTTTATCGATCTCCTATTGACAGAGCATATACAAAGGAAATTCCCAAGCCTAAAATGTCAACTTTATCTTTATCCCCGTTACTAGGCACCTGTTACGACGCCGACAATCAATAATTTCGGTCCCGTTTCGTCGAAATACGTCCAAAATACGGACCCTATCTTTCGTTGCGCCGGCGCGATGGCAGATTCTTTTTATGCCGCAGGCTTGAGACGCGTTATTTTAAGCGAAATTTCCCACGAGATGCCGACTGTAATCATCGCCAGTTGACGACCATAAGGGGCCTGGCTCTACCTGGCGATTTGCTGTAGATATAAATACTTATCAGGAATCGTCTGTGGGGAATCTCCTGTATACAGGGGCGAAATGCAAGCCTATCAGGCATTTAGTAGAGCCTACCTTTATTTGAAAGGCATCTCGCCAAAATTCGTTGCCCTCCTTACAAGGCCAAGCAAATCTTTTAAAATTAATTTATGACACTCACTGGCATTGTTTTATCAACGACATAAACAAGCTCGATCAACTGAATTATTTTTAATTCTTTAATGTAAATTTTGGTCCGTTTTTTGGCATTGGGGTTTCAATGAAAAGTCGTTGATCATTCGTTTCTCAGCATCTGTCACAACACT
Organism: Paraescarpia echinospica; assembly: GCA_020002185.1. Taxonomy (NCBI): domain Eukaryota; kingdom Metazoa; phylum Annelida; class Polychaeta; order Sabellida; family Siboglinidae; genus Paraescarpia; species Paraescarpia echinospica. The sequence continues at coordinate 59,716,303 of CM034535.1, forward strand.
ACGTCGACATTTATATTAGGGGTATTGAGTTTGTGAACATGATATTCTGGCGGTACATTCATATTATATACAAAGCGGTCAATAATAAAAACAAAAATTGTGGTAGAGAGAGAGAGGGAGGGGGGAGAGATAGAGACAGACAGAAACAGACACAGACAGGCAGAGACAGACAGACATACATACTTACATACATACATACATACATACATACGTACACACACGCACACGCGCACACACACACACACACACACACACACACACACACACACACACACACACACACACACATACATCCATGCATGCAAACACACACACACACTCAGGGGGAGGGAGTGAGGGAGGGAGGGAGGGAGGGAGGGAGGGAGGGAGGGAGGGGGGAGGGAGAGAGGGAGAGAGAGAGAGAGAGAGAGAGAGAGAGAGAGAGAGAGAGAGAGAGCGAGAGAGAGCGTAGTAGTAGTAGTAACAGTAGTAGTAGTAGTAGTAGCAGTAGCATTAGCAGTAGTAGTAATAGTTAGTAGAGTAGTAGCAGTAGTAGTAGTAATAGTTTGTAGCAGTAGTAGTTAGTAATAGTAGTAGTAGTAGTAGTAGTAGTAGTAGTTAGTAGTAGTAGTAGCAGTAGCAGTAGTAGCAGTATCAGTAGCAGTAGTAGTATTAGTATTAGTAGCAGTAGCAGTAGTAGTTAATAGTACTAGTTAGTAGTAGTAGCAGCAGCAGCAGTAGTAGTAGTAGTATTAGAAGTAGTAGTTACTAGTAGTAGTAGTAGTAGTAGTAATAGTAGTATGATTCTAGGAAAAGATCCGACTTTGCATTTTGACTCAGTGATGTTGTGATGAGAGGACAGTGTATGTTGTGATTGAGGACAGTGTATGCTGTGATGAGAGGACAGTGTATGTTGTGATGAGAGGACAGTGCATGTTGTAATGAGAGGACAGTGTATGTTGTGATGAGAGGACAGTGCATGTTGTGGTGAGAGGACAGTGTATGTTGTGACGAGAGGACAGTGTATGTTGTGATGAGAGGACAGTGTATGTTGTGATTGAGGACAGTGTACGTTGTGATGAGAGGACAGTGTACGTTGTGATGAGAGGACAGTGTACGTTGTGATGAGAGGACAGTGTATGTTGTGGTGAGAGGATAGTGTATGTTGTGATGAGAGGACAGTGTATGTTGTGGTGAGAGGATAGTGTACGTTGTGATGAGAGGACAGTGTGTGTTGTGATGAGAGGACAGTGTATGATGTGATGAGAGGACAGTGTACGTTGTGATGAAAGGACAGTGTATGTTGTGATGAGAGGGCAGTGTACGTTGTGATGAGAGGACAGTGTATGTTGTGATGAGAGGACAGTGTACGTTGTGATGAGAGGACAGTATATGTTGTGATGAGAGGACAGTGTACGTTGTGGTGAGAGGACAGTGTACGTTGTGATGAGAGGACAGTGTATGTTGTGGTGAGAGGACAGTGTAAGTTGTGATGAGAGGACAGTGTACGTTGTGGTGAGAGGACAGTGTACGTTGTGATGAGAGGACAGTGTACGTTGTGATGAGAGGACAATGTATGTTGTGGTGAGAGGATAGTGTATGTTGTGATGAGAGGACAGTGTATGTTGTGATGAGAGGACAGTGCATGTTGTGGCGAGAGGACAGTGTATGTTGTGATGAGAGGACAGTGTATGTTGTGATGAGAGAACAGTGTACGTTGTGATGAGAAGACAGTGTATGTTGTGATTGAGGACAGTGTACGTTGTGATGAGAGGACAGTGTACGTTGTGATGAGAGGACAGTGTACGTTGTGATGAGAGGACAGTGTACGTTGTGATGAGAGGACAGTGCATGTTGTGGTGAGAGGACAGTGTATGTTGTGATGAGAGGACAGTGTATGTTGTGATGAGAGAACAGTGCATGTTGTGATTGAGGACAGTGTACGTTGTGATGAGAGGACAGTGTACGTTGTGATGAGAGGACAGTGTACGTTGTGATGAGAGGACAGTGTATGTTGTGGTGAGAGGATAGTGTATGTTGTGATGAGAGGACAGTGTATCTTGTGGTGAGAGGATAGTGTACGTTGTGATGAGAGGACAGTGTGTGTTGTGATGAGAGGACAGTGTATGTTGTGATGAGAGGACAGTGTACGTTGTGATGAAAGGACAGTGTATGTTGTGATGAGAGGACAGTGTACGTTGTGATGAGAGGACAGTGTATGTTGTGATGAGAGGACAGTGTACGTTGTGATGAGAGGACAGTGTATGTTGTGATGTGAGGACAGTGTACGTTGTGGTGAGAGGACAGTGTACGTTGTGATGAGAGGACAGTGTATGTTGTGGTGAGAGGACAGTGTAAGTTGTGATGAGAGGACAGTGTACGTTGTGGTGAGAGGACAGTGTACGTTGTGATGAGAGGACAGTGTACGTTGTGGTGAGAGGACAGTGTACGTTGTGATGAGAGGACAGTGTATGTTGTGATGAGAGGACAGTGTACGTTGTGATTGAGGACAGTGTACGTTGTGATGAGAGGACAGTGTACGTTGTGATGAGAGGACAGTGTACGTTGTGGTGAGAGGATAGTGTATGTTGTGATGAGAGGACAGTGTATGTTGTGGTGAGAGGATAGTGTACGTTGTGATGAGAGGACAGTGTATGTTGTGGTGAGAGGACAGTGTATGTTGTGATGAGAGGACAGTGTATGTTGTGATGAGAGGACAGTGTATGTTGTGATGAGAGGACAGTGTATGTTGTGATGAGAGGACAGTGTACGTTGTGATGAGAGGACAGTGTATGTTGTGATGAGAGGACAGTGTACGTTGTGGTGAGAGGACAGTGCATGTTGTGATGAGAGGACAGTGTACGTTGTGGTGAGAGGACAGTGTATGTTGTGGTGAGAGGATAGTGTATGTTGTGATGAGAGGACAGTGTATGTTGTGATGAGAGGACAGTGTATGTTGTGATGAGAGGACAGTGTATGTTGTGATGAGAGGACAGTATACGTTGTGATGAGAGGACAGTGTATGTTGTGATTGAGGACAGTGTACGTTGTGATGAGAGGACAGTGTACGTTGTGATGAGAGGACAGTGTACGTTGTGATGAGAGGACAGTATACGTTGTGGTGAGAGGATAGTGTATGTTGTGATGAGAGGACAGTGTATGTTGTGGTGAGAGGATAGTGTACGTTGTGATGAGAGGACAGTGTATGTTGTGGTGAGAGGACAGTGTATGTTGTGATAAGAGGACAGTGTATGTTATGATGAGAGGACAGTGTATGTTGTGATGAGAGGACAGTGTATGTTGTGGTGAGAGGACAGTGTATGTTGTGATGAGAGGATAGTGTACGTTGTGATGAGAGGACAGTGTATGTTGTGATGAGAGGACAGTGTACGTTGTGGTGAGAGGACAGTGTATGTTGTGATGAGAGGACAGTGTACGTTGTGATGAGAGGACAGTGTACGTTGTGGTGAGAGGACAGTGTATGTTGTGGTGAGAGGACAGTGTATGTTGTGTTGAGAGGACAGTGTATGCTGTGATGAGAGGACAGTGTATGTTGTGATGAGAGGACAGTGTATGTTGTGATGAGAGGACAGTGTACGTTATGATGAGAGGACAATGTACGTTGTGGTGAGAGGACAGTGTATGTTGTGGTGAGAGGACAGTGTATGTTGTGATGAGAGGACAATGTATGTTGCTGAGCGTGTACCTGAGGTGAGAGCGGACGACGAGGCGACGACGATGGCCGTCTTGTCCTGCATGAGAGAGCCGACGGCGCCCGCGACGAAGCTCAGAACGGACGCGACGATGCACGTGACGGCGAACACGAACGCCGCACGTTCGATATCTGAAACACACACAGTCACGTGACACTCTGTAGTGTGTCTTTCGAATAGGGACACGTAAGAATTATTTAACAATACTTACAAGATTTAACACATTTTACAATATTTAGCAATATTTAAAATGTGAGTTCTTATATATAGTCAGGTTTGTTATGTATTTTCGTAATTTTTTTTGGAGATTTGCAAACCTATGCATTTTTGGAAACGTTATGATATAGTGAATCTGAAAACAAATGTTTAATTTTTTTAAAGGTATATATGCGGCCATCTTGTATTTTTTTAATGGTGGACATTGAAAACCTGTATTTCTCAATATATCAGCTGCTAATCCACCCAATCTTTTGATTTTGGTGGCTAAACCTACACAATGAGGGGCAAGAAATCCAATAGGATAAATTACAATCACCTAAGCATAATGAAATTATTAGTTTATGACAGTTATACATGTTATGACTGAATAATATACATGTAGCATAGCGTATAAACACATGTGTTTCGTTCACTTTTTTGAGATTTGCAAAACTATATATTTTTGGAAAGGTTATGATATAATGAATCTAAAAACCAATGTTTAATTTTGTTAAAGGTATATATGGCAGCCATCTTGGATATTTTTAATGGTGGACACTAAAAAGCTGTATTTCTCAATATCTCAGCTACTAAACCACTCAGCCTTTTTAGTAGCTAATCCTACACATTGCGGGGCAATGCATCCAATAGGACCAGTTACAGTCATCTAAGCTTAATGAAATGACTAGTTTATGACAGTTATACATGCTACGACTGAATAATACACGTGTAGCATAGCTTATATAAACACATGTATACATTGGAAACAAGTATGTGCCTGTACTTTCATTTATTAACATCTTATAACCATCATACCAGCATCACTACACAGTTGCGTGTATTTCACAAATGTCTGGTTTGTTACAACACAGTTGTGACCAGGTATACTGCACATTAGTCATCACCATCGTCGTCGGATACACGATTTTCAAAGTATGAATCATCGTCATTCTCACACTGTGTGCTACACAGGCAGAGGTATGTGTATTGCAAGTCCTACATCTCTGTGATAAACAGTCTCCTTTGCATTGGCATCGTACCATCTCCTCGTGTATATAAAACTATTCTAAATAAACCATCAGACATGCCAAAAATATCTACTACGGAAACCTATTTGACCAATTCAAATCAAATACTAGGAAAACGTGGAATACCATAAAACAACTTATAAATAAAAACTACACGCAATTTAAACTTCCAAATCACTTTCATAAATGGATTACGATTATAAAATCCAAGAATTACAATTTTACTATAAATTAATTAACAATCTTTTACCATACTACTTCAATGTTTTTCCAAACACACACATCTATGATATTCATCAGCACTGCACACGTGAAAGAAATAATCTGTATATGTCCAGATTCAAACATGAATTTGCCAAAAAATGCATTAGACACAATATAGTAGAGTCAGTTAACAATACACCAAGTATCAATTATCATTAATAACATTTACACCCACAGTCTATATGGTTTTTCAACATACACAAAACACTTTTTAATTTTAAATTATGAATCCAATTGTCTTATTCATAATTGCTTTATTTGTAATTCGTAATACGTATTGAAATGTATACCTAAGTATCCATATGTATGTCATTCTGTACAAGAGTACATATAATCAGTCATTGTATTATGTATGTATGCAGCGGCACATTTATAATGCCTTAGTGAGAGTCTCCCGACAGAAATGTAGTCTCTTTGATATTGTCGTTATATGTTTTGTATTTGCTCATTTACTACCTGTCGAATAAAGAGGTTCCAGCCCCAGTTGGCCGTGGGTGCTGGAAAGATGTCAGTTGTGGTTGGCGTCAGCTGTCCACCAGCAGTCTTGTGGTAGCCATTCTGCTGTGGGTCCAAAAACACCTGCTGAGCAGTGTTGGCCTGGCCCCACACTTTAGCCTGCAAGTGCAAGTACTCTTAGTATGTGCTGGTTGAGCGCCCCAATTGTGGGTGGTAGCTTGTCACTCTCCGCCATATGTTTATAGAAGAGGTGCCATCGGAGTTCTGGAATGCGATTGATCTGGATGGCCTTTGGGACAATATGCAGCGCATGTGAAGTTAGCCAAGGTAGACTACAAATCGTCTGCCACTTCACTGGCTGCTGATAACATAACAATGGCATTGACCACGTCAGCGCCTGCCACAAGAAAGATTTTTGAACAATGTGGCCTTGTCTATTCTTTCAAACTTTCCTGTATTGTCGGCTCCAGAGAAGGCATGGAATGCCGGCAATGCCTTGGCTCTTTTTGCATCGAGAGCTGTCCAGAATGGCTCAATCGGCAGCACACCTGATGCCATCGAGATCGAGGTCTTCCTCGGCAGCAGATCATAATTAGCTATGATCAGCACAAGGACACCAATGTCTGGCGAGAAGAACATCAGCTCACCATCAGCCATTGGGCTCCTTTGTGTTGCCAAGACAGCCTGGCAGATCATTAAGGTGTCTGATTCCTCATGGTTGTTTTCTTCAAAGTGAATGTCCCTGTTGCTCCTTGTTCGCCCAAATGCTGAAGTGACAACCAGCTTGGGGGAATATCGGTTGTATTGTACAGTTATCTCTGCCAGGTACTCTGTGAGATCACCTTTCGTCTCGTCATGGGATAGGAAACGGCTCATATGGTGATGTGTTTTATGCTGGTATCGTCTCGGACTTGGTACTGGATTGGGTCATTCGTCCATGTCTTTTTCCCTGCTTGTGCTCTTCAATGAATCCACCTTGTAGATGTCAAAGACTAGAATGATTTCATCATAGCCTCTTGTGATGTCCATCATTTTGTCAATGAAACATTCACTGAGATCCTTCACTGTCGCCATGGTTGCTTTCTTCTTCGTCAGTTTCAGGACAACCACCATGCCATCTATGACCGCGATCTTCTTACATTGATGGGGGCTATCGATTTTAGCCAATGCCATGTCCATGGCTCCCTCATCTGGTACATTAACATGCGTCTTGCTTGTAGCCGTCTGTGAGTTATCGGTGTGAGTTTCCGTTGATGCCAACTGCTCAAGGACATGGATGAGCTTGGACTTGTCATTGCACGCCAACCACAACTGACACCCTTCCAGCACCCAAGGCTATCATTGAGTTGGTACGTTGCCAATGTTCATCACCGAGGTGTTCATGCAAATGCAAGGACTTGCAGTGCAGAGACCTCTGCTTGGGTAGTACACAGTGTGAGAATGACGATGATTCACACTTTGAAAATCGTGTATCCGATGAGGACAGTGATGACTAATGTGCGGTATTCCTGGTCACAACAGTATGGTAACAAACCAGTGTGAAATACACGCAACTGTGTAGTGATGCTGGTATGATGGTCATAAGATGTTAATAAATGAACGTGCAGGCACATACTTGTTTCCAATGTACACATGTGTTTATACGCTAATTCTCATTCTCTATGCTATGCTAATTCTCATTCTCGCTATGCTACATGTATATCATTCAATCATAACATATATAACTGTCATAAACTAGTAATTTAATTATGCTTAGGTGATTGTAATTTATCCTATTGGATTCCTTGTCCGTCAATATGTAGGTTTAGCTACCAAAATCAAAAGGCTGAGTGGTTTAGCAGCTGAGATATTGAGAAATACAGTTTTTCAGTGTCCACCATTTCAAAAATCCAAGATGGCCGCCATATATACCTTTAAAAACGTAAACGTTGGTTTTCAGATTCATTATATCATAACGTTTCCAAAATTATATAATTTTGCAAATCTCAAAAAAAGTGAACAAAACATGTGTTCATACGCTATGCTACATATATATTATTCAGTCATAACATGTATAACTGTCATAAACTAGTAATTTAATTATGCTTAGGTGATTGTAATTGATCCCATTGGATTCCTTGCCCCTGAATATGTAGGTTTAGCCACCAAAATAAAAAGCTGGGTGGTTTAGCAGAGCTGATATATTGAGAAATACAGGTTTTCAGTGTCCACCATTTAAAAAATCCAAGATGGCCGCCATATACACCTTTAAAAAATGTAACCATTGGTTTTCAGATTCACTATATAATAACGTTTCCAAAAATGTATAGTTTTGCAAATCTCCAAAAAAATGAACGAAAATACAAACGTTAACATTGTGAACCTGACTAATAGTGCGGTATCCAGTCTTTAGGATTGCTCAAAGCATTTTGCACTGTACTCCCTGGCAGACCTGTTCAATCGAACACCATCTCAACTTCTCTGGGAAGCATTCAGCAACGCTACAGTTTATGCGCGAATACGATTCGTACACAAATATTGGTCAATGTCTATAAATAGGTAATCATTTATACAGCTGGAGCAACATAGACTGAATGAACTCGTCCAAAATTCGAAACGACAACAAGAGGATTCGAACCCGGAATTTCTTGATTGAAAGTGCAATGCTCTAAACACTGCGCCACCGCGCTCCACTAACAATATTTAGCAAGATTGCCACCCAGAGCAAAACACAAAAGGCAAGTTGAGAAAGAAGTCTTTGGCGTATCGAGCGTCCAAAATTGTTATATATATGACTGACCCTCCTTTTGACGAATTGTTAATTTTATTTTAAACATATTTGCGCAGCTATCATTTATACAATCAGTAGTTAATGTGTTTATAATACTCTGTGGAAATGAATACTTCGTGATATCTAATCTACACTGTTCCGTAGCTCATGTTACTTCATGTCCTTTAGTTTTCTCATTCTTAATGAACAATACCTCTATCAATATATTGATAAATATTTAATATCTATCAAACTTATATTAGTCAAAGACGAAACGCAAGGTTTTCTTGCAAATGATACCATTCATTTGTGTGAACATGTTAACTTCAGTAATGTGTATAAAACGTATTCAGTAGGGTGTATGCTCTCTCCCGGCAGCAATGTCTGTTGGTGACACCGGCGCTTGGTTCTTTATTCTTAAATTTGAGTAACTGTGAACTGAATGACGTTGGTCAGCTCTTATCGCCGCTGATGAGACCGCCTCTGCACTTAATCCCAGGCATGTTCGATGGGAGACATGTCCGGGCCAAACGCAAGACTGTATATGTCGCTGCTGCAAGAACTCTTGCACAATCCGTGCGACACTAGTTCGGGCGTTGGCCTACTGGAACAAGCGCAGACCCCGGATGTTGGTGCCTGAATGGTTACCGTTCAGGATAAAGAACTTCCATCTCGGTATCTCCGGGCATAAAGGTTACTGTCGGTGATGTATGGTTCGGGACTTGTACAGGCAGATAAATAAGCTACTACCACGCGCGCTCTGTCTGTCCCATCTGTCATGCAGTTCAACTGCTGTATTCGATGACCCGAGTACCGCTCCATACGTCGTTGATATATTCGTACACGGACATCGGAAATGGAACCCCCGAACAGGACTCTTCTATCCCGGTTCCACGTGTTTTGTGTCCAGTCCCGGCGTTTGAATACCCGCTGTAACCCCTCGTTGCCGCGTAACCGGCATGAGGACGAAGCCTCTGTACGGTCAGAGGCGAATCGGCGGCATCTGAGACCAGCAGCGCAAGAGATTTCTCATTGTCTGAGCACAATCGTTGAACCTCGTCCCAACTCCAATAGTCGCGGCTACATTTTACGATCTGTTAATGCGAAATAAACTTGATTTCGTGCTTTTAGCCTGGTTTGTTAAGGCCAATTTTTGGCCGAATCGCTATTTGGCGGACAAAAGCATGGACATTGAACCATATATGTAAAATTTCACGGCGAATCCGATTAGGGGTGGCACCACGTCAGATTTTGTGTCTTTGACCTTGAATTTCAAGGTCAAATGTTACTGAACGTGAAATATAACTGTTTCAATACCACCACTGTTTTTGTATGTATTTGCGAATGTAAGCAATAATATTGAATCTAATTCAGACTGAGTGCTATTGACCTTGAATGTCAAGGTCAAATATAATTAGTTGTGAAGTTTCAAGGTCAAATATCAATAATAATGAAACTCATATTTTTCAGTAGCATCGCTGTTTTTTTATGCATTCATGCCGGATCCAAATATAATGTTGTGTGTTTGACTGTGAATGTCAAGGTCAGGTGTCAGTAACCTGTAAATGACAGTCAAACGGCAATGATAGGAACTGTTTTTGTGCACATATGCAAGCTAAGTTTAAGTGCAGGTTTAATTTGTGTTACTACAACGCCTACTTCTATGTAGGTCATACCAATTAACGCGAATTAATAACGTCTAGATGATGCTGCATCCTAGCGGACACAGTCGGTGGGTCAGTGTGTACCTGGAGAACACGAAGACATTGCCCCGTGCAGCTTTGACGATGTTCATAGAAGGCGACTGGGTAGTGCCCAGAACGACTCGCCGGTTCTCCGCAATGCCCGTCCACCAGGCGCACGAACAAGCAAATGAAAGTGTGAAAGGTAAAGACGGGATCATTGGTTTCACTAAAAACGCAGCAGCTCTCCAAAGATGGCTCCTCGCAGGATCTTCACATCTTCCTTTTGCCTGTCTCGGTTGGCTCGACTGTAACATCGGAAAGCGGAGGGGGGCGGGGTGCTGTTGAAAAATATTCGCCGCTGTAAATTCAGCTTCTCCGCTGCTGTCTCGGCTGTGAACTCATGACATCCGAACAAACACTGGGGGAAAGTGCTGTTAACCTTCTCCAGCTTCTCTCCGTTGTCTCCGCTGAAATGATAACATCCAAACACGGATGGGGGGGGGGTGCTTTTGAAAAAATGTTCGCCACCACTCCGCCTATTACTGGGAAACAATATGTCTACCCTCCAATTGCACACACCTTTCACAGTCGAAAAAATAAACATTAATAGTCTCATCAAATTTACATTTCCACCCGCCATTGACGCTCGCCACAAAAACAAACATTTACGCTCACATTTAATGGGGGGCAGAACCATATGTTTGCCCCCCCAGAGAAATTCCGGGACGTAGCAGCCCCATCCCCCCCGTGCCCGCGTCTATGGTGACAAGACAAGCCAAGGTTCCAAAGAAATGGCCAGAATTCCTATGGGATTCGAAAAAACAATGAGAAGCTGTTCAGGTTTCTTGGAGATGCAATCCAAACAGTACAGTAAACTAGATGGTGTGCGTGACAACTGGTGACTGTGTAGTCATGGATGAGTCATGTTCTCACGAAGAGGCGGACACGCGTGTAGTGTACCATTCACAACACGCTCTTCAGCATGGGGCTAAGATGGTCGTGGTGCGCATAATAGACACAGATACTGTCGTCATCTTCGTTGGATTGTTCTTCTACTTGAAAGCGACCGTCGGAAACTTCCAACTGTGGATGGCATTTGGAAGAGGGCGAGGCTTCAGAAACATACATATCAACTCCGTATGTGACAGCCTTGGAGAGCGGAATGCCAAGGGAATCCTGATGTTCGATACCATGACGGGCTGTGATTAGTTTCAGCGTTCCATGGCGTGGGGAAAAAGTCGGCTTGGAAGGCGTGGTCTGAAATTCCTAGGGTGACAGAAACATTTGAAACCATTGTGATGTCACCATTTGCACAGTTAGATGTGGCTAGTCCAGAACTAAAGTTGATGGAGAAGTTCGTCATCACAATGTATGACAAGTCAAGCGCAGTGACATATGTTAACGAGGCAAGACAAGAAGAAAAACTGCGCCTTCGATCGTCTGCCACCAATAGAGGGTGCATTGCTGAAACACGTCAGACGCAGCAACTACCAGGCGAGCATGTGGTCTTTGAGTTGTGTGGCTCGACCCGATGTGCCGCCTCCAAAGGACTTTGGGTGGAAGTTCGAGGATGAGAGATGGTCTCCTCTTTGGTCTCAACGCTTCCTGAATCCACCAAGACGTGCCGAGAGCTTCTGCGGTGTCGATGCAAAAGAGAAAGAGGCCTTGTGAAGCGCGATGCTCTAAAGCTGGCCTGCTGTGCACGGACATTTGGACGTGTTCCTGTGTCAAGAAGTGACGTGTGACTACAGTTAGCAAGGGCGAAGGATTCAAAATGTAAAAAAAAAAATAATTACATACTTACTTACTTACTAATATCGACACGCACACACACACATACATACATACATACATACATACATACATACGTACGTACGTACGTACATACGTACGTACATACATACGTACGTACATACATACATGCATACATACATACATACATACATACATACACACACATATACATATATATATATATATATACTAATGCATGTATACACACATACATTCATATATAAAAACAGCGATGCTATTGAATATATATATATATATATATATATATATATACATATATATATATATGTCACGTTCGGTATTATTTGACCTTGACATTCAAGGTAACATACATACATACATACATACATGCATACATATATAAATATATGCATGCATACACACATGCATACATACATACAAACATAAGTACACATATTCATATATACAAAAAACGATGTTTTTTTAAATATATATTTGACCTTGACACAGACATTTAAACATACATGCGTACATAAACACTTGCATACATACCTTCGTACATACTCACAAAAACTGTGGTGGTATTAAAAAAACATAC
>CM034535.1:59733727-60123727 GCA_020002185.1 Paraescarpia echinospica
TCTTATAACCTCTTGGTAATCCCCTCAGATTCCGGAGAGAAATATCATCAAGTTGTCAGCCCATGTTTACGCGTTGAAGCAAACTACGACTATTCAGAGAAACATGTTCAGGGTGACTGACGCCACCCTATTACCATCACCTTACCAACATATCTGAAGCCCAACTGTCCGTGGCCAAAGTGTCCTTTACCAAAACGTCTGGATACCAGTTTGATTTCCCACATGGGAATGATTGAAATCTGATTATTTGTTAAAATTTTATTTATCCGGTTTTCGCAACATACCGGTAAGAAAATGCTGAGACAAAAATTAGGAATGAATGTCCATCCATTTGATGCATCGCCGATGTTAAGTAATCGGCGTACGAGTGTTTCTGCGTAATCGCATTGCGCACACTCGAACTGGTACTGCTATGCGACGTGTATCGTGCGTCAGTGGATTCAATAATACATGTAGGGAAGTGAGATTTATGGTACAATAAATAGGGATTTGGAAAACTGAAATAGCGATGTCCCCATGATGCCCTATGTTCAAAGTTCAGCAAAATGTTATGCATGTGTTCGTCGTATCAAAATATTAAATAAAAACCAAATGTAGTTCGAAATGGCGGAAATAATCTTATTCGTTCAATAGTTCAGGACGTTATAGCTTCTCAATTGTGCTTGAACATTCTATATAGAATTATTCGTCATATTTCTCTTTGCATAACATTCCACAATAGTTTGTATTTTTCTAACAATTTAACGCGAATGCAATGGAACAACGGTTTTAGTTATAGCTGGCTCTACCGTACGTGACTACGCTGTACGGGCATCGACTATGGAAAGAACATGCCCCAAGATATCGACGATCGATTCGCAGTAAACCACCTGCCGCTCTTCATTACAGCTCGCCCGTGTGACGGGGCTTCGGCCGCAAGATCACAGGTCGACGCGTCTGATTTGTGTAACTGCCGCGTGGAATTCGACAATCGGACCAATACGTCCCCTTCCCCTCGACATTTCGATTAATCTGCCTGGGCCGTCGGTCGCTGGCCGCGTTGTGGACCACGACGTGGGTGAGCACACAGAGGTATTTCTGCCCGAGTTGGTTTACGTATTGTCTTGTATCCAAAATAGTTTTCGATCAGCAATGTTTGCGCAAGGCGTAAACAGAAAGTTCGAGATAAGGTCGAACACAACGATATAAACATTGTGTCAGATGGATTTCAAATGGCAGAAAACCTGATGTGTATTACATCAAGTCAGTTTTAGTAGGACCCACGCACGCACGCACGCACACACATAAAAACACACACACACACACACACACACACACACACACACACACACACACACACACACACACACACACACACACACACACACACACACACACACACACACACACACACACACACACACACACACACACATATATATATATATATAAATATGTAAATATATATATATAATATTGCATGATTACGAAGAGTGTCCAACATACACACGCGAGCGCCTCCCACTATATATATATATATATATATATATAGTGGGAGGCGCTCGCGTGTGTATGTTGGACACTCTCTATGCCCCTCCCGCCGATGAAATCGGTCTCACAGCGCTCATAAGGGCAATGTATGCATTTCTTTTGTTGTTATTGGACAGTGGCGTATGATGCGCCTTAAGATGCAAATTGTGCAAATTGCTTTTTAGTTACTGTTGTCACTTAAGATCGTTGGAGATGGAGATGCTAAGATTAGGGTAATTGTTTACACGTTCCATGGTCGCATTATTTTGGCTCTAGAAATAATTGATTGTGTTTTGTACACAAAGGTTGTAGAATTTATTTGCATTGAAGCTTTGTCCTTTGAAGTCCTTTACCCACTTCTAGAGTTGTTTCATATCGTTTTCCAAAGTAGGTAGAAGCAAAGCCAGTTTATAAAATCATATTTACTGCCTCCCGTTAATGAAACCTTCTACTAAATGTGTCCAGGACCCGTCTTGGAGTAGCAGGTTTGGCTACCTTCCTTAGAAATAAATCCACCAATGTTGCAACCAACTGGTTGCAGGATGCAAATACAGAGTAAAACATGTCTGCTGCCCCTGCTGGTTTTTGCAAACTTAGCAAACTATTTGATAAACATATGACACAGATGTCAATACAAAGAACACAACACGCTGTTATAATATATACCGGCGTCTAAATAGTTATGTTTATGTTTATCCGCTAAACTCGTGTTTGCATAGTTCACATACACATGATCGTTTGGCATGATGTAGTTCTAGTTATTGTTTACCGAGAAACCAGGATGTAATGTAATTATCCACATTTACATCCATACCTAAAAGTTTATTTGTTTTGAGCGTATATGAGATATAGCCATATTTCTCATCATCATCATTATTTTGTACCACAAATATGGCCGCCATGTAGCTTTCTTTACATGATTCCAAATAGTAATTGTGGCATCGATTATCGATTTCCTCGTATCCAAAAAATATCGTGTTTGTGTGTGTGTTATATATAAGTATATGTGTGTGTGTGTGTGTGTGTGTGTGTGTGTGTGTGTGTGTGTGTGTGTGTGTGTGTGTGTGTGTGTGTGTGTGTGTGTGTGTGTGTGTCTGTGTGTGTGTGTCTGTGTGTGTGTGTGTGTGTGTGTGTGTGTGTGTGTGTGTGTGTGTGTGTGTGTGTGTGTGTGTGTGTGTGTGTGTGTGTGTGTGTGTGTGTGTGTGTGTGTGTGTGTGTGTGTGTGTGTGTGTGTGTGTGTGTGTGTGTCTGTGTGTGTGTGTGTGTGTGTGTGAACTATAAATATTGACTACGAGGAACTACATAGCAAATTATACAGAACCTAATTTGGAATATTGCCCAAAACATTACAGGAACAACTAAACTGACTACGGAACTGGGAAACCGACAACCAATAGAGTGTGGTTTGACAACATTGGATACCAGAAACCTAAGAGTAGTTTAAATATTGCATGATTACGAAGATATTAACAAAATCTTATGCATGTCGATTTTTTTAACAAGATTTAACAAGATTGCCATCCAGAGAATTAACTCTAGATGGCAGGTGGACAAGGAAGCCCTTTGGCTTATCGAGAGTCCAACCCTTTTATCTACATATATCCAGCCCTTTTGAGGTATGTGTCGATTTTATTTTTAAACATATTCACACTACTAGCACCCACACAATCATCAGATAATCTGTTCCATTCATTCACAGTCCTTTGTGAAAATGAGAACTTTCTCACGTCTAATCTACACTGCTCCTTTACTAATGTAACTTCATGTCCTCTAGTCTTTCTATCTTTCTTAACTGAAAAAAACATATTTCTATCAATATTTTCATAACCATTCAATATTTTAAACATTTCTATCTGATCTCCTCTCAATCTCCTGGTCTCTAGCGTTGTTAAACCACATTCTTTTAGGCGTTTTTCATAACTAAGATCCCTCAGTTTTGGTATCATTTTAGTCGCTCTCCTCTGTACTCTTTCTAGCATATCTATGTCCTTCTTGCGGTATGGCCTCCACGCTTGTATACAATATTCTAAATGAGGCCTAACTATTGTTTTGTACAGTGGTATTATTAGTTCTTTTTCTTTATATGCTATATTTCGCCTAATCAATCCAACGATTTGATTTCCCTTTGAAGCTGCAATTCCACACTGCTCTGAAACCTTCATGTCAGCACTAATTGTCAGCCCTAAGTCTTTTTCTTTTACAGTAGTACTTAGTACAGTTCCCCCCATTGTATATTCTACATATTCGTTCCCATGTCCTGTGTGGAGGCATTTACATTTCCCAAAATTGAACAACATTTGCCACTTTTCAGACCATTTGATCAACCTGTCAAGATCATCTTGTAAATGCTGTCTATCTCCATCACTTTCAATCCTTCTAAACACTTTTGTATCATCTGCAAATTTCAACACCTTGCTAGCTATATCATCGTCCAAATCGTTTATATATATTAAGAATAATATAGGTCCCAGTACTGATCCCTGTGGAACCCCACTCAAAACTGATTTCCAGTTTGAAGCCTCCCCATCAACAACTACCCGTTGTCTTCTGTCAATCAGCCATTTTTCTATCCAGTTAATTATACCATTTCCTATGCCATGGGCCTTTAGTTTAAGCAGTAATCTCTGATGTGGCACTTTGTCGAAAGCTTTTGAAAATCTAAGTAGATGATATCTACTGGTGATCCATCATCACCCACTTAGTGATATCTTCCAAAAAACATAACATATTTGTTAAGCATGACCTCGCTTTTAGAAACCCATGTTGAGATGGTTTATCAAGTTATGTTTAACAAGAAAATCCACCATGTGATCTTTAATTAGTCTTTCTAATAATTTACAAATCACGATGTTAAACTCACTGGTCTATAGTTATTCTGACTTGTTTCTCGAACCTTTTTAAATAACGGTATAATGTTTGCTTCTTTCCATTCTAAAGGAACCACTCCCTCTTCTAATGACAAGTTGAAAACTGTTGCAAGCGGTATGCTAATTTGTTCTACAATTTCCACTAGTAGTTTGGGTGGAATACCATCCACTCCAGGTGATTTATTTTCCTTCATAGCCCTAATTTTCTTAGCTACCATTTCTGGGGTTACAATTAACTGTCTTAAATAGTCTGATTCTGCCCCCTTGAACTTAGCCTCTGGTACTGGCAGTGAACTAGTGTCTTCTCTGGTAAACACTGAACTAAAATACTCATTTAGGTCTTCTGCCATTAAGAATCCTTCTGATATTATATTTCCAGCACTATCTTCTAGAGGACCGACCTTATCCTGAACTTTCTGTTTGCTTCGAACATACGCATAAAAACTCTTGCTGTCATGTTTTATATTACAAGCTAATTTATGTTCATAGCTTCTCTTTGAATTTCTAATTTCAGCTGTAGCTTGGTTTAATGCTTCTTTATAAATGTTGTAGTCTTCGTCATTGCCAGTACGTCTATAAGACTTCCACATCATTTGTTTATACTTAATTTTTCTAATGGCTTCTTTCGATAAGTATTTCTTTCTGGTCCGTTTCCCTTGTTTTTTGAAGGGAACAAATGTATCTACGATGCACTCTATTTCATTCTTTAAGATATTCCAGCATTCTGTTGCTGTCTTATTCTTCAGTGTATTATTCCAGTCTATCTTTGCTAAATATTTCCTCATTTGAACACGACTCCCTTGCACTTTGGAAAATGTTAATCGTGTCGAGCAAAGAATGGAACTGGACATGCAGCATGCCTGGCGATTGATGTCGGAAACAATGCGACACTTGTACCGAGAAACCGCCAACGCTGACTACCAGTTCAGGTGCGAGTTGAGGTCTGGAACTCACACCTCGTACGCGGAGCGCTCGGTGGGAGTACATGGCAGTACTTGGCACTCGCGTCACCCTGGAGCATTTCGCACGCTTGCTGCGCTCTGCCGAGCTCTATCTGCCTCGAGCACGAACTTGTGGTGCTTCTGTTAACGGCGAATGCAGAGATGCCAAATTATATTGCAGCAAAATCACGTTTCGTGATGTGGTAGAGGTAGACGAGGACGTGACGAATCTAGCGAGGGCGACTGCGTTCGGAAACGGGATAATGGTCGGATAGTGTTTAAATTTTAGGTAAATTTACTTATTTTTATGAATTTGCTACATTAAATATTAATCACATGGTATAGCAGTAGTGGAATTCATTATTTTAAACCTTGAAATTCACACGAATTAAGACGATTTGAGATTGGTGAAATGATCCCGTGAAATATCGGTCTATCGGTAGATTTCTGCACTGAAGATTACTGATTACGTGAGATTATTCCAAAAGTGCAAGAAAAAAGAAAAAAGGTTTTGTTCACGTACCTTCCAAGTTATGACACTCGCGAAAGAGGTTCCCGTACTGCACAAAAAGAACTATCAAATCCTCGTATTTCACGAGTCTCGTTGTCATCTCGGTGTCGTTCACTGCCGTCACGTTCTCGACGTAGAAGTAACTGACAACGGCGGCCGGCGACTGATAGTGTAGCGTCCGGTGACTTTGCCGTCGCGTCTTGCTGTCCCTGTTCGCCATCGGGCGCCAGAAATAGCGAATCGCGAAGTAGGACTCGGTGGCAAACGGAATGACGAACTGCGTCGTGTTGGACTGGCGGACGTTGGAGAGAACGCTGTTGCGCTGGAAGCCACGGTACACCCAGTAGTCGGTCGTTACGGATACGATGAGCAGGATGGAGACGTTGCCGGCGAAGACGATCGTACTGAACTGGCACAGTTTATTCATGCTTTCCGCCGCATATTTTTTACATTAGGCGATCTCCATTCGCGCCGCCGACCGCTACACACAAGAAGTCGTCCGGATCACGTCTCCGTGTTGCAGATGTAATTCTTTTATCCTGTTGTCATCTTAGGTATTCGCTTACCTATCCAGTTGTACGTTCTGTCGTATTTTCAGCACAGTGATTTTGTCATTCTGTGCGTAATACTGTTGCCCGGTCTTTAAGTGTTTAAGTGTAGCTCAAGTGGTTTTGGACAGCCACTTCTGGTATGTTCCTGAAACCACACAACAGCACGTAGATTAAGTCACAACTTCTCATTGTTATTGTGCTACCATGGAATGGTTAAAATACACATGAATTATACGAAAATGTCTCAACGAATCTAATTCAGAAGTGCTATGAAAACAACAGCAAAGACAATGTGGAGTTGTCCCGGTAAGATACCCAAACAGCTCAAAGCACGGCGCCGTCTCTGGCGTTAAACACGTCGAAAACCACACACCATCACCTATTGTGTCACACAAACCTCGTAATCCAGAGCCGGGTGCTAGACATTAGCACCGCGCAGCCAACGTTGATTAAAACAACCAGCAGACGCGTAGACAGCTTCTCACTCCTGCACTCCGCAGGAAGCAGGCTTCGAACGACGGCGCCCAGTCCGTTGTTCTCCACGTACTGAGGCACGCTGGTGGCCCGCCGATCTCCCACGCCGCCTAAAAAGACCAGGGCGCCACGTCGACGTCTTTTATTCGTTTACTTTCGCAAGCAGCTGTTCCGGGGACGTACACCGACCAGGCTTTCATTTCCGATGGCTCCCGGCCACGCTGACCAGCGCTCGACGCACATCTCCAATGCCGGAACGCCAATTCCCTGTGGTAATTCCGGTTGGCCATTAACATGAGACGCACGAAGAGTGAACGCATTGTTCTTAATCTGATCGATACGTTACGGCAGACCTTCCAACTAGTGAACAGAGGCACTATGAAAAGGAAATTCGCCTACGGAATCGTGTTGATACAAGGACGGAGGGTTGGAAGCTGTTCCTATATAGGAGTAATATGTATCGACTCGGAAGAGAACCACATTGCACACACGGCGGATCTCACAAGTATACGGAAAAATACACGGCACAATTTTTATTGAAATTTAGATTTGGGGACTTGAGTTTCCGTATAAGTCTATATTAATCAGTATTTATAATGTTGCATTGAAGCTATTAAATGGGCATCGAACCAACCAGACATTTACAACAAACCAAATCCGATAAGTATTTTAATTTTAATTACGATTGCTATGGTGTGTGTATGTGTGTGTGTGTGTGTGTGTGTGTGTGTGTGTGTGTGTGTGTGTGTGTGTGTGTGTGTGTGTGTGTGTGTGTGTGTGTGTGTGTGTGTGTGTGTGTGTGTGTGTGTGTGTGTGTGTGTGTGTGTGTGTGTGTGTGTGTGTGTGTGTGGTGTGTGTGTTGTGTGTGTGTGTGTGTGTGTGTGTGTGTGTGTGTGTGTGTGTGTGTGTGTGTGTGTGTGTGTGTGTGTGTGTGTGTGTGTGTGTGTGTGTGTGTGTTCTCGATACGCCAATGGCTACCTTGTCTATTTGCCATCTGAAGCTTATCGCTTTGCGTGGCAATCTTGTTTAAACAAATATGAGTAACAGAACAGGAACCTCGGCGAAGTATCAAGTCTTTCAGATCACGGGTCCACACCTGAAGTCTGCAAGATCAGATGGGGAATTTGCAATATCAGAACAGTGTTGCATTACTGGTTTGTTTGACCAAATATCTTTTATCCATTTAGGCTCGTACATATGCTATCATTCAGCAGTGACAGCTTAGTTTGTTTTTCATCTGCCGCTGTTCTAATGGGCTATTGCAAATTAACATCTAACATCACTGCGTGTTGTCGCAGCTTTATGTAATCCCGAGTATTGTCTCTAAGTATCAATTATTAGTGTTGAGTATCATCCAGCTAATGACTTCTCCCGTGTATTTTACTGGAGAGAGGTAATTATTTTACTTTTGGTTTCACGGTACATGTACACGGTTAATCACGTACTGGTGATTTTGAGTCAGTAGACCTCTTCAAAAATAGTCACACATTTGCATTCTGAATTAGACTACCATTTGTAAAAGTTAGAAAAAGTAAAGGTATGTTCCTATATAGCGCGTTATTTAGTACTTATAGGACTGCTCAAAGCGCTTTACACGTTTTGTAATTATTTTAAAGAAAATGTATGCACAACATGAATAATAGGCTAATTACTTAATTGATCCTACTTGCTACCACACATGTCACTTTGGCATTTGATATGTTTTGCGATAAATTATGTTTTTGTAAAATTACCGGTCGCCAGGTCCAGTTAGCAGATTATAAACAAACGCATGGCACGCGGATATTTTAATCTTTAGCGCATACACACACACACACACACACACACACACACACACACACACACACACACACACACACATATATATATATACCCACTTGCCACCTGGAGTGTGCTGGTTCGGACGACGATCTCGTTTAATATTATCTTGTTAAATATTTATTTTTCTGTGCATGACAAACGTTTTAGTTAAACAAGAAAATAGTAATGTCCACATTTAAGGTGAAGTTGATCACGAATCACGACACTGATCGCAGTGCAAAAAACAACTTAGTTTTGGATTCTACAAAGCGTTTTACTATTCGTCATATCATAGACATGCAGTATTGTGTGTGTACGACAGCAATGTATCATATATATATATATATATATATATGGAAAGTTACATTTTACAAATTAGGATACTGACACGGAGTAGTACCTGTAACATAGTTGTTTACATGAAACAGAACCAGATTCGATTTGGTACCACATCATGGGGACCATCTTCCATGTTGAATTTCCAAACAAACGAAATTACAGGAGTTTACAAAACATGTGGGCTCTTACTGTATCCATAACCATATTTTACTGTCGTATTGCTGTCGTACACACACAATGCTGCATGTCTATGATATGACAAATAATAAAACGCTTTGTAGAATTCAAAACTAAGTTGTTTTTTGCACAGCGATCAGTATCGTGGTCCGTGATCAACTTCACCTTAAATGTGGAAATTACCACTTTCTTGTTTAACTAAAACGTTTCAGTCATGCACAGAGAAATATATATTTAACAAGATAATATTAAACGAGATCATCGTCCGAACCAGCACACTCCAGGTGGCAAGTGGACAAGAACACAACTTGCTTAAAATTGCATTCTGAGATCGTTATATCCATTATATTACTGGCCGGACTTGGCGACCAGTTAAAATGGTTGTTTAACTCAGAATGCAACTCTAAACGAGTTCAACATAATTAATCTATATATGTTATGTCGGTGTCAGATACCTGTCAATTCTGTTTGCGACACTGACGCAGCCGGCAAGCTATCAGTGAACCGTGTGTTATTTTCCTTTGTTATCCTGTGTAACCAACCCTATGCTTCAACACAGGGTACGGAGAGGATAAGGCTATTTATGAAGTAGATGCCCTTACTATGCAACCGAGAATGAATGTGACTAGTATTCACATTCAGTATATATATTGTTTTTTTATTAGCGTTACCTCGGAACCTCTGGAGTCGTTCGTACGCTTGATAATACTATTTATATCATGAACGTTATAATTATGAGCTTTCAATTATTAAAAAAAAACTTACGCTTTGTCTTCTCCTAAAGTTCTGTTCTCACGAACCTTCTGAAACTCCATTTCGAAAACAATTGATGTTTTGTATATATTCATCACTGTTTCTCTTGAACGGTTGGGTGTATGTATTTACAAGGGCTGAATGTTCCGTTGGGTGATCATTAACAGGACTTTCGCTGAATCAATTCTACTTCACCCCACTTGTGGCTTGGCGTGTGGGAACCACGAACTTGAAAGGTAATTGTAGACATTGACGGTCGCCAATTGCATGCAACAGCGGCTGTTTGGTATTTTAATGTAGTTATTACAATTTGACAATTTTGTAGGCCCAACTTTCAAATTGCGAACTCTGTTTCGGGTTACTTGACAACAATTTGGTGGGAAATACGGGAAACCTTCAACATAATTATTTGATATTAAGAACAACTGATACACAAATGTTGCTAAACGAAGAACGGACATCTGGCATTTAATGAGAATATCAACTAATATTTTGGCATAAGTTTTCGTTGACAAAATGTGTTCCTTTGTATACTGGACACAGAAACTGCGATAATTCTACCGTCAAAACGCACTGGATCGCAATGTTTTGGAAGTTGTCGCCGTCCGTGTGATCACGAGACAGTCTGCGATTAAAACGCAGACATCTAATCGCGTGATTGAGCGATTTCGATGAGGGCCCCAAAGGCCTCCTTCGCTAACTTTGTCCATAATTAGACGCAGTGCATCGATCAATCTACTACGCCAACAAACGGCAATGAGCTCGAGTGAGATGGGCTCACGTCACCTTCTAAACACACATGCTATTGCAGCGACAAGTAATTGTGCGTGTACTTCGAACGGGTCAGCGAGCGTTTTCCACTTTGTAAATAGGGTACAGCACGCCAATACGACATTAGACGACAGCTAATTCATCATCCACGCAAAACGTGACGCACGGCGAAAAACCAAACGGCAAACCCGTTAGCCGCTAATCTGAGCGGAACGGAAATTGTTACTGCAAGAACAAGCCATAATTAAGGCAAGACGATTAACTGTCTGTGGTGGTTTGGCTTTAATTGCAGCATTTAACGAGTCAAATGTGTACACTAATAGTCCATTGTACAGCAATTTGTTGTATTAACATACAGGCTTTGGAGAAAAATAGGTAACGTTATAGTGAATCGAATGTACATACAATTCAAAAAGACACATTTAACAAGATCACACAGACCCATGTAGCAAATGGGCAAGAAGTCGTTGGCTGATTGAGAGAGAGAGAGAGAGAGAGAGAAAGAGAGAGAGAGAGAGAGAGAGAGAGAGAGAGAGAGAGAGAGAGAGAGAGAGAGAGAGAGAGAGAGAGAGAGAGAGAGAGAGAGAGGGAGGGAGGGAGGGAGGGAGGGAGGAGAGAGTTCTTGATGTATTGACATATAACCGCTTTTCTGGTTAAGCTTGATTAAAACGAATTCACGCGGCTATATATTGCATGCATTTACACATTCAGCAGATAGTGTTCAATTAATGTTGGGGTATTCTATGAAAATGGATACTTTCTGTTATCTAATCTACAGTATTATTCAGTCTACCGCTACTTCATGTCCAGTACTCAATATTTCACAATCATTCAGCACCCCACAATCGTCCAATCATGAAACATATACACTGCAGAGAGTTGCAGCCTTTGAAGACATACGTGTGACGAAAAACAGATTGATCAATTTAACGCTTAGCGTTACGTAAGACAAGCGACCGGTCAATCAGTCGATCGGGAAGCATGTATGACAGCCGTAATGACACTTACGTTCGCGCAACGGGCGTCATTAGCGACGCCGGCCTTGTGAACAGCTGCCGCCGTGATTGGTGCGTGCGTAATGAGCAAATCAGTGAGGCTGCAGTGAATCGACGACACCCGGGTCCGTCTCCCGCTCCCCAGCTCTCCAATTTTTTACCCCCAGAAGACGGAGAGAGCATTTACAGCTGCTCTGCGGTAATCGAGTTGCTCGCCCAGGACCCGGACGCCATTTTTGCCCCCGCGAGGCCTATAAAACGCAGGCGCTCCGTGGACACGAATGGGTCTTTCGATCGATTCTAAACGCCGCTAATCAAGCGCTGGGTGTCATGATTGCTCCGGCTGAACACCCGAGGCCCTTCCGTAATTCGGGAGTACGGAATGGGACGGAATTGATGCATTAACGATCGGTCGCGGTCACGGCATTTTGTGCGGTTTTATTAAGCACAATAAGTTATATTCGAGTTGGCGTAAAGCGACCGGTTCTGTTGCGTTACCCGTAGTAGACCGCTCAAGCCAGTGGTGGTAATGGCATGAACAGAAGTTCGCCGATTCATTTGGGCAGGACTTTGTCCCGCTTGTAGTCTCGCTTAGCCGATCGACTGTCGCCCGGCTAGCTGCATGACTTCGCCAGGAAGACAGTGAGGAGCCGGCCGGAAGTTCGCGCTGTCACCTCACGAGCCTGTGTAATCTAGGGATTCTAGGCTATCCCGCTCACTGACCTCCGCTTGGGGTCTTGATTGCCCTTCGTCAAACAGCAATTCCGGGAACTTGCATTTACCTCCGCCTACCACCGCTACAGTACAGCTGTGTTTGCCAGAAATATTTCATGTAAAATAAATATGAATATTGCGAACATGGTTTTAGGCTTCTTAATTAATGCAATTTAAATTGACGGGCAATATACCGTTAACGTAATCTATGTATCTAGTATTCAGAATATTATATTATTAAATTGTTCGTCATTAATAAATGAGATACAACAAGATCGGTTAAAAAAATATCCATTTAAACATCGAGGACAGTTCGACAAACATATGTTGTTATGAGAGCTGTCGTTTCTGTGATGACCATATTCCGATTCTTTTGTTTAGATCTTGGTCGACATTTCCCTAACTCGTATTACTATTAGTAATGCAATAGTGAGTGCGCTAGAGGCCTTCAAAGTTGGCGACGTAATGCACCTAGGACAAGTACACTATGTTTGACTTCATACATATGCTTCCCACGCAGGTAGAAGCGAAAGGGAGGACAGCAGCTCAAACACAGGCGTCCTAACAGAGGCTGAAACAAGCAGCACCGAAGCAATGATTGTCCAGCATCAACTCCGTTGGACGGGTCACGGTGTTAGAATGACCAATTCTCGCTTTATACATCATCGCGCCCCAAGACAGCCAGCTGATTTAGGTTTTACGCACACACGCCCGCACGTACGACGCACGCGCGGTGTGCAAGCGTGCGATGTCCTCTATCAGTGCGAATTATGTCCTCTGTCAAACAGCTGTGCATCTGGAATTGTTAGGTCAAATGAAAGGTGTTTTATCTTCTAGCAAACAAAGACACCGACTTGATGCAGACTGCATTTCTAATTCAGGAAACATTGAAAGCACAACATCTTGGGAGGTTTTTTCCTCCCGTGGAAGTCAACAAAAAAATGAAAGTGATTGATTACCTCATTATGAAAGCTGATCTGGCGCTGCTTGTCGTCCTATGATCGTTGCTACAAAGAGACCAGGCAACTTGAATAAGTTGACTTCAGACCCATTCGCCTTTGTGCACCAACAAATGCACACGGAAAATTTAAGTTGCTAAAGAATTGCGTCGTGTAGCCAGAGACAGCAAAGATGGGACATCATTAACAATTTAATGCCAAATCCCTCGCAAGCCACCACCATGTTCAGAGAAACGAGTAATTGGCATAGCCACACATGCATGTATACCCGAACAGCTTGACGTGGCGGCGATTTTACTTCGTATAAATTCGGATAAAATGTATTGATTCAGCCGCCGGCAATTTCGATCACCCTACGTCACCACCCTTCCAACCCGCACCTGCCAGCGTGGAAGGGTAGGCCAACAACACCAGCATACAAAGTACAATTAAACCAAGGTCACTAGTCCCCAGCAACATCGAAAGAGTCTATGACCAAGGAGGCAGTTCGGGTCAACTAGGGCTACATGGAGGGGGTGCTAAGAATCTCTGGGTCAAGAATAGTCGCCGAGAGAAAGTAAGTCGACTGAAAATAGCAACATATAACGTACAAAAACTACTAAAAGATGAACAAATACAAGAACTGGAGGAAGAACGTAGGGAAATCAGGTTGGTATGGGATGTGATCGGGATCGGAGAAGTCAGAAGAAGAGAGGAATGCTTCACTACCTTACAAAGCGGCCACCTACTATACCATTCCACGGCGAACAACGGCCAAGCAGGAGTAGGCTTTCTCATAAACAAGAAATGGAAATACAATACAGTGAGGATTAACAGCATCAGCCCCAGAGTAGCAGAACTTGTTCTATGCCTAACAAAGTGCTACAAGCTGAAGATAGTACAAATATTTGCACCGACAACATCATACTCAGAAGAAGACACAAACAACTTCTACAACGACGTGGATCAATGCGCAAGTAGGGAAACGAACAAACATTTCGGAAAGGCAACAGGCAAATTTGGCCTATGTGTGAGAAACTAAAGAAGCGACACCGTGGTAAAATGGGCAACATCAAGAAAGTACAAAATCATGAATACCATGTTTCAGAAGAAAGCAGGGAGGAGATGGGCGTGAAAAAGCCCAAATGGAAAAACGAAGAACGAAATTAACTACATCCTGACAAACAGGCCAGGCATGGTCACTGATGTTTACTTGGCCATCAATCAAGTCAACATCGGAAGTGACAATGGTAATGAGCAACATCAAAGTGGACATCAAGGTTAAAAGGAAGAAGTTGATAAACAAGAGAGCACCAAGTGTCGATACCACTCGAATGGGAACAAAAAAGATCGAATTCCAACTCGAACTGTGAAATCGACCCGAGACACTAAAAGGACTAGACGACATCGACACCGTGAGCGAAAACATCACTGAGATGATCCAAAGTGCGACAAGTGTAGCCAAAGCAATCAACAGGCATGTAAAGACGAAATTATCGTCACCGGCACGAGCTCTAATGAAGAAACGACGAGAAATGTTGGATAACGGCAACCGTAAAAACAAACAGAGTACGCAAAAATATGCAAGACCATCATCAGAGCGAAGGAGGACATCAGGAAATACAAATAAGAGATCATACGAGAAACGATTATCAAAACATCAAAGAACCTGAAGAAAACCAGAAGAACACAGGCACTAGGCCGAGACCGACTGATTACACTTCTATACAAGCAGGCTAGAGAAATACAAGATATGGTCATGGAACGAATAGAGGAATTCTACACCGAGCTATACGACAGTGAACAGAGTACGACAATTCACACCGTCCCGAAAGAAGTGTTACGTTTGCTTATTTAATTGTTCATGTTCTTACAAAAAGAACGGTTGTTGTTCTGCATGTCACACAATATCGGTTCACATTTCACTCGACCATGCTGTCAGACCAAATCGACAATCATTAACATAATCTACAATACACAAAATAGCCGTTCGTCTACACTGGGTCTCCGACTCCATACCGTATATTACGCTACATCCCTTTCCTTTTACAAAAGCGAAAGTCAATCACCACTCTAGTTCTTAAAGACAAACTATCTAGTCAAGTCTCTACCGATAATCTGCCAAGTATGCAGGCAGCGTTCGGGCACATGTGCTTCTGCGTACAGGCGGCAAGTCCACACGTGGCAATGGTTTGTTTTGTATCAACATATGTTGTTTTCTCGGCGGTGTGTCTTGCGTCAGCACAGGATCTTCAATCGGCATCGTCCTGTCAGCACGAGGCGGTGCGACAGACGATATCTCGTTCGTTTCTCGTGGCAGGGGAGTCGAACTGTCTTCCAGGGGCTCACTCTCTGGAAGCGGTGGGCACTCGTCTACAACACGTAGAGCTCATCAGTTGCGTCTGTACATACGACCTTCAACTAGAACGACGTACGACCGGTTTGAGAGCTTCTTCGTGTATTTGCCATGCGTCCATGTATCTTGACCTGGCAACTTCATACGTATAGCATTACCCGGTGCTATCGGTTTCAAGTTATGTGCTGACCTGTTGTAGTGTGCTATTTGAGTATCCTTGCTAGCTTTCCTGTCGCGAGACACGTTAGCAGCAATATCTGGTATCAGCATGCTGCGCTGAATCAGAAGCAGAGGTCGGCATCGACGACCGAACAACAGATGTGCGGGGAACGCACTATAACCCTCACACACAGTGTTTCTATAGTTCAGCAACGCCACTTGGACGTCACTGCCATCTTTCTTCTCGATGTTTTTCACCGTCCCTATTGCTCGTTCTACATGCCCGTTGCTCTGGGGGTATCTCGGACTGCTCGTGATGTGCTCGAAGTCCCATCTCTGTGCGAACTCTCTGAACTCGGCACAAGAAAACTGTGGCCCATTGTCTGACATCACGACTTCCGGTACTCCATGACGTGCAAACTGTGATCTCATTGCATCGATCACACATTTCGTGCGCGTATTCGAACTGAGGTTCATCACCTCGATGAAGTTGAAGTAACAGTTAACCAACAGTAGGTAGTGCTGTCCCTGCTGTTCGAACAAGTCAGCACCAACTTTCGCCCAAGGCCTGCCTGGAACGTCGTGAGGAATCATGGCCTCTTTACACTG
This sequence comes from Paraescarpia echinospica, assembly GCA_020002185.1. Taxonomy (NCBI): domain Eukaryota; kingdom Metazoa; phylum Annelida; class Polychaeta; order Sabellida; family Siboglinidae; genus Paraescarpia; species Paraescarpia echinospica. Next base: position 59,750,192 of record CM034535.1, read on the forward strand.
TTCTGGTCTGTGTGGGTTGTACACACTACACTGACTGACGTAATCAGTGATCTCCTGGTTCGTCAACAGCCAATACACAGCACCTTAGGCGAGGCGTATACGGTATACCATGATGCGAACGGTGTACCGTGGCGATGATGTTCTTGCATAAATTTGTCGGCACTACGATCCTGCAGTTCTTGAACACCAGTCCATTCTGCACAGCCAGTTCATGTCGTACATTGTAATATGCACGAATGTCCAGGTCACTGTCAGACTTTTGTGCAGGCCAGCCTTTCAATGTCACCTGCACCAGCTTTTGGAGAGCACAGTCACTGGCAGTGGTTGATCGCAGCTCCTCCAGCCGTTTGGGAGACACTGACACTCCTTCTGTCATGTCTATCTTCTCTATTGCAACAGCGTGAACACTTGGTTCACCAGGAATGTATGCTCTGCGTGTCCGCGATGTACATCTCTGACCCACGCGTGTATGTCACATATAGCGTTGGAGTCGCTGCACCATGCGTTGCAATCTCTTGGGTGCAGTCAATAGAGTTTTCCTGAAGATCACTTCTAATGACTTGTGATCACTCTGCACTTGCACCTTCTCTCTTCCGTACACATATTGGTCGAACTGAATACTAAAGCTAGTGAATACTAAAGCATGTGAATACTAAAGCTAGTAACCCCTTCTCGACTTGAGCGTATTGTCTCTCTGTCTGTGTCAGTGCTTTTGGTGCATATACAACAGGAAGCCCATCCTGCAGTAACCCTGCACCGAAATCTCCTTTGAAGCGTCCCACTGGATGCACACAGGCTTTCTGACATCGTAGTACTGGAGTACTGGGGTACCTGTGAGTTCCTTCTTCATGAGATCAAATGCCTCCTGGTGTGCACTCAGCCAATCCACTCTGTGTGCTTGTCCATCAGTCGTCTCAGGGGTTCTAGTTTGTCAGACAGATGTGACACAAACCTTTGCAAGGTAGCTTACAGATCCAAGCAGCCTCTGTACTTCTTTGGCGTCTTCTGGTCTTGACATCTTCTCAATTGCCTCCACTTTCTTTGGATCTGCTCGGAGTCCTTCACGCGTTAGCAGATGACCAATGTATGGAACTTCTGTCATCCTGAGCTTGGTCTTCTCGGCATTTAGTCGGAGATTTCGCTCTCTAGCCCACTCCAAGAACGCTCGTACGTTCTGGTCGTGATCCGACTCGGCCTCCTCATCAGTTGTACCACAGCCTACGATCAGTAAATCATTGTGGATTACTTTTACGCCTTTCATACCTTCAACCAGTTGGTTCATCGTGCGTTGCCAGACCTCGGGTGCAGAGTTAATGACGAAAAGCATTCTCAGCCATCAGTACCGACCGAATGGTGTGTTGAAACACGTCAACATACTTGATTTTTCATCCAACGGTATTTGCCAGAACCCGCTCATTGCGTCCATCACGGTGAACACTCTGGCATTCTTCAGCCTGGTACTGACGTCTTCCATTAATGGCATGGTGTAATATTCACGCCTGATTGCGGTATTTAGACCTTTCGGATCTAGACATATTCTGATCTGTCCGTTTGGTTTCCGAACAACCACCATGCTTGACACCCAGTCCGTTGCTTCTGTGCCCGGCGCTAGCACTCCTTCGCTCACCAGTTCGTCAAACTTCTTGTGCACTTTCGCACGTACTTGGTACTCGTCTCGGCGCGTGCACCACTGGTCTCACAGATTCATCAATCTGGATTGCATAGCTATGCTGGAGCCTTCCCAAGCCTTGGAACACATCGGCGTAGTTGGTTTTCAAAGCGCTTGCAGTTAAAGTCCTTTCATGGAAGGTGAACACATGGTCCAAAGGATCAGAATCGTTGATCTTCAATATTCCCATGCCTTCTGGTGCTTCTACACTAAGTATTGGCATGTACTCTCCTTTCATAACGTTGAAAACCAGCCTATGCTTCACACCTTTCATGACGACTGGCAGCTTACACTGACTCAACGATCTTTTGCGTGTTCCGTTGTACATAACAATGACGGTTTTCACTGGCCTCAGCTTGGTCAGCGATATGTCTCCAGTTACTCTAACGTACTCGTATTGGCACGCCATTGTCACCAACTTTCATAGTTATTACTGCTTGATGTTTCTTCCCTACACTATTAACTGACAATGTTCCAACATTGTATTCATGGTTCGACTCTGAAGTCTGACCTTGCTTCACATGTCTCTGCTTACATTTGCTTTCAAAGTGGCTGAGCTTGCCGCACTTGATGACACTGTTTTCCTTATGCTGGACATTTGTTTCCTTCGTGTTTGTATGAGCAATACTTGCAATCTCTCCTTTTCGAATCTCTGTCACGATTCTCTGGTTGACGTAAATGTTTGTAGCCACCCTTTGCCTTGTCCCATTGGCCTCGGACACTTGCACTTGTTTCCTCGTAACCCAAACTGACTGTTCTCCCGACATCACTTGTGTTTGTTCTGTGGTTGCTTCGGCCACTTGAACCATCTCTTGAGCTTTCTCAAGTGTGAGGTCTTTCTCCCTTAACAGTCTTTCTCGTACCTTTGCATCGCGTAGACCGAGCACAAATCGGTCTCAGAGTATTTGTTTTGCTGTAATGTGCTCAAACTCACACGTTTCTGCAGCACGTCGTAGTTCTGTCACGCACTGTACCGCTGTCTCACCTGCCTCCTGACTTCTACACTGAAATATATATCATTCATAAATAGTGTTTTGTCCAGGACTGCAGTATTCCTCGAACTTTTTCAGCACGTCTTCTATGTTGTCTTCGCTTTCCTCTTGGACAAACTGGAATGTATCGAAGACTTTCACACCTTCGTCGCCTATAACAGACTGCTACCACTTCTAGACACCATGTTACGTTTGCTTGTTTTATTGTTCATGTTCTTACAATAAACAACGGTATGAAACGCTTTATTGTTGTTCTGCCTGTCCTACAATACCAGTTCACATTTCGCTCGACCATGCTGTCAGACCAACTCGACACATCATTAACATAATCTACAGTACACAAAATAGCCGTTAGTCTACACTGGGTCTCCGACTCCATGCCGTATATTACGCTACAAGAAGTACCAGAGATAATATGGGAGGTGGAAGCAGCGCTAAGAGATGTGAATAATGGGAAGATATCAGGCAACGACCATGTAAACATTGAAACATTAAAAGCATGAGAAGATACCATCTCAAAGAAACTGGCCAAGCTGTATACTAAATGCTTATCAGAAAGACGAAAACCCGCCGCACGGAAGAAAGCAAAGATGGTGATAATCTTCAAGAAGGGAAATAAGAAAGACTTAAAGAACTACAGATCAATATATCTGTTATCAAACATCTACGAATTACCAACAAAGATACTAACGTTTAGGCTAGAGAAGACACTCGACGAAAACCAGCCACGAGAGCAAGCAGGATTCAGAAGCAGGTACTCAACGACAGACCACATACACGTCGTAAACCAACTGAAAGAGAAGGGCTGAACATATAATATCCAACTCTGCATCGCTTTCGTCGTCAACTACGAGAAAGCTTTCGACTCGGTGCAGATTCAAGCAATACTTACCTCCCTTCAAGAACAGGGGATTGAAGACGTGTACATCGAACTCCTGAAAGACATCTACACCAACAGCTCGGTGACAGTCCACCTACACAAAAAGAGCAACAAGATCAACATCAAGAGAGGAGTACGAGAGGGTGACACCATATCACCCAAGTTGTTTACAGCAATACTCGAAAGCATATTCCGAAGATTGACCTGGGAAACCAGAGGCTTGACGTACACATATGTGCTACTACGCCGCAAGAACTACAACAAATATTGCAGGAGCTAGCTGATGAAAGTGAAAAACAAGGTCTGAAGATGAACATTTCGAAGACAAAGGTGATGTTAGAAAATGACACACCAATATATATCAACACCACGCAGATAGAGAACGTTGAAAGCTACGTCTATCTGAGACAGCGATACAGTATCAGAGACAAAAACCAAGACAAGGATTTAAAAAAAAGAATCACCGCCGGCTGGACAACATTCGCCAAACACCGCGACATCTTCAATGGTAACTTTGTAATCGTCTTGAAGAGACAAGTCTTCAACTCATGCGTAATTCCGGCGATGACATACGGCGCGGAAACACGGGCACTCACCATCCAGGCAAAGAACAAGCTAGCAGCCGCACAAACAAAGATGGAAAGAAGTATGTTAAACATCACATATCGGGAGAGAGAAAAAACATCTGGGTAAGAGAGAAGACAAAGGTCATAGACGTGATAGAACAAACCAGAAGGCAGAAATGGACCTGGGCAGGGCACATCAGCAGACAACGAGATAACCGATGGACATCGCGTATCACAACCTGGAGACCTTACAAAGGGAAACGATCTAGAGGAAGACCGGCGAGACGGTGGAGAGACGAACTAGAGTACTGGAAGGGCACCATCTGGCAGAGGATAGCGCAAGACAGGCAAATTCCGAAACGACATGCTGAGGCATTCGCCCAACCACGGGACACTACGGCTGCACAATGATGATGATGATGGTGTGTGTATGATTGTATGCATGTATGTATGTATGTATATATGAATGTATGTATGTACGTATGTACGTATGTACGCATGCACGTATGTACGTATGCACGTATGTACGTATGCACGTATGTACGTCTGCACGTATGCACGTATGCACGTATGCACGTATGCACGTATGCACGTATGCACGTATGCACGTATATTGTTCGTCCTTCGCGAAGCGAAGAAGACCATATTTCCATTGGCGGATCCACGAGGGGTTTGGGGACACGTGCCCCCTCGACCGTTGGAATTTGGCGTGACCGTAAACATTGTTTTAATATGGGCCCACGTGACCGTGCCCCTTAGACTGTTGGAAATATACCCCTGTGCCCCCGTTTACGTTACAATAAGCTGAAATTGAGGCGACGCGGCGGCGAACAAATTTTCAACAGCACCCCCCCCCCCCGGGATCCGCCCCTGATTTCATCATGGTCTATTGTCAGTGACATTTTGGCGATACGTTATCTCGCTTCGCCTTCTTTTGGCGTTTGCAACTAGTCTTTGTTCATAAGACATAGCTGCTGGCGCTTTTGTTTCGCTGCGCCAACGAGCCGTTCTTTCCCAACAGTCACGGTCCATATTGAAATTCTTGAGGGATGTCTGTAATGTGTCCTTATATAGTTTCTTCTGCCCTCCGCGAAAGCGGGTCCCGTTTGCCAGCTCACAATAGAGCACCTTCTTAATTTGGCAGACGTATGTCTGGCATTCTGACGACATGGCCAGTCTGTCTCAGCTGTGTCAGCTTCAGCATTGTGTATGCACTTGGCCAGCCTGTCTCAGCTGTGTCAGCTTCAGCATTGCGTATGCACTTGGCCAGCCTGTCTCAGCTGTGTCAGCTTCAGCATTGCGTATGCACTTGGCCAGCCTGTCTCAGCTGTGTCAGCTTCAGCATTGCGTATGCACTTGGCCAGCCTGTATCAGCTGTGTCAGCTTCAGCATTGCGAATGCACTTGGCCAGCCTGTCTCAGCTGTGTCAGCTTCAGCATTGCGTATGCACTTGGCCAGCCTGTCTCAGCTGTGTCAGCTTCAGCATTGCGCATGCACTTGGCCAGCCTGTCTCAGCTGTGTCAGCTTCAGCATTGCGTATGCACTTGGCCAGCCTGTCTCAGCTGTGTCAGCTTCAGCATTGCGTATGCACTTGGCCAGCCTGTCTCAGCTGTGTCAGCTTCAGCATTGCGTATGCACTTGGCCAGCCTGTCTCAGCTGTGTCAGCTTCAGCATTGCGTATGTACTTGGCCAGCCTGTATCAGCTGTGTCAGCTTCAGCATTGCGTATGCTCTTGGCAAGCCAGCCTGGGCAAGCACCTCGGTGTCGGGTACTTTGGCCATCAACTTGATGTTCAGCAATTTCAGCAGACAGCTCAAGTGAAAGTGGTTTAGCTTTTTGGTACACCAGTAAATAAAGTTTTAAATAAATAAAATCATAATGTGCATGAGACAAATAAAAACTAAATACAATTAAAATGTTGGTGTAGCACTCAAATATTTGTGTAGAGACTTCCTGAAGTTTGGTACAGAATGGTTGTTTGTTAAATTATCCCATAGTTTCAGACCGGACACATTGAAACTGCGTTGGTTGTAGGCAGTTCTGGCTGCAGGTGATTTTGGCTGAGTGACATTTCTTGTATCATAGGAATTACTATTTTATGCAAACATATCACACAAATATTGTGGTGCTAGACCATTCATACAATTGTTCATAAAATACATATATGTATACTGCCAATGTAGGGAAACTTGTTCACGGTAATCAGGTTTTGGTGTTTCACAGTTATCTCTGGCTCGACATACGGCTTTCCCGGAGCAGGATGGTACGTCACTTCGTTCTTCTGTGTGCTTATCGTCAGACCAAAGGTCTCACATGCAGAGGAAAACAGGTCCATGCTTGGCTGCATGTACGTACAGCAGCAGCAGCAGCAGCAGCAGCAGCAGCAGCAGCAACAACAGCAGCAGCAGAAGCAGCAGCAGCAGCAACAGCAACAGCAACAGCAGCAGCAGCAGCAGGTGCCAGACAAGCTTAATCAGTCTGGACAAAAACGAAAATGTTACGCTTCAGATCCCTGTCGACCTGCCATCGTTGAATGGTAAAAGCTATTTTGATTTCAGTCGCAGCTGGAATATCTTCCTCCAAATTAGATCACAGAGTCTACTTGTATCGTCAAATCATGTGTTCTTCTGGTCATCTGTTCGTAAAAGTGGGCCTACTTTTGTAATTGTTCGTCCACGTTTCTCAGAATAAGTTAAATAATTCTGAATTGGTCGCCGAATTTGTTTGCGCCAGAACGCTCTGCTACGATTTGCATGTTATGATTAACTACCTAAAGGAAAGCTTTACCAGCGACTGAAACGATCCAAGAGTTTTGGGAGTATCCAAAAAGGCTAGTTATAAAGGTATTATACAAATATGAATACATTTATTTAAGATAAAACCCATTACCCATTTATAAACAATCAGTTCATATAAATAGGAATGAAAATACATAGCTTTTAAAAGTAAATAAATTATAAATATAAATAAATACAATAAAATAATGTAATAAGTTATAAAAAAATAATAATAATAAGTTATATCAAATTAATAAATAATTAAATAAATACGTGAAACATGATATCAAGTAACCAATTAACAATATACATAAATATTCTTAACCGATTATCACTGTCATAATTGCCAACTTCTGTGTGACGAACGCGACTCGTGCGTATGTTTCCGTGCATGCCGTTGGGTCATCAGGGGCGGGTTCAGAGAGTGTAGTTGGGGGGACAACAACGTCCACTGGCAGCCGAACCAATTGGTGTAGAAAATGTGTCGCTTCCGCGCCGTCGTAACTTCAGCTTCTCCGCTGTCTCGGCTTGACTGTTGACATCGGAAGACGGTGGGGAGACGGAGGGGTGCTGCTGCACATGCCACCCAGCCCCCTGGATCCGCCTATTGTCATGTAGGCATGTCGGTGTACCAACGCGTTTATACTACTATTGCCTGATGAGAAATGTATTTCCATGATGTCTTCATCATATACGCAACAGTTAGAAATATGGAGATTTGCACTAACAACGCCAGCATGTTCCGAATAAACTGTCCAAAGACATCACGAGATATGATGGCCTTTTGGGATTCCAGCTCACGTTGTGTCGCCAGATCTGATCGACCTACTTGGCAGTACATGCGACCCATACACAGACTGTAAACATATACCAGATAGCAGAGATATCAGGAACCTTGTGGGACGATACATATTCTAAAATATGATATGCAGAATAAACATGAATAAGACGGACGTCATGCAACGGTTCTCACATGGGACTGTGATGCGCGTGGGCAACACATTGTACCAGCGCAACATTAAAGGTTGTGCATGTGTTAACGGTAATAAAAAATACCATTAAAACAGGAACACAAAAATAAAACAAAGTTTCGAAATATAAATACGTTGTGCAACAACTGACAATGCCATCAATAATTACAAAAGCTATGTGCCTGAGGTGTATTTATGAACGTAGCTGGAATTACTGTAGCTAGTATTATAGAAAGGTGTGCAGTCTGCACACCGGATATCTTTTTCCCTTGTGTTTTATATACTGTAAACATATGACAGTCGGTATGCTGTAATTTAATATAACAGCAATCAAGGGTGTTTTGGTAATTTACTAGCAACATTGAAGAAGTATGATTATTATATATGTACAAAAATGTGTCGTACATAACATGTGTGGTCCATCAATCTGTAATCTGGATGTACCTGGCTGTGCACAAGATGTTGACTATTGTATATATTATATGTGCACAGTGGCAATCCCTGCGTTAATAAATTTGATTGCCCAATACCAACCTACCTAATATTTGGCGTAAATTCAGTACAAACAGAGAAAGGGCTGTATGAACATAACACAGATACACCGGGGATAGGAGGGGTGTACCGAGTAGAGTAGTACACGAACCACACTATGACTAGCGTGTTTGTAAGATTATTTGCTTTGGTTCTCGCTCTGGAGAAGATCTCAGACCGATTCTGAACCGGCTGCATCACACTGGGTTCAAGTAAAAGCAGAAATTGCGGATCCATGAGTTGACGGGTCTCATGTCAACGGGTTTGGCTTTCGTTCAGCACAAGACGAATTTTGTTTATCGGGAAAAAGGATATAATTTAATCTATAAGTTATTTTGGCTATACGTTGTCCGGGTATGGAAAATTGTGGGCGGATATTCAGATAGAGGGGTTCTCCTTTTTGTGTAGAGGTGCATGCAAATAAAATTAATGTCTGCTTGTGTGTGTAGTTTATTTGAAAGAGACTGTTGTGGGTGGATGTGAGAATTTACTTAGAGGCACGTGGTACGCCGAGAGATGACAGCGTGGGAGATTGGGAAAACGTGAGGCCGAATGAGCAGAGCTAATATCAAGAAGACAGGTGGAAATAGGCTGAGAGTAAGGTGACGAGAGGCGAGGAGAGACGAGAGAGGTGATGGGACGGAAGGTGGTAGGAATGGAGTGGACAGAGAAAGTGACAGGAGATAAGGTACCGCGGAAAGCTGACATGAGAGGTGACAGAAGTTAATTAAGGTGACAGGACGTAGGTGGACAGAAGAAACATCGAAAGACAAGGTGATATGAGAGAAATTGACAGGCGTCAAGGTGACAGGATTGAAAGGGATAGGTTATCAATAGACAGGTGTGAAAGGGTTAGAGTAGCAGGAGACACGGGTGAAAGTGTTAGAGTATATGGAAACAAAAGTGAAAGGGTAGATTACCAGGAGACATGATGGAAAAGGTGGAATGGGGTAGGTTACCAGACGCTACGATGGAAACCTATAACAAAAGCCACGGTGTTAGTGTGAGATTGCAAGTGAGAAAGACAGACACACACACTAACACTAACACACACACACACACACACACACACACACACACACACACACACACACACACACACACACACACACACACACACACACACACACACACACAGACACACACTCACACACACACACACACACACTCACACACACACAAAGTATTGCGATGGAGGACCTGCCCCGGTGTAGATAGGCATAATTGCAATAATAGTGTATGTTGCGGGAGTCTCTTCTTTGTGGCTTTTTTTTTTTCGCCATCGAAAAGCCAACTGATGGAAGCGACCTGCTTGCGTATATACCCTCCATGGTTTCATCACCATCACCATCAAGCACCAGCACAATGCCAGATTAATTGTTCCAGTACATCACCCGCTGGCGCAAGATCATCGAGGTTTACAAGAGCCTACATGAGATTGTGCAACTGTTCAACAGCTACCATACGCGTTGGAACCAAGGAGACTTCCGCAATATGTTGGGTGGGGCTGGAGATATGCTTAGCCCTACTTCGCGGCTGGAGATATGCTTAGCCCTATTTCGCATAGTTCGCGAAGGCGGGTGCAGTTTGCGGTTTTAATGAACGTCAAGGGGGTGCAGTGGTAAGTTATTGGTGAACCTCAACAGGGACGCAGCTCCCAGTGTTCACCATGTTCCTAAGCCTATGGCTATGAACTGTAATGTACATTACCAACTCGGATTACTGAACTTTCTTCGTGAAACACTGTAGTCCATTTACTTATTACATATCCAATACGTTATACGTGTAGGGACTTTCATCTATCTGATAAATGTGGCTTGATCGGCTGTCCTAGTTTGGATGACATCATCGTAATTAAAAATGTAACGTACCTAAGCTCCTATTTGAGTCTTGAGGGGAACTACGACCTTTGGATTTCAAAATTGTAAATTGAAGATTTGGGAGTGATTCTGCTGTTGGTAATTTCACTTGTCATACGCAAGCTTGAAAAAAGTGTTGTCGATTATACTGCAGTTGCATCAACAAACGTATTATATAAAATAACACATTTTATGTTGATGCTTTTGTTTATCATTTGTTCATTCAGCTATTTGTGTATTACTACATTTCAGTAGAATTGAATCCACTCTCACATCTCCTATGTGTAATGCAGGTCATGTTAATTTTAAGAGTTGGAAATGAAAATTTAAAATACGAAACAGTTAGGTCAAATTGAGTATCACATTTGAAAGAAGAATATTGTAAAGCATTTAATCAAATTGATATAGATCAACTAAACTTAATACTTAAAATGTTACCACCACGACAGTTCACAGAATGATGTTGATTTTATTACCAAAGATTTGTGCAATATCATGTATTTACAATCTGCAAAAAATATATAGGGTTTTGCAAGGATAATACTAATGAGGTCAATAGTTTTATGCATAATAAGGTTACGTGTAAATCAAATAAACCATGGTTCAATAGAACTTGTAAAAATGCGAGGAAAGAATATCAATTAGGATCAAAAGAAAACTAAAGCGATTTAAATCTTTAATGCTCAAGTAGGGAAACGAACAAACATTTCGGAAACGGCAACACGCATTTTTGGCCTAGGTATGAGAAACGAAAGATGCGACACCTTGGTACAAAACATCACTGAAATGATCCAGGCATGCAGTACTAGTGACGAGAATATCGCCACCGACACAAGCACTAATGAAGAAACGACGATAATTTTTTTATAACGGCGACCGTAAAAAACAAATAGAGTACGCAAAAATATGCAAAACCATCAAAAAGAAAGTGAAGGAGGACATCAGGAAGTACAAACAAGATATAATACGAGAAAAGATTATGTCATCGAAGAGCCTGAAGAAAGCCAGAAGAACACAGGCACTGTGCCGAGACAGACTGATTACACTTCTAGACAAGCAGGGTAGAGAAATACAAGACCAAGATATGATCATGGAACGAATAGAGGAATTCTACATTGAGCTATATGCGACAGTGCACATAGTACTATAATCCACACCGACCCGAAAGAGATACCAGAGATAACACCACGGGAGGTGGAAGCAGCGCTAAGAAATATGAAGAATGGGAAGACATTAGGCAACGACCATATGAACATTGAAACATTGAAAGCAGGAGAAGATACCACCTCGAAGACACTGGCTAAACTGTACACTAAATGCTTATCAGAAAAACGAATACCCATGCACCGAATGGAAGAACGCGAAGATGGTGATAATCTTCAAGAAGGGAAATAAGAAAGACTTAAAGAATTTCAGTCCGATATGAATGTTATCAAACATCTACAAATTACTCACAAAGATACTAACGCATAGGCTAGAGAAGACACTCGACGAAAACCAACCACGAAAACAAGCAGGATTCAGAAGAAGGTACTCAACGACAGACCACATACCCGTCGTAAACCAACTGAAAGAGAAGTGTCGAGAACATAATAAGCTCTGCATCGCTTTCGTCGACTACGAGAAGGGTTTTCGATCGACTCAATGCAGACTCAAGCAATACTGACCTCCTTCCAAGAACAGGGGATAGAAGACGTGTACATCGAACTCCTGACAGACATCTACACCAACAGCTCGGTGACAGTCCAATTAAGAGCATAAACAAAAAGAGCAACAAGATCAACATCAAGAGAAAGGTACGACAGGGTGACACCATATCGCCCAATCTGTTTACGGCAACACTCGAAAGAATATTCCGAAAACTGACCTGGGAAACCAGAGGCGCTTGATGATAAACGGAGACTATCTTAGTCATCTTCGCTTCGCCGACGACATACTCACATGCGCTACTACACTGCAAGAACTACAAAACATGCTGCAGGAGCTAGCTGATGAAAGTGAAAAACAAGGTCTGAATATGAACATCTCGAAAACAAAATTGATGCTAAAAATGACACACCAACACCACGCGAATAGAGAACTTTGAAAGCTACGTCAATCTGGGACAGCGGTACGGTATCAGAGACAAAAACCAAGACAAGAATGTTCATAGAAGAATCACCGCCGACTGGACAACATTCGCCAAACACCGCGACATCTTCAAGGGTAACTTTGAAACCTGTTTGAAGAGACAAGTCTTCAACTCACGCGTACTTCCAGCGATGACATACGGCGCGGAAACATGGGCACTCACCATCCAGGCAAAGAACAAGCTATATATAGCAGCCGCACAAACAAAGATGGAAAGAAGTATGTTAAACACCACAAATCGGTAGATAAAAAACAAACATCTGGATAAGACGGAAGACAAAGGTCATAGACGTGATAGAACAAATCAGAAGACAGAAATGGACCTGGGCAGGACACAACAGCACACTACGAGATAACCGATGGACATCGCGTATCACAACCTGGAGACCTTACGTACGAAGGGAAACAATCTAGAGGAAGATCGGCGAGACGGTGGAGAAACGAACTAGTCAAGTACTGGAAGGGTACCATCTAGCAGAGGATATCGTAAGACAGGCAGGCAGCTTTGGAAACGACATGCTGACGCCTTCGCCCAGCCATGGAACACACGGTTGCATAATGGTGATCATAATGATGATACGATAAATGAGTTCAAATTAAAAGGGAAGGAATATAAAATATTAATTAAAAAGATATGGAAGTGTTATAATTAAAATGTTCATAAAAAGACATTGGTGTAAATAAAAAAACAGAGTTTGAAAGGTATTACTGTTGCCTATAACAACAGTTAGAATTTTATACAAGTTGTCATCATGAATGCTGTAGTGCAAGTTTTATGTTTGCTACAAACTGTGTTAAATCTTTTAATGAACGTATGCGTTCATCCATATATAGGTTATTATGTCGTCTTCAACAGTCTAAAAATTCAATTTTTGTGAATAATGTTTATACCGATATACATTTTAGAAGTTCTATGTTTAAATATTGGACTATCCAGTTGTATACTTAAAATTGAATGCACATTTTATATATATATATCTCTTTAATTAACCATCTATTTTTATTTCATGTGTGTCTGTACCTTTGTATTTTATTTATTTAGTATTTTGATTTACTTGTATTGTATGTACATGTGGACTTTTGTTGGAAATAAAAACATTATTATTATTATTATGTACTGTTTCGCATACATAATAATAATGCGAAAGGCGACGCGGAAGTAGATGTACGAGCGAGGATAGGCAAGGCATCAGCAGTGTTCCAAAGACTACGTCCAATATGGTCCAGTAACACCATCAGAAAGGACATAAAACTACGTCTTTACATGTCAATCGTAATACCAACAGCGATATATGCCTGTGAAACGTGGAAGAATACGGCGAGGATATCAAAAAAGCTAGACGTATTTCATCGACGATGTCTCCGGTTCATACTGGGCATATCGTGGAGAGAACACACCACAAATGAAGAAGTGATGAGGAGGGCAGGTCTGGACAGCCTGCATCACATAGTTAAGTCTCGACGACGAAGACTAGCGGGACATATCCTACGCCTACCAAGAGAGAGAATAGCACATGTAGCAATGGAATGGGTGCCTGAAGGTGGAAATAGAAGGAGAGGAAGGCCGACTAAGACCTGGCGCAAGACGTTTAAAGAAGATCTGGCAGAGATGGAAATCACCTGGAATGAGGCCAAAGAAATTGCGAAAGACCGTAGTAGATGGAGAAAGCTCGTCGCCCGATGTCCCGAAAGGAACAGGAGGAACTAAGTCTAAGTAAGACTGTTTCGCTATCAATCCGCTTGATGGCGCCGCTAAAACAAATCGCTACGCTGGTGAGAATAAACCGAAGTAATTGTTGTCATTGTCGCAAAAGATATGTCACACGTTTAATTAATAAAGGTTTATAAGCATAGATGAACATAAAGACAAAAATAACACAAATTGCATAGCACTACAATAAAAACTGATACACAATCTCACAACAATTGTTTTTGTAAAGTCGCACTTGTTTTACCACAAACTGGCGCACCGCACAAATGGCGTCAATCGAAGAAGTAAGTAGTTTGAAATGTTCTGTTTCAAACTCTCTTTGGCACAAATAGAAGCAACCCTGCGCCAGCAAGAACTTATGTTTAATAAACTTTCAATATTATATAATTCACTACATGAATTATTCTTACTCTCGGCTTCGTGTGTTTTGATAATTGAATTGTTTAACTGAGTAACTCACTGTCTGAGATTGAGTGTGTCGTTCTCGTGACCCTGGCCTCGGCTAAGATTGTTGACGTTTTGTGTCTTGTTTTGTAGCGAAGCAACTAACGTTAGTGCATGTATTACCTACGCCAAATTCTCGTTACGTTAATGGGGATAGAATTGGCTTGTACTGAATTACTTGGTTTCTGTGCTACTTCCGAAAGTGTGTAACATTTCTCGCGTTTGCCTTTCACCTTTGTTGTTTTAGACAGTAAAATATGACTTAATACAAAGCTTAACTAAGTCTTAAGTGACTAAGACTTAGACTAAGCCAAGAGCAAATGGCCAACAGTCATAGGTTAGCATAGACAGATTTGATATCCAGTTATCAACTTCTGGTTTACCGTTAATTGCTGGGTGTCAATTTGTCCACTGAACTGAAAACTGCAGTAATTTGTTTCCTGACAAGTGCCAGATGTTACATTTACCTGGGTATATGTTATATGGTGCTGAATGTTTAGGATGAAGATTTGATTGCCTTGCGAAGTGCTGTGCTGGCTTCTATGAAAGTGGTAAGTGTTTGCTTGCAATGCATGAAATGGTAACAAGAGTACATGTGTCATTAATTACCTTATAATGATTTTTTCTAGCAAATAATTACCTGGGATGAAGATATATATGTCACCAGGAACAGGAAATATACATTTGTTCTAAAGACAAAATACAACATAATATTTGATACAGAAACCATACAACATATATACTACACTCTAGTCGGCAAGAACAAAACATGCCGTATTCGTTCTAATTAGCGTACATGCCCTAATTAGCTTTTTTGCGATTATGGGAATCAGTAATACTATGTCCTCCCCCGATATCAAATTACTGCAACCTTTGACAATCTTTTTACATAAATTTTTTTCACACATGTATCCTCTTAACCACATGTGAATGTATAAATAGCTGGTAATACTAAACAAGCTACTTTAATAGTAGCATTACCATAGCGACCGCTGCGGCTTTTGGATCTGGCCAGTTCTGACACTAAACTACGACAGGCGACTGGTCATGCAGTCCTTACATCATTCAGTCAATATAAATAAAATACAATAATACACATTTAATATCACTGAAACGACAAGATAATGTTCTTTACGATGGCATAAAGTTTTTAAAAAGTATTCCTTTATTTGACGAACTTATTGTTCATGATTGAGTGATGATGCGCGCCAAAAATGTCATGCCGGTGGCGCTCCGCAACGGTACGGTTTTCACAAAAACAGGTCACGGCAAATCGAAAACCCGCACTTGTAAACATATTTAGATCGTCATGAGATCTGTTAGAAGATGTGTTCATCTTCACCGCAGACGTTGCGCGAAGTTTCCGCGGTAAACGAAACAAAAAGTTGTGTCAAATTATCATATAAACATGAATTTTTAGTAATGTTATCGCCTAAAATTCAAGTTCGTGTATATACACATGTGTCAGTTTCACACTGTTCAGATGATATATGTTATGTGATATTTTAAAAAGGTTTATAAGTGCGGAGATCGCATTTTGTGCGACCTAGTTGCAAGGTTTTCGAGAATGCCACTGCAGACGGTGATGCTGTGCTAAAAATAGTAACATCCATCTAGTAACATCAGCATGTCACTGGATATCCACCAGACGGACATCCGCATTGCGCTGATTGTCCACTAGGCAGATTTGGCGTCTAGCTGTCATACAGGCAATCCTTATTCACAGTATGCTGGCTACACTTAATAAAACTTGAAATTCAGGAACATATTTTTTTTTATTCCAACTTGACTTAAATATAAAATAAGAACTTATTACATTTGTTTTTGATTACTAGTAGTAATAACTAGCCAGTTTAAGATTGGTATGTTTATAATATTCAGTTAATTTGGACCGAACCATTCATAATCAAACAGCCGCTTGCGGGCAGCTCAAAGTGAATTCATAATTTCCCTGAATAAAACGTTATAACATTGGCATCAACAGTTTGTGGCAGCTACTATATGGCTTCCTTTACTCCAGCAAAGGGGTGCAGAATCAGCTTTGATATCCACCATGAGCTCAGAGAAGTCATTGAAGCTGGCTGTTGTAATATTTACCTAGGCATCTTGGCATAGCTGGAGAGACTGCTTAGGTAACTATTACAATGGCCCATTACCTGCCACTTGGGGTAGTTCAAATTGTATTGCTAATCCCCCCTGAGCAAATCTGGATTAACATTTGCCTTGCACTCGTTCACACCCTCCTGTTTCCTTTTGGACATCAAAGCTTTTTCTGTTCGTCTTTACTTGGAGGGCGTGACTGAGTTCACCATTGCCAAAAAAAATGAATATCAATTAAATATAGCAAGGTGTGTATTGTGTTATTTATATTGCTGTTAACTCTAGGTTTGTATTGTTCACGAGAGTACCAACTACCGAACGTCAATGTAACCATTCATAATACTGTGGCTCCACCTAGTAAGTATCCAAGTCATGAAACTGTTGAACTGTAATCATTGTGTCTGGAAATGCTAAACTGTGATGCGGTTAGGCCTACTTACTTCTTTAGCCTGTGAAACTGAAAATGAAACTTTTCAGAAACCCAAAGAGAAAGAACCATTAGAAGAGGATGCTGAGTTGCTGGCACTGCGACAAGCAGCACTACAAAGTAAAAGACAACAGCACAGTACAGTACCGGATGGATCGAACCATGCTGTGAGTACTAAGTAATTACCTCAACCTCACATGTGGCATTAGAAACAGTTAAAGTATCATCTTATAAATACTTATTAAGCATATATATGTAGATGCAAATTTGTACATTGATAAATGCGTGGAATTAAAATTTGCATTAAAGGGATATTCTGCATTCGTTTGTTTAACATTGTTATCATAAAATCATGTAAATACTGTATAAACTACGAATGCGATAAACTGCAGTGGAACCTTACTGTTAAGGTCATTCTCGGGACTGAGCAAAAGTGACCTGAATAACGACATGACCTTTTTAGCAGGACTTTAGAAAGCATACAGTTTATACTGTTTAACATGATTTTACAATAAAAACAAATTAAAAACTCCCTTTAAAATACTTTCATGTTTACTTGACCAGTGTATCTGTGAATAAAAACCAAGGTGTATAAAACTTGTTTCATCCGTGATGGTGTGTAAAACCTGACATTTCCCTCTTCTTTCTTACAGCAGCATTTGGCCATTGCCAAGGTACAGAGAATAGCACTGCCTTTTTCTCCGGCATCCCCAAAGCAGTTCCAAAGTGCGTCCCAAGGCTGGAACAACCTGATAGTGATCCCCCTGCAGGAGGAGCAAGCCTCTCCCAGGCAGCCCCTCCCACCCAAAGTTTCCTCCCACAAACCAACCCTACTTCTCCCCCAGGACAAGTGGGTGGGGGGAAGCACCAGTGGAGCCACAGGGAGTGCCAATGCTGCAGCGGCGACTAAGGAGAAGAAAGGTAAACTGTAAAACTGTAGTTGTTGATCCCTTGCGGGCAGGTGTCACAGAGACATGGGGGTAAGGGCCATTTCATAACTGGAATTGATCCTCAGTTTCTGAATTGGAATTCTATGTTAAAAGGAATTTGAATTAATCTTTCCATAGGATTTTTTAGTTGGAGTTGATCACTTGGAATAGACTTTACAAGGTTGAATTGGAATTGATTTTTATAAAATTTATTTGAATTTATGAATTGACCTCACCACCCAGTCACAATACTTGGTTCCCCTCTCAATAACAGTTATGCACTTGTCTTTTCTTATTCAGTAATACTGTTCAAAAAGATCCGCAAACAATTGTAGTAGGTATCCCAACTAAATATTTCAAACTTGTGTAATGATACTGAAATTGGGCTTATAAGAAAGAGTCTTAATGCACAAGTAAAAAAACTTTATTTGAACAAACTCGGTTCAGTAGATTTTTTTTAATGATCTTTTCCAGTATTTATTGTGAAATACTTGGGCCGCATATTTTAACGCTTAAACAAAATCCATCTTTAAAACCTCATATGTATTCTTTCCCTCAGAGTTACTCTAAAACAAAATATCACTATCTATTCTATACACAACAATGTATTATTCTGTGCTTTATTATACACAGCAGTTCATCACAAGTATGCGAAATTTATAGACCAAATCGGTACACGGCCCAAAAATAACCTCATAAAACCTTGCAAGGTAGCACAAAGTGCCATATTTCATTGACCATAATTACATAACAAATATAAATATTGCTCTGAAACTAATATTTAGTCTTAGCCAGTAATACATAGAACTGTGCTATTTAATTTCACAGCCCATAGATAAATATTAAAGATAATACAGTGATCTAAAAAAGACAACGTGTAGTTTACACACATGTCCCAAGGCTCAATCGACCCGTGAAAATCACAAAAACTAAAAATATGCAATAACTTTGTTAATTTTCAAAATATCTTACTCAAATTTTCACACAATGTACATAAATGTTAGCAGTGTGATTTTATTAATAACAAATGTTGATATCATAGGACGTTACAGAGATGAAACATCATTGGACTAAAAAAGTTGTTCATTGTCATCTGGGATCTTGTCATTTTGGGTGTTCAAGTTGATGATTTTGTTTGTACTCAGCTAATGTATTTATTGTGTCAATACCTCAAACATGTTTATTATGTTTTCGTTGTAGCCAGTAAAGATGTCTCTGGTAATATATACTATGTTTGCTCTGTAACCAGTATAACAATGTTTAATAATATATATTTACTTTGTTTCATATGTAACCTGTACAATTTTGTTTATTAATACATTTGTTATGTTGATGCTAAAACCTGTATTGGTTTATTTGGTAATACATTTGTTATGTTGATGCTAAAACCTGTATTGGTTTGTTTGGTAATACATTTATTTGGTTTACTTTCTCACTAGTACAACTTTGTTTGATAATATAGTTAATCTGCGTTAGAAAAAGTGCATTATTGCAGTAACATTGTGAGTTTCTTGAATTACAACTTGCTCGAGGCCAAATGTATTATGTTACAGAAAGTGCGCTAGTATATGACTACATTTTAGGACGTTTTATAGTTGTGAAAAATTATCTTACATTATTGAAATTTCAATTTCTCTGTTGTGAAAAATTCTAAGTCAAAGATTAGCATCCTGCTGACTGTTGACTTAGACAGAGTTTCTGTTTTTGTTGTAGCCTCAAGCAAGTTCAGCCGCTTTGAGTCGCATGACTCGGATAGTGAAGAAGAAGATGAGGAAGATGAGGATAAAAACGAGGAAGTTGACCTCCTCGAGAAACAAATAGAACAGTTCCTGCAAGGCTCGAGTGACCAGGAAGATTCGGGCAACGAGAACGACCGCAGTCCTGCAGGCGGGACAGATAGTGACCACTCTGGTGAGGAAAGTCCAGCGGTCAAGTCAGAGAATGACCACTCTGTTGGTGACAGTCCACGTGCCGGGTCTGACGGAGATGGTCAGTGTTCAGGGATTGAACCTGAGGCTGAACAAAGTGAACAGAACTTGACCAGTGTTAAGTGTTGTGATAAAAACAGTGTAGACGATCTTGCATTAGAATCTACTGATAAGGGTGTCCATTCAAGGTCACCGTCTCGTGCAAGGTCATCGTCGTCATCTTCATCAGGGTCATCTAGTTCGAGTCACTCGTCAGGGTCGTCAAGTTCGTGGTCGTCATCTTGGTCATCGGGGTCGCGATCCCAATCCGTTTCACCCGATCGTCATAAAAGTGCAATTAGTGCTGGTAAGCAAAAGGAGAGTTGTGATGCAAAAACTGTAGTTAAATCTACCGCAAGGGGACCACCGAGGCCCTCTGGTGAGTGGAGGACGCATAAATCGAACTGGGAGCATGCCGCGGATTCAAGATCCGGGTCGCTGAAAGTGGGTAGTGATCGGCGGTCTCCGTACAGCGATGAGCGTCAGTGGGGAAGACGGGACATGAAACAATCAACAAGAACAGAACCACAGGGGGAAATGCCATCCCGGAAACATCCCAGGGATAGACTGGGACACCGAGCAGCTCCCAACTTGGATGCAGCCAAGGATGCCAGGGAGAAACTGGAAGACAGAAAGAGGAAGTTTGCATCGAGTAAGACGATCCAATCTGATAAACGTGGCACAACGATAGTGCTTAAGAGTGCCATGCCTTCTGGGAAGGTGGCGACAGACAAAGAGAACCGGCAGTCGAACGTTAAACTGCGCTTGGGTACCAAGAAGTACGGGTCACATTCCGGGAAAGATGACAGAATGCAAACAGGCGGCACAAATCCAGGAAACACAAAACCCGAACCTCTTACGAAAGTTAAAGAGAGGGTAGATTCGTTCAAATCCGACGATCTGAGTGACAGCTCAGATTTGTTTTCGTTCAGCGACAGTGACAGTGATGACACGTCAAGCGCCCCCTGGCGGCAAAAGAACACAATAGAACGAGACGAGACTCAGATAAACCAGGAACGATACATCCGACGGAGAAACGACAGGTGTATCGATGGCGTGGTGGTGGCGCCACGTGGTGGTGCCAGGGTGCAAAACTTGCGTCATACAGGCAGACGAAGACGCCAGGCACCCCCACGGGCGAGACACTTAAAACCTCGCGCTGACCCAGGGTGGACAGCTCACCACAAAGACAGCGGAAGCGAGGGTGAGATGCGCGAGAAAGACAGACGGTCGCTGCGATCGGTCATGAGCTTTGTGAAGAAAAACACCAACTCGGCAGATAGCAGTCGAAGCCGCTCGTCCAGTGGAAACCGGGATCACAAGTGGCGCAAACGGAAGGACGATCTGGTGGTTGTCGATGTGCACCTCGATGAGCCGTCAAAGAGTGTGGTCGTGCGGGAAGAAAGTTCACTGCAGACAAAGGGGAAGGCATCGAGGGAGGAGGACGCGAGGAGCATCATACAGAGGCTGAAGAGGAAGGGGGGACCGGTGGAGGTGGAGGTGGAACTGGCGGTTAAAGAGGTGAAGAAAGCCAGGAAGTCACCACCAGTCGTGGCGCGTGTAAGCCCCACGATAAACATCACCTTCAACAAAGGTAGGATCACCAGGAAGATTCTTAATTACGTCGTTGTTGCAATCCTTGTCTAACTAATGAAGTGGCGTCAGAATTTGAAACCTTCAATGGAAATATTCGGTAAAGTTATTCTTATATTGCAATATCTTTCAGAATTGTTTTTATATTGGTTTTAATCTTCCTCCAACCTTCTACTGTTATCTTTCCAAAACTGTCAGCAATTCAAGCAGTGTCTTTCACATTACAATGTTTTTCATATTACACTGTTATGTAAATTAAGTTATATTGTATTTAAAAACTGAATCTTGTGCATTTATATATAAACACTGTCTGGTAACTGCATTTTATTTATAAGAAACAGCTATTAATGCATCAGGGAGAGTGCTAAGATCAAACATTTTATAGATTGCTATCGTAGATTGCTATCATAGCAGCCACCCTATTGAATTTAAACTAATGAATTAAATGTTTGGCTTTGGTTTTTTTGTTTGGATTTTCAAGGATATTGGTGCAAAAGCAGCAATTACATTATTAGTGTTATTAAACAATAATTATTACCACCTTCATTTTCCAGCTTCAAGTGCGTCCTTCCAGTCTGTCTACTCTATCATTTATTATACGTTTACTTATTACCTATTCTGTGTCTTGTATCTAGATGCTGAGTTGCCAAAGTCAGACGCACGCATGTCGGTACATGAGCGCTTGGGCGTTCCACGGAAAAGCCGCCACAGCAAAGCAACACCACCACCATTGGCTACGCCACCGAAACCAATTTCTCGCCAACTTGAATCTCGAGTTGACGTGGCACGGAAGGTTGTCCGGTACGACGATCACAGTGACGACAACGATAATAGCCACAGAGGAACAAACGGATCTCGCCTGATGAAAGGTAAGGCATCCGTCACCCGTAAACACCAGGTGGCAGCACCAGTCGAGAAGGAGATGTATTCGAAGAAGAAGACGTTGCTGGTATTGAAGACAGCCGGACGACGTGATTGTCATGAACCGGAGACAAGACAGCGCATTAAACCTGATCACGACGACCCGGAGAAAATCGCGGACAAGAAGCCAACAGGTAATGTAGTGCCTTGGTATAGCTGTTGCTAGGGGCAGAGACCTGCCTGTCTGTCTTCAAGACTGGCAGATGACTGGCCAAGAATTTAGAGGGGACCAGCTAGCCACTAAATTAATTAATAGTTTCAATTTTGCTAATAGTTGATCTGACGGTTTCACTGAAACTAAATAAGAAATGTTCTGAAGCAAGCCATGTGTTGTAGCGGATACTGGATAGGTTTGATTTTACGTGAAACGAGTCTGTAATAAGTGGGGACCTTTATATGAGACAACTTTTCTTCTCTTTATTTTGACCTCATGTTGCCGGTTCCTTAGGTCACTACTACGAATCAGAACTGGACGCACGGATACAAAAGATTAAAGAAAAGAACGACCAAATCATGCGACGAAAACAGCAGATTGAAGACGACAAAAAGAAATACGGCTGATATGTGGATTGAAACTGGCACAAAACTGAGTTTTAAACAGTGACAAGAAAGTGTCACCCTTTTCTTGTATTATCACAGTGACTGATTGACATTAAGGCAGTTAGGAAGAACACTAAACAGTTCCACTGATATCAAGTTATTATAATTTGTAGACACATTTGGTTCAAACGCATCTATATTCCGATTTTTCAGATTTGTTCTACATTAAGACCATTTAGGACGTGTTTGTAGTTTTTCTAGTCAAACCCATTTCCATGTTCAAAATTGCAAAACATCCATCAAAGTGAATTTCCCTACCGCAACTATTCGTTCACTGTGTATTTTCCATTTCCAAACTCATGTTCAGCTATATGTTACCAATGTATGAATGCTTTGTACTATGTAACTTCCTGTCTTTTTGAGACTGCCCTAAATTTATGGTATGGTGAAATAGTTTTAGTTCTATATTCTTATTTTGTTTTACCTACAGGTGTTATGGACAATTTGTCTAGCAAAATACTCTATTAAGTAACTTGTGTTAAGCAGTTATAATATAACATACGTCTATTTTACTTTTCTTAATTTCAAATAATGTAAGGTGTAAAGTGTTACAGAATAAACAACTGTTTCTTGTTTGCAGTATATAATTTTGTACTACTTTCGGTTTCACTTTCTAGTTAAGGTCTACTAGCCTGTAATGCACCGTGTTGATGTTCTGCCAATGATACTTGTTATGATAACTGTTTGTTTACAAAATACATGCACATTGTATATTCATTGTTCAGTAAATATTTTTATATTCTAACCAGTACTCGTGTGACTGCAAACAAAATTGTGTTTTTGTGTGCCGTTTTCTTCTTTCACTTAACAAGCGCTACTTATAGACGGGAATATGTGCATTATTCAATTCTCCCTAAGTGTTACGTCTTGTTAGTACTTAGACAATTGTTGAGAGATGAAATTATAACGATAAAGCTCTTCAGGGCTGTTAAGAAGGTTGTGAGTTATTCATTCGTGCATGTGATGATATGCAGGTGAGTTTGTGTACACAACAGCTGTGCTTGATTTTAATCTTTCGCTTGTCTTTGATGTGCATTATTTGAGCCAAGTAAACATACTTTTTGATATTCTAACTGTGCACATAGTTATGCATTTTGAAAAGTTTACGATTGGTGTAATTAGAAACGTTTAAATTTGAACAGTTTTTGTTTGGAGTGGTGAGACGTCTTGCATGTGTGCTATGTTATATATGATTTATTTTGTAGTAAGGTCGTGACTGAGTTAGATGTCATGTGATTAGATATCATGGTTTAAATTAGTACTATGCAGACATAGTATTATACAGTACGGATGCAAATTTTATTAAGGCATATTAATCATGAGTATGTGGTTGCTTGTATACTACTGTATACTACCAGTTAAACTAAAACCTTTATGGAAAATGTGGATAGGCAGCTTTATTTTTCACACCGTTTGAAATGTATCTATATTTGTTTGATAGCACATTTTCAGGCGAAACACTTGAATGTTCTTGTTATAAAATGTTCAATATACAATAATGTTAACGTTTATTTTTACATGATTGTTGTTTTTGTTGCTCTATGTGCCGTCATGTTTTAATGATAAGTTGTCCAGGTTTAATGGTTCTGTTGTTTACAGCATAATGTACAGTTGCAACCTGGTAAACGATATTATGATCGAATTCACTTACTGCATTTGTCAATTTTGAGCAATTTTGGTCACTCCACATTGTCACAGTTCATTCAGAGGTAGATTTAACTTTCTGGTTATGTGCACTGTTGATATTTTGTGAAAGAATAGTCGTATTGCAGTAATGTATAACGTGGCTGAATTCTTTTCCAGAGATGTAGAGGTGTTTGAACAAATATGTCTGCCTGGGGGTGATGCGTAATTTGGTTTGAGTGGTCCTAAGGACTGGATACCATGCTATATAAAACATTATCTTTTAGGGTGATGCATTTAAATATTGTTGTATGGATTGATGAGGTAATTGCAGGGGAGTTCAACAGGTCATCATGGAAGACACACACACACATGGACGAGTGGTCAAACCATTTGACCGTGAGATCTCGACCCAGAAGTCAGAGAGAAGACTCGGATCTAGGGCTCTTATTTTCATCAGTTATAACCTTGACATTTTTCGTATTGAGGTTATCAACAAACGCGACTTATTGTACATATATTTCTACAGGATGATATTTTCAGATGAATTTATATTTATAGAGATTTACATTTTAATATGCTGAATGTTTGTGATAACTTATTATGGAGAAAAGCAGTTTATTTTTACATTTGCTTTGCTATGTCATTAGGATTGTCTATCGTGAGGCCAAGATATCAAACTGATCAAATCAGTTTGGTGAAGGAAACATTGCAAATCTCGTAAAGTCTGTATCTGACTCCAGGTATTTGAGATGGGTAAAGGGTCAGATTTACATGTATATGTGTGTTCCAATATGTGATTGGCATACTTTGCACATCATAACCAGTGATTTTGCAAACATGAAATGTATGATGTTAAAGTCATGACACCTAATGTGCCAGTGTATTTCGGCATAAGATTTATCAATTGTAGGCTATGGAAATATTAATCGGGTTCACATAAACAGTTAAGCCTTACTCATTTTACATAAATATGGCTGCCAAACTGCTCTTGGGTCACTCACTGAATATCTAATTCACAAGCAATACGGTCTTGGTTGAGATGTGTTATGTAATACTCTAGTAGTGGGCATATTTAGTACATTGAACACTACAGTAAACCTCGGATATACCCAATTTGCTTATAATAAATTTCGCTTATATGCTGAGTAAACAAATTGGTAAAAAAAATTATATACTGTAAATGTCAGATCTAACAAATTTTTCATACAACAAATAAATTGGTCAGGCCCGAGCAATACCTTATATTCCAGGTTTACTGTATTTACCCAATGGTATTCTATGAATGAACTCCTGGCACAGTTTTTCTGCAATTTTTTCAGGAAACTTGGGTTACTAATTCGTTAATCTTTTGAGAATATGGCCCTAGAGTTCCTGGAGTGTGCAAATGTTCACATTTCCCAAAAAGTGCAGTTCAATCTTGCGAAATATTGTGTTATACAAGCACATTTTGCTTAACGGATTTTTAATGTTTACCATTGAATTTCTCATTGATCTCGTTGAGAGCAGTGGAGTGTGTGATAGAGAAAGTTAGTGCACCAGTGGTCGGGGAGATTAACAATCTGTAGCATTGAGACAGAGTTTAAATAGCCATCCCAGAATCACCACATGGAATTCTTCAGATTAGATAAAATCACATCATACGCATGTGAAGACACAGTCTACGTGACTGTCTATTTCCCTGTTTTCTGTCTCGTCTGGGTGCATTACTGAGAGTTGAAAACAATACCTGGTAATTGCACTAGCATGGCGAGGCAGACAAGCACCAGTGCACATCATGGTTAGGATCAAGTGCTTGTACTTACATCATTTTTGTCAGTACTTGTACTTGGGTTTATGATATATCAAGTACATTTCAAGTTCATAACATTGGTCTTTAGAATACAAAATAATACTTTCTACCGTTTTGTCTGTGATGTGCAACACTGAATGGCAATTCTGGTTATATATGCAATCAACATAGTACATTTTTAATGGTTGTTGTTGGTGTTTATGACTGAAATGTTCTTGGAATTGTACATGATTAGTTTATGTTTTAAAGTACTTGTACTTCATTCTAACCCTGGTGCACGTCCATATTAATGTGACAGCCGAACACTGCTATTTTATAAGTGTGTCCACAGTAGACTGTAATACACATTCGTACTTCATACACAAAACCAGACAGATATTATGTGGTTGTTTCCCTGGATACCAACCAAATTATTACACCTATTCACAATGCACCGGTCTAACCAGAAGACTGCCGTATTGTATACACACAGTGATGAAGGTGTTGCATTGTTTTGGTTAAGAAGCTTATTGCAGACATTTTGTAAACCAAAAATTCCTTAAATGTGAATGCACAACTATTTCCACTTTTTTGATATACATTTAGTGATATTAAAATTTTTACATGTCACAAATTGCATTACATTTTATTGCTCTACCTTGTTGTTGTGCAGATTTGTTCTAGCTTTAAGACTATCTGATGATGCAAACTAAATTTTGAGTAATTACGAACATTTATCTCACATTTCAAAAAGCAATATTTGTTGTACATTAGTTAATCTCGCTTGCTATTATGACAAGATTAACAATTTCAGATTTAAAGCACATTTCATTGCATCGACTTAATGCCAAGTTTTTAGTAATGGATTAGCTCATAAACACATTCATCTGTGATATGTTGGCTTTTGGTTGTCATAAAACCAAGAGATTTCACATTTTGAATAATAATAAAACTATTTTCTAATAGCAAATAATCTATTGTTGTGTTTTTCATTTCGATTTGACGATTGTAACAGCAAACCATGTCTTCGTACTCTGTTCAGATTGTCTTCAAAATCATGTTCATGCATATATAGTATCAAAATGTTGCTGTGATTATTTCACGCTCTTGAATAAAATGTTATGTTTGGGCTAGGTTTACTGTGACTATCAACAATCTGTGAACTGTGTGTGTAGCTGTGGTTTACTGTGACTATCAACAATCTGTGAACTGTGTGTGTAGCTGTGGTTTACTGTGACTATCAACAATCTGTGAACTGTGTGTGTAGCTGTGGTTTACTGTGACTATCAACAATCTGTGAACTGTGTGTGTAGCTGTGGTTTACTGTGACTATCAACAATCTGTGAACTGTGTGTGTAGCTGTGGTTTACTGTGACTATCAACAATCTGTGAACTGTGTGTGTAGCTGTGGTTTACTGTCACTATCAACAATCTGTGAACTGTGTGTGTAGCTGTGGTTTACTGTGACTATCAACAATCTGTGAACTGTGTGTGTAGCTGTGGTTTACTGTGACTATCAACAATCTGTGAACTGTGTGTGTAGCTGTGGTTTACTGTACTATCAACAATCTGTGAACTGTGTGTGTAGCTGTGGTTTACTGTGACTATCAACAATCTGTGAACTGTGTGTGTAGCTGTGGTTTACTGTGACTATCAACAATCTGTGAACTGTGTGTGTAGTGGTTTACTGTGACTATCAACAATCTGTGAAATCTGTGAACTGTGTGTGTAGCTGTGACTATCAACAATCTGTGAACTGTGTGTGTGTTTACTGTCACTATCAACAATCTGTGAACTGTGTGTGTAGCTGTGGTTTACTGTGAACTGTGTGTGTAGCTGTGGTTTACTGTCACTATCAACAATCTGTGAACTGTGTGTAGCTGTGGTTTACTGTCACTCAACAATCTGTGAACTGTGTGTGTAGCTGTGGTTTACTGTGACTATCAACAATCTGTGAACTGTGTGTGTAGCTGTGGTTTACTGTGACTATCAACAATCTGTGAACTGTGTGTGTAGCTGTGGTTTACTGTGAACTGTGTGTGTAGCTGTGGTTTACTGTCACTATCAACAATCTGTGAACTGTGTGTGTAGCTGTGGTTTACTGTGACTATCAACAATCTGTGAACTGTGTGTGTAGCTGTGGTTTACTGTGACTATCAACAATCTGTGAACTGTGTGTGTAGCTGTGGTTTACTGTCACTATCAACAATCTGTGAACTGTGTGTGTAGCTGTGGTTTACTGTGACTATCAACAATCTGTGAACTGTGTGTGTAGCTGTGGCTGTGAAACACTATCAACAATCTGTGAACTGTGTGTGTAGCTGTGGTTTACTGTGACTATCAACAATCTGTGAACTGTGTGTGTAGCTGTGGTTTACTGTGACTATCAACAATCTGTGAACTGTGTGTGTAGCTGTGGTTTACTGTGACTATCAACAATCTGTGAACTGTGTGTGTAGCTGTGGTTTACTGTCACTATCAACAATCTGTGAACTGTGTGTGTAGCTGTGGACTTGTGTGTCTGTAGATATAATTCTGATGTAAAAATTTCTTCTGATATCAGACTTCTGAGATGATCCCTAAATGAGGAACAGTTCTACCCTGCACTGTTTTGTATACCCAGTACCCATGGATAAAGGAAGAGTTTGACTAAGTCTAAACATGGTCCTTTAAGTGAGAGCCCAATGTAATACCACACAAATGTGTTGTGTTCAACGTGGATATTAAATTAAAAAGGTAAGTTCTTATATAGCGCAATATCCAGTCCTCAGGACTGTTCAAAGTGCCTTACTCCCTGGCAGACCTGTTCAATCGAACACCATCTCAACTTCTCCAGGAAGAATTCAGCCTTGCTGCAATTAATGTGCGAAGACTTCGACACAAATAATGACCTTGGTCTATAGCCAGGTACTCATACAGCTGAGTGAACTGAAGCAATGTAGAGTAAACGAACTTGCCCAAGGTTCAACACCGCTGCACAGGATTCGAACCCATGTTCTCTCAGTTAATAATAATGACAAACTTCTATAGCGCCTAAATCCCCAGGAATCTGAGTTCAGAGGTGCAACATACAAAAATCATTGGGTCAAATCGTTAACAGGGACAAGCAAGAGTCCTCATTAGAGTCCGGAGCTGCACTACTGTGCTCCACACAATTAAGGGTTTCAGTTCAAAATGCGGTATACAAATTGTTTTTTTTTACAAAACCGTCTGGGTCTTGCCTTGCAGAGCATAAATAAAAACTTGTACTTGATGATGGAATATCGTAAGAATAATATAGCGACTGATAACAAAAGTAGAATTATTTTTTATACATTGCAAATCTGATATTGTGTCCAGTCAAAAATGTCACACGAACTGGTGTTTGTCGTGTTTTGCCACGAAACCCTTCAAATACTATCCCATTTGTGTTAAATCCTCACTATTAAAGAGAGGCAGTCTGTTCCTCTAACTGGAATTAACCAGCATAGTAATATTTAACAATAAGTGTGCTTACTTACTACCCGTTACGCCCCCTGGTGTTTAGGGCAGCAACGAAGTTCCTCCATTCTGTCTGTCTCCAGCCATTCGCTGTATGGTGCCCCAGCTGTGGTTCATTTCCCTCAGCTCCACCTCCACTGTTCTCCTCCATGTTGTTTTGGGCGCCCACGTTTTCACTTCCCTTCTGGTATCCACCACACAGCTGTTTTTGTGATGGCGTCTGCATCCATGCGAAGGACATGTCCAATCCACCTCCAGCGTCTTCTTTGAATGATGATGGGCATGTCCTCTTGCTGGCATTGGGCAAGCAACTCCTGGTTGGATAGGGTTCTTGGCCAGAAGATTCTGAGGATCTTTCTGAGGCAGGTCGTGTGATAGGTCCTGCTCCGTCATTCTCCAGCACTGCCCCTTACAGCAATGTTGACAGCACGCAACACTGGAAAATTCTCAGGTTTTTTTTACAGATCAGCACAATGACAAAACTCAGAATATGCTTTGCAGAATGCGGGAAAATGGGACATCGTTGAACATCAGAGGGTATTACGATTAAGCTTGTTTTATTTACCATGTGAACATTCTCCGGGGATGTATCTTCCAAATTGTAAACATTATTTCAGAGTTACCGAACACACTTTGGTGGACAGTGTACCTTCGACAGTTATTACAACAATTAATAATAAGGTATTGTTAAGAATATTGCATTGATTAATTAATGAAAAACTCAAAACAGACTGCCTCCCTTTAAGACTGCCATCGGGACAGGACCAAAGTGAACTGAACTGCGAGTTCACCACATTAGCGGGATTAATGTTGTGTACTCTACCGTCATGGAAGCACTGGGGCTGTATTAGAGTGAATGTAATAGCAAGCTGGCTGTATTCCAATGTGGTGGTAAACCAATGTTCAACTCTGCTTATCTCATCAAAAACTTATTCCAATGCTAAGATGTGTGTAGGACAACCGATATTGATAAAACAATATTTATGCACAAGTATTTTATTACAAAAACACATGATAGACAAAATGTATCATCTCCAAGGAAATATTTCAGTAACATTCATCTGATCTGATTAACGTTTTGACACAGTATTGTATAGTGGTAACTATGTATCCAAATTTTATTCAATGATTGCATGGAATTAAATAGTACTGCCAATATTTCAGTTTGGCCATTTAAACAGACAAGGCAAAACGAAGTCTAGTATGTTGAAATCTAGAAGAATTAAGCAGACGGAACTTGATGCAGTTTAGATATCAGAACAACCGACTTTTTACAAAGGTACAAAATTTGGTGCAAGATAAAACTATTGCCAGCGCAAACTTTTAAAACCGCGATAGATGTATCAAACAACAGGTGTATTGTACATTTATAGGAAGGAATAATTACAAACTAGTATCACAAAAACAACATACATGTTTTTGGTATTCTTATAACTTAATAGTAACAATAATTGTTGTTTCCATTTCATAAATTTTTTAACATGATGTGCACTGCATTACTTGCAGGCGTTATCGTTCACACAACGCACAATGTGAAAAACAAAACCTGCTTGCTTTTGTATAAGCTGAAAACTGAATCCATCTGCAACTCAAAAACAAAAAGAGAAATTAAGAAGATTGAAGTTATGTCTGAAATATTCAATATTAAACATTTCCCTGTGGTGCAAGAATGTTAAATAGATTTTGCATTTAGCACTTTATAAATATGCATTGCCTTAGGCAAAAGAACACCCCAAACCACTGGTTTACAATTTTTGTGAACGGAAATTCCCTGCAGTAATAGTGGCTATAATTTATTATTAAGGATATTAACAATACCTCATTGCCAAAAGTACTGTTTATGAATGCTCAGTAAGACCAAGACTAGAATTAGTAGAAGAAGACTCCTTAACAGTTTATCAAAAATATACAACTAATGGAAAATAAATCAAACTGAATTCATGTTACTTGATCCATAATAAATTAAACATTGAATGCGTGGTTAAATGTTTTGTTTCACTAAAACCTGGACAAACGCGATACAGCAGAAGCGGTCACATAATTGTGACAACTTAAATCAAAGCAGTACAGCAGATTACACCAGAAAGCACCATTGAAGGTACTGTGTGTCCGCGTCAATAAATTTAATCAAGCCAATATTCATGATATGTTGGTGTTCAAGCCAAGATTATTTACATACTGGCCCCAGGCTGGGCCAATTAGTTATATTTATAGCCTTTCATGTTTGATTTGTGTGGTAATACTGTTAATGATACCAAAATGTTCTCTATGATGGTGTATTCAGAATCGCAAAATGTTAATCTAGATTGGTACTATCTGCTAGATGGCACCACATATGCATTATAGTAATGTCATTGTCCCCTCTATAGCAGCACTTCCATTGTTAAGATGGTCACAACACCAACACGTAATTTAACACGCCTGCAAAATTTAGTCAAACTAGTGGATAACAATAATATGTCGTGAAATATTCACATTGCCCAATGTCATCACATTTTTGGAAATTATACTATCGTGTCATTACACATTACTTCACAAAGCATCACGTGAAAACCCACACAGATACTGCGTAGGCATAGCAGAAAGGAAGTCTTCACCAAACGATCACCAGTCTAGGTACAAGACTGGATATGCAACACTTAAGGCTACGAAGGGGGATTTTGAATCGGCAGCATAGCAACAGCAGCAAACTGGTACTTGCTGCTACACACGCGAGACAGTTCACAAGGTCTGGCCAGCCAAACACATAATACCACAACACGGCGTCTATCACAAAACAGTCTCACTGTCTGTGCAATAAATAGCATTACAGAAAACCAGTTGCTTGGATTCCGGTATATAAATATCAGCAGATCGGCTTTGAAGAAGAATCGCCCGACGGTCCAGGCGATTCCCGTCGCATCTAGTCTAGTTCCATACGTGGACTGCGCAGCGTTTAATAAATACTCTGTACGTATCTTTACCGCACAAACCAATGTTTCTCTTTGCAAAGTTTTATGCGACCACCAATCGGTGATGTCCATCCTTACACAATGTCCTGATTTGTCCGATACACGGAAGCACCATTGCAATGTAGTTCACGCGGCAGTCAAACAGCCTCACCTCATTCATCTGTTATAACGATGACTTCTTTCCCTTTGAATTTGAACTAATGATACTCGTAAGGGAGAGTTTCTTATCCTTGCTGTTCATCGATGAAAATCGCTTCTCCTTGGCGCGGCGCGTCACAAGCAACTCTCGCTCCTTCCCACTGTCCTGTCGCTGCACATTCTGTTGCAGCTTGTCCTCGCGCAGCTGTGCATGCTCCTTGCCGACTCGTGACGCTGTCACTGTGGCGACCATGTCGATAATCGCATACTCGATCTCGTTCCCACTGCGGCAGGGCAGTCGTGAAGCCTCACTGTCCGACAAATCAATCTCGGCGTAGTTAAGCAGGGCTTCTTCGTTGATGTCTGGATTCCCAGCGAGGGACATACAGGATCCGGGCGGACTCGTCTCGGATGATCGCAACGAGTCGGTGTGGTTGATGCATCCGTAACGCTGAGTCAGCATACTGGGCGAGTCATCACCGCAGCTGTAGGCGCTGGCTGGACTCGCCCGTAGCGACACGACGGCGCTGTCAAACGTAAACACAGAGGAGGAGACAGACGGGGATTTCGGCGTGAGGAGCTCCTCGATGGGAATGTTCAAGTCCTCGGCGAGCTTCCGCCGGTCGAGCTTCTGGTACTCCTTGCCGGAGCGTGGCCGGAGTGTTGTTGAAGCGGGACTCGTGCAGCTTTTGAGTTCGTCGCTGCGGACGCTGCTTGGTGTGTCACTGCTGCCGTGTGACATCACAGACATCGTCTCGACGCCCTCGTAGCTCGTCGGACCGTTTGCCGTCGACCGGGAATAATTCACCTCCTCCTGCATGGGAGCTGCAACGACAACAGAAATTTATTCATTGAACAAACGTTTACCTTTCTAACAAGTAATAACAGTAGAACCTCACAGTAAGGTCACCTCAGTAATACAGCCACCTCACAATAAAGTCACCCTCGGATTGTTTGAAACTGTTTTTGTTACAGTAAAATATAGGGAATTACTCTTGCTAATACAATCACCTCACTCTTCAGGTGACGTTTGTCCAGTCCTGAGTGACCTTAAGAGTGAGGTTCCACTGTATATTGACAAGTGATAACAACAGACGTTTAGTAACAGAACCCTCATCTACACTTTTAACAAGTCATTATCCCGACTCGCAAAAATGTCCATCCTCTGGTTTTCCTCTAGTATTCATAAGTGACCTTAGCCACTGACATAAATCTGAGTTTTCAAATTAAACCAAGTTACGTAAAACGTTCCAAACTGATCGGCAGTCCTCACGACCTTGGAACAATCGCAGAAAATATGCATAACATTATAAACAATCAATTTACATCTGAATAACATGTGGTACGAACACTTAACTGATAGAAAACCTTAACCCACTGGGAATTTTTGAAAAAAGTAATGTTTTACTTTTCTTTTGAGGAGTCGTAGATTAAAGTTTGGTGCCTGAGATGGAAGCAATCTAGGAGGAAAACACACACACACTTGCACACACACTCACATGCTAGCACGATCATAGTTAGACGACCGGATTCTTTAAGAAAATTGACACTAAACAAGGAAACAAGTGTAAAAATATCTAACAGATCTTAAGATGGAAGAGGATATAATATTTTTTACAACATATCTTCTAAAAGATTAATAAGAGGACAAAGTAGTGACACATTATGACAACAGATCTTGGTATCAAAGAGAACAAAGTAATGATACATAATGACAACATATCTTAGGAACAAAAAGAACAAAGTAGTGATACATTATGACAACAGATCTTAGGATCAAAGAGAAGCAATGATACATTATGACAACAGATCTTAGGATCAAAGAGAACAAAGTAATGATACACAATGACAACAGATCTTAGGAACAAAGAGAACAAAGTAGTGACACATTATGACAACAGATCTTAGGATCAAAGAGAACAAAGTAATGATACATAATGACAACAGATCTTAGGAACAAAGTAGTGACACATTATGACAACAGATCTTAGGATCAAAGAGAACAAAGTAATGATACATTATGACAACAGATCTTAGGATCAAAGAGAACAAAGTAAGGATACATTATGACAACAGATCTTAGGAACAAAGTAGTGACACATTATGACAACAGATCTTAGGATCAAAGAGAACAAAGTAATGATACATTATGACAACAGATCTTAGGATCAAAGAGAACAAAGTAAGGATACATTATGACAACAGATCTTAGGAACAAAGTAGTGACACATTATGACAACAGA
Organism: Paraescarpia echinospica; assembly: GCA_020002185.1. Classification (NCBI taxonomy): domain Eukaryota; kingdom Metazoa; phylum Annelida; class Polychaeta; order Sabellida; family Siboglinidae; genus Paraescarpia; species Paraescarpia echinospica. The sequence goes on from CM034535.1 coordinate 59,785,465, forward strand.
TCTTAGGATCAAAGAGAACAAAGTAATGATACATTATGACAACAGATCTTAGGATCAAAGAGAACAAAGTAAGGATACATTATGACAACAGATCTTAGGAACAAAGTAGTGACACATTATGACAACAGATCTTAGGATCAAAGAGAACAAAGTAATGATACATTATGACAACAGATCTTGGGATCAAAGAGAACAAAGTAGTGACACATTATGACAACAGATCTTAGGAACAAAGAGAACAAAGTAGTGACACATTATGACAACAGATCTTAGGATCAAAGAGAACAAAGTAGTGACACATTATGACAACAGATCTTAGGATCAAAGAGAACAAAGTAATGATACTTTATGACAACAGATCTTAGGATCAAAGAGAACAAAGTAATGATACATAATGACAACAGATCTTAGGAACAAAGAGAACAAAGTAGTGACACATTATGACAACAGATCTTAGGAACAAAGAAAACAAAGTAATGACACATTATGACAACAGATCTTAGGATCAAAGAGGACAAAGTAGTGACACATTATGACAATAGATCTTGGGATCAAAGAGGACAAAGTAGTGACATATTCTGACAACAGATCTTGGGATCAAAGAGAACAAAGTAGTGACACATTATGACAACAGATCTTAGGATCAAAGAGAACATAGTAGTGACACATTATGACAACCGATCTTAGGATCAAAGAGAACAAAGTAGTGACACATTATGACAACAGATCTTAGGATCAAAGAGGACAAAGTAGTGACACATTATGACAACAGATCTTGGGATCAAAGAGGACAAAGTAGTGACACATTCTGACAACAGATCTTGGGATCAAAGAGGACAAAGTAGTGACACATTCTGACAACAGATTTTGGGATCAAAGAGAACAAAGTAGTGACACATTATGACAACAGATATTAGGATCAAAGAGAACAAAGTAGTGACACATTATGACAACAGATCTTGGGATCAAAGAGGACAAAGTAGTGACACATTATGACAACAGATCTTGGGATCAAAGAGGACAAAGTAGTGACACATTCTGACAACAGATCTTGGGATCAAAGAGAAAGTAGTGACACATTATGACAACAGATCTTGGGATCAAAGAGAACAAAGTAGTGACACATTATGACAACAGATCTTGGGATCAAAGAGAACAAAGTAGTGACACATTATGACAACAGATCTTAGGATCAAAGAGAACATAGTAGTGACACATTATGACAACAGATCTTGGGATCAAAGAGGACAAAGTAATGACACATTCTGACAACAGATCTTGGGATCAAAGAGAACAAAGTAGTGACACATTATGACAACAGATCTTAGGATCAAAGAGAACAAAGTAGTGACACATTATGACAACAGATCTTGGGATCAAAGAGGACAAAGTAGTGACACATTCTGACAACAGATCTTGGGATCAAAGAGAACAAAGTAGTGACACATTATGACAACAGATCTTAGGATCAAAGAGAACAAAGTAGTGACACATTATGACAACAGATCTTGGGATCAAAGAGGACAAAGTAGTGACACATTATGACAACAGATCTTGGGATCAAAGAGGACAAAGTAGTGACACATTCTGACAACAGATCTTGGGATCAAAGAGGACAAAGTAGTGACACATTCTGACAACAGATCTTGGGATCAAAGAGAACAAAGTAGTGACACATTATGACAACAGATCTTGGGATCAAAGAGAACAAAGTAGTGACACATTATGACAACAGATCTTGGGATCAAAGAGAACAAAGTAGTGACACATTATGACAACAGATCTTAGGATCAAAGAGAACATAGTAGTGACACATTATGACAACAGATCTTAGGATCAAAGAGAACATAGTAGTGACACATTATGACAACAGATCTTAGGATCAAAGAGGACAAAGTAGTGACACATTATGACAACAGATCTTGGGATCAAAGAGGACAAAGTAGTGACACATTATGACAACAGATCTTGGGATCAATGACAACAAAGTAGTGACATATTATGACAACAGATCTTAGGATCAAAGAGAACATAGTAGTGACACATTATGACAACAGATCTTAGGATCAAAGAGAACGTAGTAGTGACACATTATGACAACAGATCTTAGGATCAAAGAGAACGTAGTAGTGACACATTATGACAACAGATCTTAGGATCAAAGAGAACATAGTAGTGACAACAGATTTTAGGATGGAAAAGAACACAAAACTTCCTTCTTACCAATGTATCTGTGCATCCAGATGCCGTCCTGTTCCTCGTGTCGTGGGATCGTGAGGGAAGGGATGGACACACGCAGACTGGGAATGTGCTTCATCTTCTCTGCGGCAGTCTTCGCTGGCAAGCCCACGGACTCAGCGTCACTGCTGTAGCAGGAGTGGCTGGGTGAGTCTGTGGGAGTCGCCTCGGAAAGGTTGATGGTGCGGCGGCGTGCGGGCAGAGCGAGGTAGCCACGGTGAGAATACGACGTGCGGCGATATGTCTTCTCAGGCAGCGCCGGTGGTGACGCCGATGAGCAACTGTGCTCATCCTCGTTCAACCTCGCCTGGGGCGTTGGGATGGGAATCGGGTCTGTTTTCATCACAGACGCACCTGGTGGTGCATGTGTGTACATTTCCGACGAGTTACAGCTCTGTCTCGGTGGGCGGTCAAACGCTGTGCTAGATCGACTGGGGAGTACCACAGCCGAGTCTCCAGAGCTCTTCCCAGGGGAATCAGCCCACACCATGAGGTAGTCACCCTCAGGACTGTTGTCCCCACTGCGAGGTAACTCAGACTGCCTAGTGGGACATGTGGACAGAGTGGTCTGCTGCACCATTGTTTGTGACTGGTTTGGCTTTGCACCGTGGGGTGTATGGTTCTCACCGCACCGGGCACCGTTGGAGTCAGATATTGTTGTGCTGATGCGTGGAGTGTATCCGGTGGAGACATATGGACCGTCATGTCTCGCAGTGGAGACTGCGCTGATGCTAGGTCCAACAGTGAAGTATTCCCCGGTGTCAGTGGACACCGCAGCGACGGTCACATACGTCGCCGCGTCCGTTCTACCACCAGCCAGACTGATGGTGCTGCCACCTGGTGCCCTCGGTGGCACAGGGGGTGGCACGGACACGAATAACCCCGCATCCGACTGCGCCCCAGGGGCAGGGGGTACAGCGAACAGCAGCGAGCGCGGCTTCTGCTCAGCGAGACCATAACGGCTGTAGCTCATGTCGGAGTAGCTCATAGAACGCTGTCTCTCGGGCGTGCTGCGTGGCGGGGAATCGTCCAACATGTCCGCCGACTTTGTACGCACATGGCTGATGGTGTTCATCTGACACACCTCAGGGACCGTCTCAATCGCCGTCGCAGTCAGTATATCCTCCTGACTGCGGGAAGCCTTCTTTGACGAGTTCCTCCGTATGAGCCGCGACAGCAGCCCCTGTGTCTTCCCATTGGAGGTCTTACAGGAGCTGTCCTCATCGGAAGAAGGCTTGCTGTCACTCCCCATCCTGTCGACTGTGTCCCTGAATGGCAGCGCTCGAGGCGTCGCGATCGGCTTCCTGTGCAGATGGTGCTTGTGCTCTAGCAGGTTGTCGAACGGCTTCAATGGACGTATCTCCGACTGCTGCGCGTGGGAGAGCCGGTCCATGTCGGTGGGCGACATCTTGATGTAGTCGTCGGCGGCGCTGCAGTTCATCTGCAGGTAGTTCGACTCGAGTTCGTCACCCCAGCTCTTGGAGTGGTGGAGGGGTGGGGGTGACATCCCCGCGTTCTCCCGCATGCTCATAGACTGACCCATTGCCTTCGTGGCATCGACCTGCGACATCTCAAGGTATCCTGCTCCCTTGCCGCCACCAGCGGCGCCACTGTTGCTGCTGCTGAAGCTGGCATTGCGACTGCGGCCGCCGGCAGAGTTTGTCCGCTTCAGTGGCAGGTCGACGGTGCAGAAGACTGTGTTTGACGTCACGGTGACAGTTGTTGTTGAACTGGGGTCCATCATCATGTAGTCAGATCTCGTCGACGTGCACAAGTTCTGCTGACTGCTGGAAGATTGGTATGCATTGTTGCCGCTGTTCGACGGCAGCGATGGGGTGAGGTATTCTGACACCGACTGCATAGAGGGTGCTCTGGTCGGCCGAGGTGGGAGACCGCCGGACTCGCTGGCGGAGTTGGCCACCGAGAGTATTGCTGCGCTTGTACGGTTCACGCAATTGACGCTCCCTGGCCTCGGGAGCGTGTGACCAAAGCTGCTACAGCGCGGCAGCTTCCCAGAATGCATGCTGTGACTGCGGCGACACGACCCATCATCCGGCAGTGACTTCTCACTGCCGCTCTTTGACTTGGTCTGTCTCTTGAGACTGCCATGAAACGAGAGGAACCGGTTTGCTTTCTGAAGACGCTTCTTTGGAAGTTCCACCTTACCCCCGACACTCCTCATTGGTGTACCATGTGGACTGTTCCTCTGCCCGCCTACCGAACTCCGTCGTTCCTGGGAGTCGCCGTGAACAGGGGGTGGTGGAGGGGGCGGTAATGTAGGTGGGGGCGTTTCTGACTTCCCACGGAGCCAACACGAGTATGTTTCGTCGACGCCGTCAAATCGATTCAGGTCAATGTACTCAAGCGGGCGAAGAGGATCAATCCTGACTTCGCCACTGTGTGCTTCCTGTGCCTGGAGCCCACTCGGTGCTCGTGGTTTGTTCTGTCGCACGGACAGATTCATATATGGCGACTCGTTACTGTTTGAGCAGACTCGAGCAGCGCCGTACGCGTGACTCGCCATGCTGGCGTTGGCCCGAAAACTCGGTAAGGCCATTGTGTCACCACAAGGTTCTGAGTCCTCGTTAAATACCGGCCTAGATTTCACACTGTCGTCAAGGACATCCTGGAAACTACTGGTAGTTTGCAGCCCACACGTATCACTCATTGCATCGTAAACGTGCACATGCTCGTAATCACCGACACATGCCTGAAAGTCCTCACTTAGCGCGTCCACTGTATCGTCCACTACTTTATTTGATGTGCTACTTGACGTGTCATTAGACAGACACCCGGGGCTATCTGGGGGATATATATCTGTCCTACATTCGTGTATAGTGCGTGGAAGCGTGTGGCTCCGATGCACGATTCGGTTGCGCTTGTTCCGATACGCGACCGATTTTACCGATCGCAGAATGACACTTTGTGGCTTTGACTGGTGCACTGTTTCACCATAGGGGGCGCTGCTAAGAAAGTTGCTGCAACTTGCTGGGGAATCGGGCGGGAGGTTGCACGTTCCACCTTGCTGTGGCAGAATGTTATAATAATCCACCGTCGGTGGCTGGATGTTATAGTAATCCGATTCTGCAGTCGTAAACACGTCATCAGAGTCACTACTCGCTACACTTCTGCTGTCTTTCGACTCGCCAGCGCAACCGACCGACAATCGCAGCTGACCAGAATGCGTCGATTCAGTGACGCTCACACTATTCCTCACAACGGACCTTGTTACTTCAACGGTGCTGCCACCTACAGTCAGGCTCGAGATGTTGCCGACATGCGAGTAACAGCTATTGCAGTCGGGGCAGCTGGACGTGCTGTATATCGTGTTGAGTCGTTCGCGATTCCACCGGTCGATACTCCGCAGTTTCTGCTCTTCGACGTCGCAGCGATAGTCGGCGTCGATCTCGTCCGACGATGTGTCGTTTTGCTCCAATTGCGAGCTGCGCAGGCCGTTGCGGCCCTCGTACAAGTGGTCAGTGTCTGGATAGATGTGGGTGCAGTCAAGGTACGCCGAACAGCTACGGAAGGTCGTCTCTCGTTGGCTCACTTGCACACCTGCAGGCAAAATGAATTGTAGTTTTAAAATGGAGAACTTTTTGATAGTTTCACCATGAAATTTATTTTGACCTTTCAAACTGACTAGGAGACAAAAGTATCAAATGCAGTTTCTGTGAAAAAAATGAGTACATAGAGTACATGGAGTACATGAAGTACATGGAGCACATGCAGTACATGGAGCACATGGAGTACATGGAGTACATGGAGCACATGGAGTACATGGAGTACATGGAGTAGATGGAGTACATGAAGTACATGGAGTACATGGAGTACATGGAGCACATGGAGTACATGGAGTACATGGAGCACATGGAGTACATGGAGTACATGGAGTACATGGAGTAGATGGAGTACATGAAGTACATGGAGCACATGGAGTACATGGAGTAGATGGAGTACATGGAGCACATGGAGTACATGGAGTACATAGAGCACATAGAGTAACACTGATTTGACTCTGATCAAATCAGTGTTCCTGTATGGATGTGAAACATGGAAAGTAAACAAAAGTGACAACATCAAAACTTGATATCCATCTCAACTGTCTCAGAAGAATTTTTAAAATTAGATGGCCAGTAGTAATTTCGAACAAAGACATTGAGAACATAACAGCAGAAGAGAAGATCGGCACAGAAGTACAGAGAAGAAGGTGGAATTGGATCGGGCATGTGCTGAGAAAGAAGGACCACAACCACTGCCTGACAGCACTGACATGGACGCCGGAAGGAACAAGAAAAGTTGGTCGACCAAAAACAACGTGGAGAACCACAGTGGAAAAAGAACGAAAACAACTGGGCTGGGCAACTTGGAGCAAAGCCAGACACATAGCCATTGACAGGGCGAGATGGCAGAGTCGCACAGCAGCCTTAAGGGCCACAAGGTCCGAAGAGGATAGGTAAGGTAAGGTAAGATAAGGTAAGAGTGTCCTGTACAGAAAATGAAGACATCCTTAAAACAGCAAAAACAAAGATCATGAGCAAAACATGGAAACAAAAAGCAGGATTCATAGTCCACATAATGAGAAAGCAAAATCTGAACACCTAATGACAACAGAAAATATTGAGGAGAAATGCAGAGGATGTAAGAGAATAAAAATGCTGGATAGTCTGGTATGATGGTTTGGAAAGAGTGTCGGACTGTTACAAAACAGGGCCATGATCGCCAACGCCTGCAACAGGATGAAATCTATCAGAACGTGTGAACAGTATACGAGTATTGGAAACCCCAGGGCTGATGTCAGTCGACCCTGTACTCAGTGCAGCAATAAAAATGACGCTTGATGGAGCATGAAAACTGGGCACCATACAAAGGCTGGCAACATCTGGAACGAGTGAAACAGTCATCTTGTTACACCAGGTTCTGCAGTATTGGATCAACATCAACACGTTTCCGTGTCCATAAATGGGTTATGCACGCGCATAACCGGAAGGTGGGCGGGAGCTTTGATGGACATGGACAGGTAAGTATGTTATTTACAAAAACATTTTTGATTTTGTTACATAACAATGACTTAGCCTGTCCATAAATGGGTAGAATCGAGTATTAGGTTGGCGGGTAGTGTGCTTATTCCATTGAGGAATAAGCCGTTCTTGCTAACATCTTTTATGTTGCAGTTTACTTGACACAACAAATTATTCCTAAATTAGAATTCATCCCTGTAATGTGTCAGCATGTGTGCCTATGTTATTACTGCTGATACCAGGGATGCCCTGTAATGTGTCAGCATGTGTGCCTATGTTATTACTGCTGATACCAGGGATGCCCTGTAATGTGTCAGTATGTGTGCCTATGTTATTACTGCTGATACCAGGGATGCCCTGTAATGTGTCAGCATGTGTGCCTATGTTATTACTGCTGATACCAGGGATGCCCTGTAATGTGTCAGCATGTGTGCCTATGTTATTACTGCTGATACCAGGGATGCCCTGTTATGTGTCAGTATGTGTGCCTATGTTATTACTGCTGATACCAGGGATGCCCTGTAATGTGTCAGCATGTGTGCCTATGTTATTACTGCTGATACCAGGGATGCCCTGTTATGTGTCAGTATGTGTGCCTATGTTATTACTGCTGATACCAGGGATGCCCTGTAATGTGTCAGCAGGTGTGCCTATGTTATTACTGCTGATACCAGGGATGCCTTGTAATGTGTCAGTATGTGTGCCTATGTTATTACTGCTGATACCAGGGATGCCTTGTAATGTGTCAGTATGTGTGTCTATGTTATTACTGCTGATACCAGGGATATCCTGTAATGTGTGCATATTCAGCAAGTTTGTGTATATGTGCACAAACATGAGCAGTGGATATTTACCAAGGAAATATAAATGAGAATTGTTAACATTTCCATGATAAAAGTTACCCGTAGGTAGCGTGTTTATCAAATGTCGTAGAGTTAAGAAGACTGTTCTTAACAATCCTTTCTACGGCCACAGCAGCCTACACCATTGTCTAAATCCTGCGTGCGTGCGTGTACTCGTCCACCATGACTTGCCCAGTGAACAGGTAATTACTGCATCGTGAGGCTACTGTGCGAGGACAACACTAAACACAGCGACAGGTGCACTGGTGGCTACAACCCGGTATTTATAGACATCTGGCGGCGATGGAACCAGCAAGGCCACATTCTGGGAATACGCTCCAAATATAACTGTTGTAAGAAGAAGTTTGGGAGCAGAACGCAATGGGCAGGACAAGCAGACCGCAATGGGCAGGACACGTATGGGGAATTAGTGCGGAGAGATTGACAAAAAGAGAACAAACGGGGGTGGCAGAAAGAGAGGAAGACCAAAATTAAGATGGATAGTATCAAGTGATATCTCAAAAGGGTAAGCAGAGTGGGCGAGAATGGCAGAGGATCGCAATAGGTGGAAATGATTCATTGTTGAGAGGGCGGAACAAATTACATGACGTGGCCCCCCACTCTGCAAGGAATGACGAAGGTAGAATTGCAGACGTTCTGATTAAAAGCAGACCCGTTTGAGTCAGTAAATGCCTGTCTGATCACTGTATAATACACACTAGTTGAATGCAGTGAGAAAACAGTTATGATTCAGAAGTGGACCTCCCACGAAGGCTGCTGTCAGGTGACTGACAGAAAGCAAGTAACATGTGATTAAACCCCCTCCCCAGAGTAACGCAGCCATGCTCCGATAATAACTCCCACAAAATCACTTGCATATAAATAGAAACCATACGATAATAATCTGAATCATAGCCGAACGTTCATTGCATTCCTCAGCTGACACACAGCTAACTGATTTGTCAGGGAGTTTTGACAATAATCCTCTTTACTCCCAAAACAACACCTCTCCAAAGCAGTTAGTTTTTATCTGTGCCCGTGAGTATTAGCCAGTAAAAAGGCTACATTTTACAACTACTAGTACCATTTACAATCTATTACACTGCAATATTTTTTCATAAAATGTCATTTGCACTATGATTATTTATTTCCAGCATTGGATAATCAACCCCCCCTGATATTTCTGTTCTCCCTCAAAACAAAATTCAACCAACCTTCAATCACTTCTTACAGGAATATATAACTGAAAACACTTTAAAGGTTTTGTTTGTTTTTCTGTCTCTTAGGGTTTCATGGAGGTGAATGCATCTTGCATTTGGAAATTAAAATATTAAATAAATTTTACTAAAAAGTCGCTAAAACATCTCGTAATAAAATAATAAGCAATTTCCCATTTTAGTTATAATCAGTGGAATCTGCACCAATCTTACACTGCCACCATATAATAAAAAGACAACCACTTTTGTGCCTAAATCCTTGGAACCGAAGCTCCGAGTTGTATAAAAACAACAGGGTTGCTCAATCTCAAAATCGATAAACAGTATTAAAGGTGTTAACCTATGAATGTATGTCAGGGAGCTAAGGTGGACAGGTCAGTTCTTAAATGACCACACAATTGTGCACATCATATTTTCAACTGATCTAACATTAAGAGCCTTGAGCAAATTCCACGGAGTCGGTGCAACAACAGAACATGGTGGTATTATCTCTAGGATCATAAGATCAATCACAACTAGATGATAAAAGCTGGAAAGACTTTCTTTCTTATATTTCCCCCCTAACCCTGCCACATGTTTGTTCTATGCACGGGCGATCCAGGCAAAGATGTTAGTTATACGTCAGCACGCATCACCGGCACCTGATTTTCTTTGCACTTCGCATTTCTGCATTACGCAACAAACACACATGTTATTTCTAAAACAACAAAAACATGGTGATGGAATTACAAGGCCCTGGTTTGCTATTTTCGTTTGACGAGAGACACAAACACGGAAAACAAATTGGAAAGGGCCAGACCAGAGTTGCAGGTGCCTAGAACTTTCTGTCTGAGCATCTATTCATGCTGCCCTTGACAGAACCGACAAGCCAGAGTTTGGTGGGGAAGTGCACTTGGAAGTCAGATATATCAACAATCTTGTAAAGATGACGAACCCAGACATGATGATGGATACAAACAAGCACCATCCCTGCAAAGATCCAGGCTACCCTCATATCTATGGGTAAAAATAACGATCAATATCAAGACCATGCTGGCTCCGGTATGTGGCCACCAATGTCATGGATATGGTCGCCACTGAGTGAAACTGACATACGATTAGCTTATGCAATATTGCCTACTTCATAAATGATCCTGGTAATGCGGTGTGAACTATGAACTTAGTGTCTGCTTGTCCCTGGCAACACCACATGAACTGAGTTGTATAATCCAAATACAATACAAAATTATTGATAAAACCTGATTAGTAGCAAGAAATTAGTTGAGAATAATTGAGAGCAATATTCACATCAATTTTAACACAGTTGTGCAATATAAACCAACTTAGTAGGCAGAAGATTATGAAAATGGAAACATTTTCTGGAAGAGAGAGAGAGGGAGATTGAATGGAGAGAATAGATGAGAGAGATAAGATGGAATGACTGCAAAAGGACGGACAGAAAGATGGACAGACAGAAATGATGCAGAGACTGAGGACAGATTGGATGGAGAGACAGACCTGGAGAGACATAAATGATACAGACAGAGGAGAGACAGGATTGAGATACAGAGTTGGAGAGACAGGAATGATAGAGAGATAATGGTGAGAGATGGGATGGAGAGAGAGAGAGAGAGAGAGATAAAAATGACGGGATGTACATGAAAGATGGCATTGAGAGACATAAATCGAGAGAGAGAAATGGTACAGAGTCAGAGGAGACAGAGAAGGGATGTGAGACAGAAACAGACAGACAGACATACAGACAGACAGACAGACATACAGACAGACAGACAGACAGACAGACAGACAGACAGACAGACAGACAGACAGACAGACAGACAGACAGACAGACAGACGACAGACAGACAGACAGACATACAGACAGACAGACAGAGAGTCAGACAGACAGACAGACAGACAGACAGACAGACAGACAGACAGACAGACAGAACAGATAGGATAAAGATACAGAATGGGATAGATAGACAGACAGAGAAATGATACGGAGAGGAGAAAGAGATGGCATGGAGAGACAGAGATGAAGACATAATTCAGACATGGAGAGAGAGCTCACTACATACTTCTGCGGCAGGTGGCTGAGCTGTTGGCGCGACTGAGACGTTTCTGCGAGGCTTGCTGCAGCAGTCGGTTGATCTCCTCCCCGTGCTCTGTCAGGAACACATGTACACCAGCACCTGCACATACACATTACACCTGTTACCCATTACATCTGGTTACACATATTACATCGGTTATACATGTTACACCGGTTACACCTGTTACACATGATACAACTATTACATTACTTACACTAGTTATGCCTCTAAGTCTTACACATGTCCACCTGTTATATTACTTACACTTGTTACATATGTTATACTTGTTACACTAGTTACACCTGTTACACATGCTACACATATTACATTAGTTATACATGCTACACCTGTTGCATTAGTTATGCCAGTTACACTTTTTATACTAGATACACCTGTTACACCTGCTACACTACTTACATTATTATGCCTGTTACACTAGTTATGCCTGTTAAATAATAACTAAATATACTTATATAGCGCCAACTCTAGTTAGAAACTATTCAAGGCGCTTTACATGTAAAATAGTAATAAATCAAAAAAGTTATTAATTAAGTAAAAAATTAAATAAAAAAAAGTTATCTTTAAATATTAGTATTATCGTGTCATATAAACAAAAGATAATTAATAAAAGCTTAATGCCAAGTCTAAAAGTCACAATAGCAGTTAAAATATTGATTAAAAGAGAGTGTTTACACATGTCCCACTGGTTACACAAGGTATGTTGTGGTGATTGTCACCACGTATCGAGGGGGGAATCAGTTGCTACAGTGGCACCACCTTGTGAGTGAAACACATGTTTAATAATGCAAATTGATGCCAACAGCAATTTTTGATTATAAAAATCACAAGTCCGCGTTGATGGCGGTGGTTTGAACCAATGCTAAAACAGAACTTTTTTCGAGTTTGTGAAATACTGTAGTGAGATGATCCTTTACACGTGGCACATATATGGTATACGTTTTACTGTCATGGTTACACTTGTACGGGCCTTTCAAACACATTTCTCTCACCTGTTACAGTCACACAGACTAGTTAGACATGCAGCAAAGTGAACTTCATATTAAGTCGTGGTGTTCCTCTAGATAAGTTTCCAAAGAAATGCATTGGTGGGTAGTTTGTTCATAACCACGTATCACAGGAAAATAAATGGCCACAGTGACGCCACCAGTGGAGCTGGACACATACAGTGCACACTGACGCTAATGCAGCCATTTGAGAGCAGATAGTAAAGACAATACATGTTTTTGAGTTTGCAAACTTATCAGACCATCCCTAAAGATTCTGATAGACAACAAAACACGAGGATAAGAACGTTCTGCTTGCTCAAACTAACCTGTGGCTGAGTGAAGTAGCTGATGTCAAGAAACAGGTTACAACATGGTGGTTTTGATGACAAAAAGGAACTGAAATTCTGTCTGTGTCTGCAGGTTTCTCACACCCCCAGTGGCTGAACCCTGTACGATAGGGTGGGAGCACCCACCACTCCCGGCCAGTCACCCCAGCCTTTCCTGCACCTACGCTTTATGTCAGTCACCAGAAATAGTGCACAGATAAACACCGCTAAATCTCCACCTGCCAGTTCAAAGTCTACCGATTTAGAAAGTTCACAGACTTGCAGCAAGAAAGAATGACGATAATGTAGATAAAAAATTTCACATAACGTTTTGGGGGTGTGTGGGGGAGGGTGTCAACTTTTTGCCTAGTTTATTTTCCCAGTCCAAGATAATTAATTGTCGTCCCATACGTTTTGTGTTGAGACCATCAACAGGCAGCCGTTTACAGACAACAGAACGTGGCTAAACTAGATACATTTTTTAATACTATAATGCACTTTGCCTGTAATATCAGATAATAAATATATATTATTAATCCAATTCACTGTTAATAATATATATAACATGATTAAATTTTGCACAGCCACCTTTGCAAGGCATCCTGTCATTTTACCCATATTAAACCACTGTCAAAATCCTCCAAAAATATAATTTTTTAATAAACAAAAAGTACACAAATCAAATCTGAAAATTGACAAAACTGCTGCATTTAATTATACGAAACCCTGTATAACTTAACCAATGAAAATCATTGCATTAACTAGATTTTACAGGGCAACAATTATCACGTGACACCCACCTTTATCTCCGCACTGGCTGCCTCCTTCGAAACAGAACTTATCGTCGATGACACCGAATCGGCGGAGATCAGTGACGTGCCATGAACTGAGAACCTCGGGTGGACAGTGTCCAAGTGTGACGATGCACAGGTTCTGGCCCTGAATGCACAGTTTCACCTTCCCCAGTGGCAGTCTCGCTTCTTTTGGGCCCTTCACAAGACACACAGGAAATTGCCGGTCTGGAAAGAAAACACGATCACATCATGATGAATAGTGCCGGCGGACCCAAAGCGTTATTGCACTGTGCTGGCTTCTGGTGGATTCATCGATCCTAACCTGCTCACGTAAAATGACATAGGCTGCAAAAGAATTTTCGTGATTCCCATGGTCAGGCTGCTTACAGAAGTGTGTTGTTTCTTAGAAGTAAGTTCAATTAAAATTAATAATAAACGCATAAATAAATTTATATATATATATTTATATACACACATAATGGTCCCCACCTAATGATTTCACCCACTGGTTAGAGAAAGGGGCCTTAGTAAAATGGTAAACTATTACCAACGTGTATAGAAATCTAAAATGCAGTTCATAGGCATGTGCATTCATGTGCATGCATGTTGTATGAGTGCGTGCGTGTGTACATATGAATATGTTACTTGTTGTGTAACATAAGAAGAGCCGCATTCCAAAATGCGCTAAGTCCGTTTTTTTACATTTTGAGTAAACATCATAAGAAATATAGTACAAATATAGTAAAAATATAGTACAAATTATGTATATTTTAAAAAGTATTTAAACAGATATATATGTGCATGTAATGATTCTTTATTATAGAATCCGTGAGCTTCGCAGCACAGCCTATGTCGGTGTCTTGATTGCAAGCCTTTGATGCACGTTTCCCCTGTACCTGATATTTCCTGCTTTTACACTGATGTTTGTTCCACCTGAGTGGGGGGGTCCTCTTTCGTTTTCCGACACGTTCATTTTCGGAAACCGGCTAGTTGTACTCTATCGTTGTCTAATTATCCGCCATTTGCATTTATGTGAATGACATCACTGGACTGACTACGTTTTGAAAAATTGGCCTTGCTGGGCTGAACTCATTTTGAGAAAATTGGCAGTCTTTGCCGCCCTCAGCTGCATGGACCAAGTCCGTTTTGGATAAGCTGTTTTTGTAGCATTAAGCATCTATGGCCAGAGGGCAGGGATCCGTTATTATCTCACTTTTTGTGAAAATGGACTTAGCGCATTTTGGAATCCGGCTCTTCTTATATGTGCGTGTGTGTGTGTACATTCATACACGTTCCTGCATGCACACATATAGACATAATCATACAAGCCAGTGGTTAACTAAAACATAAGAACACAGCCTCTCATAATACTAGGGTTGTCTTGATGTAAGAGCGTCAGTGGTAAAGTTAACAATCAATGTGCACACCAATCTAACATCAGACAGCAACGTATCAATTCCAGATCTATGGTTCAAATAGAAAAAAGAACCAGTTGACTCAGCGACTGACAAATCCCAGTAAACACGTCAGCTGAAGAATGCAATGAATGTTATGATTCAGAAGTGGACCTCCCACAAAGGACGCTGTCAGGTTACCGAGAGAAAGCGAGAAACGCGTGTTTAAACCGCCTCCCCACCCAGAGTCCTGCACGCACCGATTATAAACCCACACAAAATCACTTACGAATAAAAACTAAATGATAACTGACTATTCAATTAATTTTATAATTCACATACACGCGGCAAGTGCGCATCAATAACTAATCATTATACCTGTGACGCAAACCATTGAACGAAACTATTAACTTAAATCGTAATCAAAAATAAATGCATCAGAAGGTTGAAATGGCATATCACTACTAACTGATTTGGGACGTAAACCTAACACATTCTGTCGACTAAACTTGTACCTGTATTTCCAGTTGGTGAATATTTAGAAACAAACACCAAATTATAACTCTATTAGTATTAGTAAGACATATTTATCGCAAATACTTTTGTATGAGAAATAGGAATAGAGGGGGAGGGAAAGTGGAGGAGGGTGCTAGGTTGAGAGGGTGCCGGGGAGGGCAGAAGGGAAAGAATGAGTGACAGAGGAAGAGAAAGAGTAAGGTGAGAGAGGGGAGAGAGGGGGAGAGAGAGGAAGGGAAAGAGGGTGGTGAGGGAGGGGAGAGGGAGGGGGAGAGGGAGGATGGGAAAGAGGAAGATGAGAGAGGGGAGAGGGAGAGAGGGGGAGATCGAGGAAGGGAAAGAGGAAGATGAGAGAGGGGGAGAGTGAGGACGGGAAAGAGGGAGGTGCGAGAGGGGAGAGGGAAGAGGGAGAGAGGGGGAGAGAGAGGAAGGGAAAGAGGAAGGTGAGAGAGGAAGGGAAAGAGGAAGGTGAGAGGGAGAGAGGGGGAGAGAGAGGAAGGGAAAGAGGAAGGTGAGAGAGGGGAGAGGGAGGGAGAAAGAGGAAGGGAAAGAGGAAGGTAAGAGAGGGGAGAGGGAGAGAGGGGGAGAGAGAGGAAGGGAAAGAGGGAGGTGAGGGAGGGGAGAGGGAGGACGGGAAAGAGGAAGGTGAGAGAGGGGAGAGGGAGAGAGGCGGAGAGGAAGGGAAAGAGGAAGGTGAGAGAGGGGAGAGGGAGAGAGGGGGAGAGAGAGGAAGGGAAAGAGGAAGGAGAGAGAGGGGAGAGGGAGAGAGGGGGAGAGGAAGGGAAAGACAAAAACAAACTATTTAATTACTGTAATATGTTTCCATGTATCACATATAGATTCAACTGCTACAATAACGCAATAATACCAATAATACTAACACAAAGTTCAATTAAACACTATAATAACAAGGTAATACATAGACATACACTGCATCCAGATTTACAAATAAAAACTGCATCACAATACAAAGTGAACAGGGAACAAAGAGTACCTCAACTAAACACCATCTAACCAGTGACATATCTTCTGACGACACCATCCTGAGGCTACAACACCTACACTGCACCAATCTGTGGCGGACCATCCAACTCACCCTCAAAAGTTAGTACTAGCATCCGCAGTTTTTTTCCCGTGACGAGATATCAAGATAAATCCGAGTAGCGGACTCAGACGCAACACAATGAGTCAGCCCGAGTCAGCGGACGACCAAACACAGCCCAGACCCAGGCCATCCCAGGGAGAGGCTCTTGGGAACAACTCAGTTCTCTCAGGGATCTAACGGGATGCTTGTGGTCTTCTCAAAATTCTCTGAGTCAATGTCCGAAAATATGTTAAGTATTATGAAGGAGGAGGGTTGGTCATCAACATGTATCACGGAGAAATAAATTGCTACGCCAGTGCCACCTAGTGAGTTAAAAATATGCTAACACAAATTGATTGCTAATAGCAATTTTTGATCGCAAAACTAACGGGTCCCAACCCAGGGAGAGGGGGACAGCAAAGATTGAACCAATACTAAACGAATAAAGTTTTTGACTTTGAGAACTTATGACACTATCCCTTACAGTCTACAGTAGACGTGTGCAGTGTGAGTATAAATCATTAGAATATTAAAGCAACCTCGTCAGTTCATAATTAATAAATGTGTTGAAGTTATGCTGTCCACCAAATTGCATCTCATACACCCAAGACACTGTTCATGATTTGAATGTTTCACCCATGAAACGCTTAAACTGTATATAATTCAGGGGTGAGGCTAGTCTAGGGAGACACGTGGGAGCAACAACAGGATATTGACCGAGAGTAGCCTTACAATGCCGAGATGTTTCTTAATTTAAGCTAGTAAACAGCAGCTAAGGAGCCTCGCTTGTCGTCTATTGACCCCAGCTGTCTATTACTGACAAGGGATTTACACAAATAGTATATCTTACATCTAGTACAGTCTCCAAGACAGCGAGGGTGCAGTACAGAGGAGATGATGTCTTCTAGGTTTAACGTGTCAGCAATTGTTGCTTCATCTCTGGCTTCCTTAAAGGGAATAAAAACACCTATTGCTTGAATTCATGTTATATTACATCCTGCTATCTATTTCCACGTCCACCAAGCCAACAAATATAAAAAAATTCAATGAATTAGAAATTTTACATTTTATGCTGTGCATCCGGACATTTTCGAATATGCATATTTTTGGCGCGCTTTTCGGGATGCCAAGATGTGACGTCACTTATGACTCAAACTCGCATCAGGCCAACCCTTTCCATGCATTCAGTGCATGTTTACAAGTATAGCTTTTGGGTCGAAACGAGCATCAGAATGAGTTATTGTGCAATATTCCGATGTAATGCAAACACTAGTTATCATAGAGGAACAAACAGTTATCTTACGGTTCCACATGAATCAAATTTTATTCAAAACAATGAATGCGAATGGGCCTACAAGTCGACTAGGTTTCGAGCTTGGGCTCGTTTTCCGAATAATTATATTGAATGCAACCAACGGGAGATAATGTACACCAATAAACATACACAGCAAACAGATATTGTATCCAGCTACAGAAAGTAACGTGTATGATCTCATAATATCACTAGAATATCGATATATCAAGGAGTTGTACAATTTATCATAACAACTTAAATCAGTCAGAGTTTCCGTTGGTGCCGCTAGCTCAGTTGGTAGGCGCGTTGGTTTCTTGTCGTTTATTTTATAATCGGGCGATGCCAGTTCAATCGTGACATCATGCAAACCATTGATTTTCTTTACACTTTTTTGTTTATGTTTTCATGAAGTAATATAAACCTATTCATGTATACTATGATGCACTGTTTGTAAATATTATTTTATTTTTGTAGTCATTATTTATTTGCCACAAAAATGAAAATTTGGTCATTATATATATAACGATGTTTATTTATCCAGACAGATCACAATTTGTTTTCACATATATAATTACAATATTATATTACCGAACAATATATGTACAATTAATTAATAAGTTATATATCCATTCCATTATATTTGTTTGGATAAATAATATTTAGAAACATTGTTATATATAATGACCATACTTTAATTTTTGTGGCGAATAAATAATTACTACAAAAATAAAACATTATTTACAAACAGTGCTTATAGTATAAAATGATTGGTTTATATTACTTCGTAAAAACAAAAAAAAGTGTAAAGAAAATCAATGGTTTGCATGGTGTCAGGATTGAACCGGCGTCGCCCGATTGTAAAATATATGACAAGAAATATTAAGAGATTACACATGTTACTTTCTGTAGTTGGATACAATATCTGTTTGCTATGTATGTTTATTGGTGTACATTATCTCCCGTTGGTTGCATTCGATATAATTATTCGGAAAACGAGCCCAAGCTCGGCGAAACCTAGTTTACTTGTAGGCCCATTCGCATTCATTGTTTTGAATAAAATTTTATGATGACTAGTATTTGTATTACATCGGAATATTGCACAAAAACTCATTCTGACGCTCGTTTCGACTCAAAATCTATACTTGTAAACATGTTCTGAATGCATGGAAAGGGTCGGCCTGATGCGAGTGTGTGTCATAAGTGACGTCACGATACCATGTGATTGCCTAGCTCATTAAAATTTAATTTTCCGCGGGAATCATTTCACAGACGGGTTTAAAATCGAATTTATGCTACAAATGTATTTTTCTGTATTTTTTAATGTTGTGAAATGTTACATACAATGTTAAACTTTGTGTACACATGGAAAAAGGATTTTAGCTAATGCCTTATTTTTATTTCCTTTAAAGGAGATATCGCCAGAGTTTACTAATAACCTCCTTATTACGTCAATCATGTGCCTGCTTCTGTTCCGTCTACTGAGGTCACCTTGTCTGCTCCGATACGCAGAATAATCCTCATAAGCTAAGTATGGTAATAATAATAGCAGGAAGAGGCTATCGGGAATTTAGAGGTGGAAAAAGAAATAAGGATAACAAAAAACAGGTTCCTAGGGAATATATCACAATATTTGGTGAACTGGTCCCTAGGGATAATATAGCAATATTTGGTGAACTGGTTCCTAGGGCGTATATAGCAATACTTGGTGAACTGGTTCCTAGGGCGTATATAGCAATACTTGGTGAACTGGTTCCTAGGGCGTATATAGCAATATTTGGTGAACTGGTTCCTAGGGCGTATATAGCAATATTTGGTGAACTGGTTCCTAGGGTGTATATAGCAATACTTGGTGAACTGGTTCCTAGGGAGTATATAGCAATACTTGGTGAACTGGTTCCTAGGGTGTATATAGCAATACTTGGTGAACTGGTTCCTGGGGCATATATACCAATGGATGGAAAGAAACAAAGAAGGATTAAGGATAACAAAAAGACCAGACATTCTTGGAGTTGTGGGGTATGAGAAGGGGAAGACTGGGTTGGGAGGACTCTGGGAAGATTTGGCAAGATTGGGAGGGGATAGGGGGAGAACGGAAGGATGCATTGGGGGAGTGGAGATGAGTGGTGGAGACAGAAATAGAAGGGGAACAAAAATCGAGGATCAGTATCAATATCATCCTTACCCTGGACAAGGGGAGCAGCAACTTTACAACCACCCCTGATATAAGCCTAGGGTAACTGGAAGGGGGGGCAAAGGGTGACTGCAATATCAAAGATAATGCACCCTTGGAATTCTACCCCACTTACTAGCAGCCCCATAACAGTACGCAGACAGGAAGCTGTGCAGACTGAAAATAAGCAGGTTCTACCCCATTTCCTTATAAGGTCATTGCCCCTTGCCAGCACAGCAGGCTTCAAAAACAAGTCTAAGCCATCGACAACTGGAACCTGCCTTTTTACCAGAACAGCCACACTGGAGAACATGTCTTGTTAGGCTCCATATAGAGATAAGTCACAACTCACAAGAAAGTGTCTTGCTAGAGAATAGGTTATGACTCAAAGATGGTGTCCTATTAGAGAATAGGTCAAGGCTCACAAATTGTTGTACTAAGTCAGACTCAGAGAGTAGATTAGCACTCACTAAATAGTATCTTACTAGAGAATAGGTTACTACTCACAATATAATGTCTTATTTGTGTAACTCACAATGTGTTCTTGCTAGAAAATAGATCAAGACTCACAAGATAATGTCTTACATGAGAATACATCAAAACTCATAAGGTAGTGCCTTAGTAGACAATACGCACTGACTCAGACTAACAAGACTGCATAATACTAGAGAATAGGTAATGACTTACAAGATAGTGTTTTACAAGAGAATATGCTATGACTCATAAAATAGTCTCTTATTAGAGAATATGTTATGATAGTGTGTTACTAGAAAGCAGGTCACAACTCACAAGACAGTGTTGTTACTCTCTTACTATAGAAAAGGTCATAACTCAGAAGACTGCATCTTACTGCGTAGAGAACACACGTTGCTCTTTACAGGTGCTGCCATTTGGTTTAACCTTTGCAAGAGGACGGCGTGCCAAGAGCCCATTCCCGATGGAAGTCTTGGAGAAGAGCCATGCACTACATTACATCAGACCTTTAGTGCAAAGAGAGAAGGCGGTCAACTCAAACTGCAACCGTGCAACTCGATTGAAACCATTCTATAAAGCTAACAGTGCATGTATTAAAAAAAATTCCTAGTCAAAGCGTAAAAAGGTCTGCCAGGGGTTAGTGTAAAACACTTTGAGCAGTCCTATGGGCAGGACACCATGCTATATAAGAAAGCCGGGTGGACACCAGCACCATATATGGCACAACTGAAACCTACATATATTGCAGAATGTCACAATTACATAAACACTGAATATTCCTTGCTGACATCTAGAAGTGTGAATATAGTAGTCGTGTCGTGTCGTGCCACGTGCTACATTTATGCGTCACAAACGCAGCAGTTTCAACTGTTTTTTGTTCATTGGTTTATCCATCGACAATATGTTGATGAAGCCTGCATTAGCCCGACTCTGGTAGCCACAGCCCCGGGGGATGCACAAAGACTGGGTAGTAGCAATTACCTGAACAAGCACCAGTGCACAGAAATATAACGGTGTCAGTAAATCACAGATGGCTTTTGGCCACATTACGCAGACAGACAGACACTCTGTCTTTAATAACCTCATGGTGAAGGCCAAGCAATTTAACCAGCAAACATCCAGTCTTCTACTCCTCTTTTTATTTAATTCCGATGCAACTGAAATACGGCCGGGACATAATAAATTGCGTTATTACAACACGTCGAGGCAGATCAGACAATTTCACTGTGCAAAAACCGATGAGAGTTCGTTCATGTGTTGGCCTTCGCATACGTTGCAAAATTCATGAAAGGCCAACCTAATAAGAGTTGAATGATGCCGATCCATCGGGAATAATGGTCCTGCAGGCCTGCGCATATTCATTCCGTTTTTTCACATGGGCCGGGCCCAGTTATTATTATTTTAACCACCGCAAATACCAGGCAGTGCCTGGAATCTCAATAGAGCCGCCACAGCTGTTGTACAAATCTGTCAGGCTAACATGCGTCTGTGCTGTGCACAGTGCGTGTTATGTGTGCACACATGGGGCTTACAGTAAAGCTGAAACCAACACCAGACCTTTATGCAGCTGGCATTTGGCAGTGCTTGCACAACAAAACTAAACGACTGCTGTGTTGTCAATCCCAGCTGGACCTTTAATGCAGCGAAGGATAAAGATATGCATCTAAAAACACAAATTTTCTATTCAGTAAAAGGAGGTTATCTGATGCAGTTGCAACACTATTTATTTGGGTGCTCATTTTGTCCTAATGCCACAAAGATAGCAACATTGTTGTTCAGGCAATACAACTACAATACAACTACAATACAACTACAATACAGCTACAATACAACTACAATATAATTACAATACAACTACAATGTAACAACAATATAACTACAATATACCTACAATACAACTATAATACAACTACAATACAGCTACAATACAACTACAATATAATTACAATACAACTACAATGTAACAACACTATAACTACAATATACCTACAATACAACTACAATACAACTACAATATAACTACAATGCAATTACAATGTAACTACAATACAACTATAATACAACTACAATATAACTACAATACAACTACAATACAACTACAATACAACTACAATACAACTACAATATAACTACAATACAACTACAATGTAACTACAATACAACTACAATACAACTACAATACAACTACAATATAACTACAATACAACTACAATACAACTACAATACAACTACAATGCAACTACAATACAACTACAATACAACTACAATATAACTACAATACAACTACAATATAACTACAATACAACTACAATACAACTACAATGTAACTACAATACAACTACAATACAACTAAAATATAACTACAATATAACTAAAATATAACTACAATATAACTACAATACAACTACAATACAACTACAATATAACTACAATACAACTACAATACAACTACAATACAACTACAATACAACTACAATACAACTACAATGTAACTACAATATAACTACAATATAACTACAATACAACTACAATACAACTACAATGTAACTACAATACAACTACAATACAACTACAATACAACTACAATACAACTACAATGTAACTACAATACAACTACAATACAACTAAAATATAACTACAATATAACTACAATACAACTAAAATATAACTACAATATAACTACAATACAACTACAATACAACTACAATGTAACAACAATATAACTACAATATACCTACAATACAACTACAATATAACTACAATATAACTACAATGCAACTACAATGTAACTACAATACAACTACAATATAACTACAATATAACTACAATACAACTACAATACAACTACAATGTAACTATAATACAACTACAATGTAACTACAATACAACTACAATAAACTACAATACAACTACAATACAACTACAATACAACTACAATATAACTACAATACAACTACAATATAACTACAATACAACTACAATACAACTACAATACAACTACAATATAACTACAAAATAACTACAATATAACTACAATATAACTACAATATAACTACAATGCAACTACAATGTAACTACAATACAACTACAATACAACTACAATATAACTACAATACAACTACAATATAACTACAATACAACTACAATACAACTACAATATAACTACAATACAACTACAATGTAACTACAATACAACTACAATACAACTACAATACAACTACAATACAACTACAATACAACTACAATATAACTACAATACAACTACAATATAACTACAATACAACTACAATGTAAACACGTTATTCGAGTCAACACATTCAAAATTTCAAATCAAACAGAGATCTGTTAAAAAATATTTGCAGAGCCACGATATTAGATTACAGCTAGTTTATACCACATAACACGATTTTGCGACAAAACACGAGCAGACCATCGTCAAAATACATCCGCCAACACGTAACGAGAAATGTGTATTCTGCACTTACTCTGACTGACAGAGATTGCATAACTCGACACAACCCGCCGCACGCAGAGTAATCATACAGGACGTGATTATACCGGTCTGCTCCCTATTGCTAGTCGCGTCCTGTTTGGCGAACGTGCCATATTGTCTTTCTCTCGCTGTTGTTGATCACAGGCAAACGAGGTGCGACATTCAACACTAACCGTCTGCTTTTTTGCCAGGCGCACAACTTTACTGTCAGGTGGTAGTAATCGACTTTGAAGTGTGCGTCAGTTGCATCGTACCAGCCATCTGGGTGTTACCCTAACTGTTGGCTTTTTACAACTTCCCACCAAACTGGTAGGAATCTCGCTAACCTTGCATTAAACTCAGTTTTTACCAACTTTACTGTCTTGACAGTGCTATGTGTATCATAGGTGAATTTCTTGCATTTGTGTTGAAAAAAATTGATTGGTTCAAATAACTGGGCCTATTTTTGGCCTATTGGCGATGTGGAATATTTTTGCACAGTCGTCACTTTTGCCCAGTTGTGAGATTAAAGTCTACGTATATTTTGGCATAGAACACCACACCTCAACAAAATAACAGAATGAATCAGTTCATGTTTCAATTTGTTCCGATTTACTGACAACTACTTAGAAAATAAAATGGAAAACATTTACATTAGATTATTATTATATTATATTAGAAACACCTGACACCGCAAACTGCAAGAACATGTAAACACAACATAGTTGCCATGTAGGTGGCGCCACTCACACCGGAGGGCGATGAGCCTATTACCCGTAGCTCAAGGTGTGGTGCCACGTTGTCTAGCATACCATCAAACATTCCTTGTTTTTATTTAGATGTCTTAAACTGGTTCATACACGCTCCACACAGATCCCACAGCTGTGGCATTGTTTCTTAGAATAAAAATTTGTAAAATGTCAACTTTACAAGTCATACAGAGATCGACTGTTTTTTATATTTGACGCTTGGTTACTAAAAAAAGCAGAAAAGAGCATAGATTCATAGAAGCAACGTAAAACATGGTTCTTGAGAAGAATGCTCAGAGTGTCTTAAAGAGAAACAAAAAGTAAAGAAATCATTCTCAGAACAGGAAACAGAAACAGGAATCTTGATCATGTGCCTATTCCAGATACAACAAGCTGGATTTATAAGCCATCTGAGGAAAAAGTGAAAATGAATGGATCTTGTGACAATGAGGATAAAAGGGTTAGACCCGTAGGTCGGCAGGGAATTAAAATGTTCCACAGTCTAGCAGCCTGGTTGGAAAGGCAACAACAGAACTGTTTGAAGACTCAGGATTCTGAAAACTGGGGGCCACAGTTGATCATGACTGGAGCAGATAGAAACTGATGTTTGTAACAACCTTAATTCACATTTTTACATTATTATTATACCAATTATGTTAAAAACAAACCCTCCTGTCATCCGTAAATGTTAATCCCCTAATAATGATAACAAAGAAGAAGTGTCATTTATATAGTGACAAAACTCAAAAAATGTAATTATACTCAGAGGTGCATATTGTTAAAATGTAACCAATGCAATAAAATACTAATGCATAACAAAGACTATTCATAAATTTAATTAATCTAGTTTTTTTTTTATTATTTACGACACATGATAAGGCAAACAAAAATGGAATAAATTAAGATAGATAATGCAAAGAGACCAAGTTCCTGGATCAACTAAATAAATACAAACAACATTAAAAGATACACGAGAGAGATGTGCTTACAAACTAAACACTCAAGTTTGTTTTTTCATAAATGTATTGTAATTTGTTGAGGGCCACACAGAGCACAAACAAAACCATAACCCACACCGCCTAATGCACGGGTGCTTGTGGACATCACAGCGCACCAGACATGCCAGCTGATAACGCTACCAAACAACAGGAAACATTAATCCGTCAGTAGGTCAGACTGTTTAAGACATCCGCGACTCAACACAACAGGGTATTTCTGCAGATGACTAATCTCTCAGCTGCCACCATAATCATTTCTGTCCCAGTCCGTTCTGGTCTGTCTGAAGGCGCATTATTGCAGACATCACAGGTGATGCATGCAGTATTATAAAACATCACAGGTCATGCTCATGTGTGCATTACTGCAGACGTCTCGCATGCAGTATTGCAGACGTCACAGGTGATGCTTGTTTTACTGAAGACATCACAGGTGATGCATGCATTACTGCAGATGTCACTGGTGATGCATGCATTACTGTAGAGATGACAGGTGATGCATGCATTACTGAAGACGTCACAGGTGATGCATACATTACTGCAGATGTCACAGGTGATGAATGCATTACTGCAGATGTCACAGGTGATGCATGCATGATACTGCAGATGTCACAGGTGATGCATGCATTACTGTAGAGATGACAGATGATGCATGCATTACTGAAGACGTCACAGGTGATGCATGCATTACTGCAGATGTCACAGGTGATGCATGCATTATTGCAAATGTCACAAGTTATGCATGCATGATACTGCAGACGTCACAGGTGATGCATGCATTACTGTAGAGATGACATGTGATGCATGCATTACTGAAGACGTCACAGGTGATGCATGCATTACTGCAGGTGTCACAGGTGATCTATGCATTACTGGAAACGTCACAGGTGATGCATGCATTACTGCAGACATCACAGGTGATCTATGCATTACTGTAGACATCACAGGTGATGCACGCATGATACTGCAGACGTCACAGGTGATGCACCCATAGGTAATGCATTATTGCATATCTCACATGCATGAGATTCTTGCAGACCTAAAAAGTCATGCATGCATATCTGCACAAGAGATGTATACCCCAGCTTTCGTGGGCGCATGCTAGGTTCACATACAGTTCACAACTGAGAATGTTATTTACTCAACAATAAATAATACGTGAATTTGCCTTTATCTAGAATTCCACATTAATCCCCAGGTTCCAACCTGGAATGCGCAAATAAATGAGTCAGGCAATGATCGCTTAATCTGGACTTTGTGGAAGATTCAACAATCACCAAACTGATATGGTGTAACTATTCCTACAACTATATACATAACAATCTCACAGAGTATGTGTGTGGCACCAATACATCCCATGCACGGGCTCTGGTGGTCATTAATGTGCACTTTGACCCACGCTGATCCCTGACGTTCTCCGTAACTGTAATTAACATAAATAAAATATGCCGCACCCAGCAGATCAGAGAGGTAGCAGCACCGAAGAAGACATCGCAGAACCTAAATCACTGTGGCAGTCGGCGTAATCGACTAAGTAGCCGTAGACGGGTAGCTATTTATGCACCCTGCTCGATTCTCTCAGATGTTTTCCCCAAGCCGCAGAAGGAAACATATTTGTTGAACTACGAGGATTGGATGACGCAGGTAAAGGCAGCTGGACATGCTAGCTTCGACTCTGAGGCATATTTCAAGTGACGAAGCACAGAACAGAGAGGCAGATGGCGCGGCCAGCGGCTGATTCCACACAGAGTTCATAAAGATTCTGTTTAACTCTTAGAGAGTGACCGCAAGTGACCAGAAGGAAATGTTCTCGTGAAATGTATAGAAATCAGTCCCTGTGTTCTGCTGTGCAAGAATATCTCTCCCTTGGTGTTTTCCCAATCTTAAAGTCTTCCCGGTTGACCCATCCCTTTCCTAACTAGGCATGACTTACGCATTTCCTTCCCCACAAGGGAAGGGCACATCACATGCATCTTGAAACACATCTCTTAAAGGGGGTTGTCCATTTGTTTTTATCATAAAATCATGTTATACAGCACAAACTACATCTATTATAACCACCAAAATTTCTTTAATGAATCATTTCTTTGATCATTGATCAATGATCTCCATACGACCACAATGATCTCCACATAATCTCAACATAACCTTAATGATCTCCACATGACCACAATGATCTCTACAATGATCTCCACATGACCACAATGATTGCCACATGACCACAATGATCTCCATGTGACCCTAATTATCTCCCTGTTATCTCAATGATCTCCATATGACCTCAATGATCTCCACATGATTTTAGTGACCTCCACATGACCTCAGTTATCTCCACCTGACGTCAATGATCTCCACAAGGCATCAATGATCTCCACATGACCACAATGATCTCCACATGACCACAATGATATCCATATGATTTCAATGATCTCCAAATGATTTCAATGATCCCCACATGACCTCAACGATCTCCATATGACTTAAGTTCAATGATCTCCACATGACCACAATGATATACATATGATCTCAATGATCTCCACATGACCACAATGATCTCCACATGATTTCATTGATCTCCACATGACCTCAACGATCTCCATATGACTTAAGTTCAATGATCTCCACATGACCTCAATGATCACCACATGATCTCTGGTGATTACATCATATTCAATAAAAAAGCTGCCACTGATTTAGACGTGCATTAATTAGCGGAAACAATTTTATTTAACTATTTTGCAACTATAATTAGAGCGTCAAATTAAAACATGAGTGCATCTGAATGGGTGCCAGCTCGGTGGAATTCTCACTAGGTGACGTGCCAGTTTTTTTTGCTGGCTCTTAACTTGGTTTGGTTGTTTACTTCCCAAGTATACAGGTGCACTCCACAATTTGCAAACTAATTTTACAAGCTTCGAAAACAACACAGTTCCCTTTTGCTCAGTTACAATCCTCCATTGTGTTTGGCTAACAGGCATCTGTTCTTCCTCCTTGTTCCCTGTACACAGGTGAGGTCAGGTGTAGTATTGTTGAACCACTAATTTTACAAGCTTCGAAAACAACACAGTTCCCTTTTGCTCAGTTACAATCCTCCATTGTGTTTGGCTAACAGGCATCTGTTCTTCCTCCTTGTTCCCTGTACACAGGTGAGGTCAGGTGTAGTATTGTTGAACCACTCGTCCTGTTCTTCCACCTTGTTCCCTGTACAAGGGTGAGATCAGGTGTAGTATTGTTGAACCACTCATCCTGTTCTTCCACCTTGTTGCCTGTGCCCAGGTGAGGTCAGGTGTAGTATTGTTGAACCACTCGTCCTGTTCTTCCACCTTGTTGCCTGTGCCCAGGTGAGGTAAGGTGTAGTATTGTTGAACCACTCGTCCTGTTCTTCCTCCTTGTTGCCTGTACAGAGGTGAGGTCAGGTGTATTGTTGAACCACTCGTCCTGTTCTTCCTCCTTGTTGCCTGTACAGAGGTGAGATCAGGTGTAGTATTGTTGAACCACTCGTCCTGTTCTTCCTCCTTGTTGCCTCTACAGAGGTGAGGTCAGGTGTAGTATTGTTGAACCACTCGTCCTGTTCTTCCTCCTTGTTCCCTGTGCACAGGTGAGATCAGGTGTAGTATTGTTGAACCACTCGTCCTGTTCTTCCACCTTGTTGCCTGTGCCCAGGTGAGGTAAGGTGTAGTATTGTTGAACCACTCGTCCTGTTCTTCCTCCTTGTTGCCTGTACAGAGGTGAGGTCAGGTGTATTGTTGAACCACTCGTCCTGTTCTTCCTCCTTGTTGCCTGTACAGAGGTGAGATCAGGTGTAGTATTGTTGAACCACTCGTCCTGTTCTTCCTCCTTGGTGCCTCTACAGAGGTGAGGTCAGGTGTAGTATTGTTGAACCACTCGTCCTGTTCTTCCTCCTTGTTCCCTGTGCACAGGTGAGATCAGGTGTAGTATTGTTGAACCACTCGTCCTGTTCTTCCACCTTGTTCTCTGTGCCCAGGTGAGGTCAGGTGTAGTATTGTTGAACCACTCGTCCTGTTCTTCCTCCTTGTTGCCTGTACAGAGGTGAGGTCAGGTGTATTGTTGAACCACTCGTCCTGTTCTTCCTCCTTGTTGCCTCTACAGAGGTGAGGTCAGGTGTAGTATTGTTGAACCACTCGTCCTGTTCTTCCTCCTTGTTGCCTGTACAGAGGTGAGATCAGGTGTAGTATTGTTGAACCACTCGTCCTGTTCTTCCTCCTTGGTGCCTCTACAGAGGTGAGGTCAGGTGTAGTATTGTTGAACCACTCGTCCTGTTCTTCCTCCTTGTTCCCTGTGCACAGGTGAGATCAGGTGTAGTATTGTTGAACCACTCGTCCTGTTCTTCCACCTTGTTCTCTGTGCCCAGGTGAGGTCAGGTGTAGTATTGTTGAACCACTCGTCCTGTTCTTCCTCCTTGTTGCCTGTACAGAGGTGAGGTCAGGTGTAGTATTGTTGAACCACTCGTCCTGTTCTTCCTCCTTGTTGCCTGTACACAGGTGAGGTCAGGTGTAGTATTGTTGAACCACTTGTCCTGTTCTTCCTCCTTGTTGCCTGTACACAGGTGAGGTCAGGTGTAGTATTGTTGAACCACTTGTCTTGTTCTTCCTCCCTGTTCCCTGTACAGAGGTGAGGTCAGGTGTAGTATTGTTGAACCACTTGTCCTGTTCTTCCACCTTGTTCTCTGTGCCCAAGTGAGGTCAGGTGTAGTATTGTTGAACCACTTGTCCTGTTCTTCCTCCTTGTTGCCTGTACACAGGTGAGGTCAGGTGTAGTATTGTTGAACCACTTGCCCTGCTCTTCCTCCCTGTTCCCTGTACAGAGGTGAGGTCAGGTGTAGTATTGTTGAACCACTTGTCCTGTTCTTCCTCCTTGTTGCCTGTACACAGGTGAGGTCAGGTGTAGTATTGTTGAACCACTTGTCCTGTTCTTCCCCCTTGTTGCCTGTACACAGGTGAGGTCAGGTGTAGTATTGTTGAACCACTTGTCCTGTTCTTCCTCCTTGTTGCCTGTACACAGGTGAGGTCAGGTGTAGTATTGTTGAACCACTTGTCCTGTTCTTCCTCCTTGTTGCCTGTACACAGGTGAGGTCAGGTGTAGTATTGTTGAACCACTTGTCCTGCTCTTTCTCCCTGTTCCCTGTACAGAGGTGAGGTCAGGTGTAGTATTGTTGAACCACTTGTCCTGTTCTTCCTCCTTGTTGCCTGTACACAGGTGAGGTCAGGTGTAGTATTGTTGAACCACTCGTCCTGTTCTTCCTCCTTGTTGCCTGTACACAGGTGAGGTCAGGTGTAGTATTGTTGAACCACTTGTCCTGTTCTTCCTCCTTGTTGCCTGTACACAGGTGAGGTCAGGTGTAGTATTGTTGAACCACTTGTCCTGCTCTTTCTCCCTGTTCCCTGTACAGAGGTGAGGTCAGGTGTAGTATTGTTGAACCACTTGTCCTGTTCTTCCTCCTTGTTGCCTGTACACAGGTGAGGTCAGGTGTAATATTGTTGAACCACTCGTCCTGTTCTTCCTCCTTGTTGCCTGTACACAGGTGAGGTCAGGTGTAGTATTGTTGAACCACTTGTCCTGTTCTTCCTCCTTGTTGCCTGTACACAGGTGAGGTCAGGTGTAGTATTGTTGAACCACTTGTCCTGTTCTTCCTCCTTGTTGCCTGTACACAGGTGAGGTCAGGTGTAGTATTGTTGAACCACTTGTCTTGTTCTTCCTACCTGTTCCCTGTACAGAGGTGAGGTCAGGTGTAGTATTGTTGAACCACTTGTCCTGTTCTTCCTCCTTGTTGCCTGTACACAGGTGAGGTCAGGTGTAGTATTGTTGAACCACTTGTCCTGTTCTTCCATCTTGTTCCCTGTGCCAAGGTGAGGTCAGGTGTAGTATTGTTGAACCACTTGTCCTGTTCTTCCTCCTTGTTGCCTGTACACAGGTGAGGTCAGGTGTAGTATTGTTGAACCACTCGTCCTGTTCTTCCTCCTTGTTCCCTGTGCCCACGTGAGGTCAGGTGTAGTATTGTTGAACCACTCGTCCTGTTCTTCCTCCTTGTTCCCTGTGCACAGGTGAGATCAGATGTAGTATTGTTGAACCACTCATCCTGTTCTTCCTCCTTGTTCCCTGTGCACAGGTGAGATCAGGTGTAGTATTGTTGAACCACTCGTCCTGTTCTTCCACCTTGTTCTCTGTGCTCAGGTGAGGTCAGGTGTGGTATTGTTGAACCACTCGTCCTGTTCTTCCTCATTGTTGCCTGTACACAGATGAGGTCAGGTGTAGTATTGTTGAACCACTTGTCCTGTTCTTTCTCTTTATAGCTTCCTGTCAGCATCCTCTTCTCTCCATCTTTTATCCTCCTCACCCACTCATCCTATGTCCCTCCTCACACAGTCGTCCCATCTCAGTCGTGGCCTTCCCCTTCTCCTGTGTCCTTGGTGATGTTCCGCCTCTGCTCTCTTTGTAAGTCTGCCTGCATCCATCCTTGCCAAGTGGACTGTCCATCTGATCCTTCTCAACAGTCTTCCTGTTAGGCTCCATTCCATCCCAACCTCTTTCTTCAGGTCGGCCAGGTAGTAATACATAATCGAGACTGTGTATCACTTTTCACTGCAACAACTCACATTGCTTTATTCCTTTTGTACACTTTTAAACCAATTTCATCGACAATCAAGATTCGGCAGAGACACTTCAGCAACAGATGTGCTGATCGCTTTCGCAGCGCTATCAGTGAGAATGCAAAATCCGCTGCCCTGGATGGGAGGCATGGATAAGGAATTCAGAAATCGTTGAATGATTTATTTGGCGTCTTAATCCTAGCAAACACCTAGAATGCCGTTGCGCATCTTTCATCTAGCAGTGGCAATACCAGACCATCCTGTTGTGAAGTACTGCATGGACTGGGGAGGACTTCATAAGACAGGTTCAGGTTGATGTGATAGTGATCCTTGCAGAGACAATTAAAGACACTTACCTTCTCCTAATTCAGTCCGGATCGTTGCCTCCCACTGCCTCAGAGCTTCACGGGTCGGAAAAGCGAGAAACAGCACTTGTTTGCGACATAATATTGCCATCACATGGCTCTCCTTCTCAAGCGTGGTACCACACTCAACGCCAAAGAAATCCTCCAGGGGAATGTTTGCTTTCTCGTGGCCATCCCTGCAGTTGTGAGCGTCTTTGTACAGTGATATGTGCAGTTGATCTGTCAAACAAAAACATGCACACCATTTAGCAACTTATCCAATGACAGAGCGATTGTTTTCGCGCTGCTAAAAATCCAGACAATTTAACACCTGCGCTGTTGACGTCATGGCGACGTCATTCGATCTGCTTAACAATGTCTGCTTAAAAAACGAACAACTAAAACATATCGCAAGTCAACACTGATGCGCTGTTGACATGTAACGCATTAATCCAGCTACACACTGACAATCCAGCAACCGATGGATCGCTTTCACACTGCTACAAATCTAGACAATTTAACACCTGCACTGCTGACGTCAGCGTTACACCACCTAATCCATGCCACCTCCTAACACAGACCGAACAACTCAAAAATATATTGCAAGCCAACACACCCACCAACACAGATGCTGTGTCAACACACTTGTTCAGTAACACACTGACAGTCCACTGAGTGCATAAACAACACTGCTGGTCACACTCCCCAACGCTAGTGGTGTTCTTCCTGTTCGTGACCTGAGCAGGCCAATTCTCTGTGCAAGGAACACTTTTACCCTGGTAACTCGACACCTCAAAGGCTAAGGGACAGCGACTGGCTGCCAGCGGTGGGGCCGAGCAGCCACTAGACCGGACTGGCAGCAGCTGTTTGCTAAAGCACTACCACTGGAACAGAGATAATTTATTTCAACATATTCTGACTTAAATCGTAGAGGTAATCTGTAGTTTATTATGTTAAAAAATGGTATAACATTAATTTTATAATAAAGCACTGCTTTGGAGTTCTTATACATCAATTTACAAATCTATTTATTCTAAATGTTAAGACAAATTTCTTGTTATAAAATTGAGAAAATAAAAAATGGCTTGTTAAAAGCAATTGCATCATTTCCTATCCAGAAGTTCTTTCACATGAGGATATTAAACTAAAATCCCACAACTTGTAAACTTCTTATGCAGGTCACAGATTCGTTTAAGTGGTAATATTATCTGGAAGTAGTAAAAAGTAAAGTGGCAATAAATCACACAACTTCTACAAAAACTGATGACGTGGTTTCTGTAAGGAGAGCCCTGCATACTGCTTCTTTACATTTTTTCCCATCAATCAAATAAAAGTGATTCAAAGACAAAAATCTTATATTTCTTAGCTAAAACATCAGTTTGTTGATGTTATTAGCCACTATAGCCTATGTCCTGTAATTTATCAAAATAGTGCCAAGAACGAAACTCTTAATAACCTACTCCAAAAAACTCCTTTACTGTGCTCCTTTTACTTTCCATACTGGTGATGATGGCTGAGAACTGGGATAATATTTATATAAACAATCTCCGTATCTTTGTCTCTCTACCTGCAATTTCTTGTCTGTACCATGTTGTACTTGTAATTATTGTATAAGTATCATACCCACAATGATTTTGAACTACAATCTACACTAAATATTACGTAAACGATAAGATATTATGACAGTGATGATGATGGTGGTGGTGCCAATTATAATGTTGACACTGATTATGGTGATGACGGTTACGACAATTCAATTGTAATTATTAAGCTAGATACAAAATCTGGAAAATAATGTTACATTCAACACTTCTTTGTCAAATACCATTCTCTTGTACACCTTAGACAAAAATCTGTAGATTAGCCTGTAGGATTTTTGTGGTTTTCTATAGAATATTTTATACTATGCAATTCTACAGAATCTGTATTCTAGTATCCTATTCTATATCATCTATATATTCTGTATGATTTTGTTTAGATATTTTCCAGATTATTTTGTACTATAGAATTCTACAGAATATTTTCTATAATATTTTTACTACGCTTAATGCTTATAGAAATCTTTATCATAAACAAACACACATGCACGCATGCACGCACGCACGCACACACCAATACAATACAAGAACACCATCAATACAAGTTTACCCACTTACAGTGCACATACAATCCACCTTCAGCGACTCGCTAAGTATTTCATGGTAGACCTCCAGCAACACTCAGACTGCAACAATGTGCTTGACTAGTTGCAGACTGACCGGCTGACACCCAGCCATGTCTGACTGGAGACTGACTGGCCCTGGTTACATGCTGGTCAGCTGTTGTTTACCTGGAGGGGCAAGCTGGCCAGGAAGTGACACAGATAAGCTCCCGCATTCAGGGAAGGGGTCAGTGTCTTCCCTAGGGCGCAGAGCACTAGTTTATTTTTCCCCATAGGCAATCATGGGTACAGATCACTATTGAATTTTTTTCCCCCCGGCAGCCAATCGTGTTAACATTTTGTTCCTATACTCTTTTGTCCTGACTGGAAAATGATGATTAAGATTTTATCATTTATTTAGTGGCATAAGTTGTATGGTTTATGGCTAATTTCTTGATTTTTTCATTTGTTTTAATTTACTTTTAAGAAAACTGAAATTGTTTAAGACACCATACAGATTGTATTATTATTCATTCCAACTTGTTTTAACTTAGATTCGAAGTCTATATTTATACTATTTTGTGTAAATTAATTAACATGTTTGAGTTCATTGCAGTTGATATTTAAATTAATTTGCTTTAATCTACCAGCTGATATTTATGCAGCTTTAGTATCTTTATTTATGTACTGATAGTCTTAGCTTAAAATATTTGTATTATTTGTACAATTTATGAATTAGCTGTGCTGCAAACGTTTATGTATTAGCTTAATGCATTGTGCTGCAAACATTTATGGATAAGGCACTTTATAAAATAAAAATGATTACTGTTATGTTACTGACTAAAACCTTCAAACCTGCCCTGCTTACAGAGTGTTTGGAAACCGCACATTAGAGGAAGACGCAATACATTGAGTGTATAAACATCACGCAGCCATTTGATAAGTTTCCTGTAATGATTACTACAAACAGGTGCATACTTTTTCATCAAATGTTGAATGTTTTTGCTGCCATGTAATGATCAAACTTTTCTAAGAAAGGCTACCCACAAACCAGTTATACAATTACTCGGTTTGGCA
Source organism: Paraescarpia echinospica (assembly GCA_020002185.1). NCBI lineage: Eukaryota > Metazoa > Annelida > Polychaeta > Sabellida > Siboglinidae > Paraescarpia > Paraescarpia echinospica. Next base: position 59,821,302 of record CM034535.1, read on the forward strand.
AAACCGATGATCGAATTTGAAAATTAAACCGATTCCCAACAATGATGTCAAATTTACTGGCATTTGATCCATATAACATGAAGGAAAACAAAATTAACGATCTATCCCTTCCCAGGATCCTATACTTGCCTTGATAGTGAGTTTAATGAGGGGTAGGGAGGGTGGGATGGCCTTATATATGATACCCACTCATCAATCAATCTGTCATTGTTGCTGGAGCTTGCCTGACTTTTTTGCCAGCATCTCTAATAGTCTTTAACAGGAAGGTAATTAATCACGCAACCCGTTGTTGTTTTAAGCTAAAAATACGCGACCACTAAAATATTAACCAGGTTTGCATGCCCTGTTTACTAGCTGCTGGCCTAATTAATGCGAAAACAACGTATTGCAAAATGGATGTGCAAAATACAGTCAACTGAGAAATTAGATATAGTCAACAGAAATAACATATTAGTCAGCTTGGGTTTAATGTAAATTTTTATTTATATGCAAATGTTTAATTTGCATATAAATACAACATTGTCCTCCACTCCACATCTGCATAAAAACGTTTTCATTTGCATAAAAAAATCGTCTAATAGATAATCATAAAGAAGTAATAAAACGTGTTTACATAACTAGTTAATAAAGTTCATATAAACAGATTTGTGCTAAATATGTTTGCCTCTTTCACTAAAAAAACTATTTCAAAACAATTTACCGGTAAATGCATTTATAACTGCACAGCTAGATTATGATGTATTTGCACAAATCTGAAACATTTGCATTTAGATGCACTTGTGCACAGCAGTATTTGCATCATCTTAAACGTTTGCATTTCAATGCACCATTACATGCACCATTACTTGCATCGTTATGGGTGAGTTGGTGAATCAATTTTGGACAGCAAAAACATGATCAGATTGAGTGTAAGAATTTTAAAGAAAATTGTTACAGGAGTTAGTGCATAAACCAATAATTTACATGACACACTCATAAATGTAAAAAATTAATGCTCTTAACTTAAATTATATACAAAACTGGCCAACTGCAAAACAGTGCTAACACAGAGCCACTCTCAAATGCATATGTACCACCTGGTGGTCCATTGTGAACTACTGACTTCATGAGTGCTGCCACCTGATGATTATTTACAAACTACATGCCTTGAGCACAGGAAAGCCAGGCACACTGGATATAAAATATATCCATATTCAACACCAGCAGCTATATCTTCACAATGCATACATTTCTTTAGATCTGTTACCTTGTGGATTCTATCTCACACAAAACAACCCCATTTGTATCAATTATAGAATTTTCACCAATTCACATTTTTGGCACCATTCAAGAGAGGCATTTTTGAGACATGTAACACCTGCCTAAAGAGGGGTAACACCCCATGGCCTAGACCCACCCAGACAATTACTACTCCATTCTCTATATAACTCTCTGTCAATGGTTACATCATCTTCGGTGCCAACCACTAGATATATACTACATTTGTCTGGTTGGAACCTGTATTTTTTACTTTAAATTCTGCATAAACACTACATCGGTTAACCTGTCTGAAGAATTCTTATTCTAATTGAATATCAACATCCACCAAGCTATGAAATATACCTACGTAAACAAATCTGCTAGGTTTTGCAGGAAATTACTCAATGCCAATGTCTATCAGACTGCGAAATAAACCAACTTGAAACCGAATCCACTCTGTTGGAGTCTGCATAGCATCAGAAGTACTTTCTCTCTGACTGCTGTAAGCATATCATTAATTTGTTTACTTGTCTCATCAACACAAAAAATTTACTTTGTTTCTATTTGAAGCAAAACTGGATACAGCTACCGTCCTAAAATATCCATATTATAAACAAGAAGTCTGCACAATTTGGAAGTAATGGCATGCCTACAAATATTCCTTGTAATCTGTGTGTGAGACCATCTAAATCTTAACCAATGACAATTTTCAATACAGAATGCTGGGATTTGGGGGAATACCAGTAAATATATCCTGTTTTAATATGGTTTTGTTTCAAATGGACAACATTTTACAACAAATTTTTTTTATCTACACTCATGTACTCAGTAGTAATGGGTAACAGAAATACAGAGCTTACTATCTAATTCAGGGTTTTATGTGATGAAATCACCCCTAGATGTCTCATCCGCATAAAAAACAAATTTATATTCTCTAATTACCATTGTTAATTCTATTGTTATCAATTGGCTACACATTTCATATTGCATTGCATGCAGCAGATCATTTCCCGATAAATCAAATATAACTCCAAAGTAGCACCCCCTGGAGGATGGCTGACCACTCAAGTTTTTCCGACTGAAAAAAGTAAATCCTGGTAACTTGTTTATAATGTGGATTTGTATTTTTTTTAAACCTCACTAACTGGTAGATAAGACACCACTGGTCCAAGGAAGCAAGTGGACATGGAAACCATGTGCTACAAACATGACATAACCTGAGCAGGCTTTCGTTTACCGCCCCAAAATTATAAAGCACACTGCTGCCACCTGCTGGTTTATTTATCGCTTATTTTCCATGTACTTTGTATATTGACCAAATCCTGCAGTGAAACTTTTCATGTGACAACAAAGCCATAAATCGCACTGGACGACATCCATCAAAGACTGTACAGGATTGCGGTTTAGTAAATCCTTGATGAACCAATAGCCCTAAAAAGTTTCAAAACCGACAAGAACCAAGAGACTAAGTTTTAAATGACACACCGCATCTTACTGAATCAAAGAAACAACCAACGTTGGCCCAACATAAACCACCCAGACACATAACTCTGTGATCAATGTCTGAACTATGGCCCACATATCCCCTGTAGCCACACCACCACAGAGTCAATGACCTTTGTTGCAGGTGACACTGACAGTGTCATCACTTGTACCTGAACCGTGGCCGCATTATCCAAGCGAACATCTCACACCGAACACAGAGAACGAACAACTAAGGCCTGGAGATGCCTCATCCCAAGGGGGTCGTTACGAATAACATAATATCACCCACGATACAGCACAGACTCCATCTATCACTCTCCTACGAAAATATAATTAGGACATGCCATGGGTAATTGATGTTGACCCAGGCAGTGTCACAGTCAAATGTCCACTGGGATGACCTTATAGAGGACAGTTGGTGTCAGACAGCTACTAAAAATAAATTGCAACGGTAAACAGTACTAGAAATCCCATGACATTCTATCATTTGAAGACAACTATCTTGCAAAGGTTGCACATCTGATAGATTGATACATGGGATGGCATAAGGGTTACATCAGGAGCAGCTATGTCATTAGGGGTCGTGACCTGGCCTGAACCAATTACTGCTCATGCATATTCACGGCACAAGTTGGGAATTGGGTTGCCACAAAATAAAACAACGATTTGGCACATTTCATATCTTTAAAAATTATCTATTACTACACAATGAATATGAACTCTATACAAAAACAAATGCACATGTTTAACTCATAATAATAACGACTTAACAATGATACATTTTATTAAATAAATATTGTTATGCTGTTTGATGACTTTTATGACTTGGCATTAATTCCTTTTCAAGGGTAAGGCGAGAATAATAAAATCTTAGACATGTCAATTAAATTTACATGGCCTTAAAGACAATGACACGGCAAATCAACCACATTACATACAAAAATTACACTTGATAAAACCTTATTATCCGTAACAAAATGAAGGCTGACTCTCAATCCTTGTGCAGCCAACAGACTACTAAGTTCATGTTCTCCGTATTATGTCAGAATAATAATCTATGATCCATTAAAACAAGTGCTGCCAATTTCGTGAAACTTCCAATTTCCCTCGCGCTGTGGAAAGGTGCCCTATGAACTTCAATGGGAAGACCCAGAGAGCACTCATTCGTTTGTCCTATGAATGCACCCACTCACATAATGCAGCGGCCTATAACCTACGCGGCCTATAACCTACGCGCGCGTGTAATACGACAGCCTGTAATCTCTCAATCAGCCTCAGTGGCAGGGATCAACTCACCAGGAACACAGCAGGCTCTGGTGAAATCCAGTGTACTTGATAACACGGTAACTCATCTTCTTTCTAAGTGCAGTCACGACAAAGTTTAGTCAATCGGTGCAAGAGATTACAAACGGCTGTTTGATTGTGATGGCATGTCGTTTCTGAGATTTCTTGAACAAATAATGATTTCTTGAACGACCACAGTCGCAAGGCAGAAATGGATACCGCCCATGTACTAATCATGGGGTAGCATTAGTTCTCAGTTGTCATAACCAAATTAGTTGGATTATAGCAGCAATTTCATAATTCCCAAATGTTTTTGACTACAACCAGATTACCCTATCCATGATATGACATGTAAGACACTGCAATATTTCACCAGTTGTGGAATTGTTATAACCTTTGTGGGTCCACCTGAACAAATGTGGAACTGAACTTTGTCTTATTAATCAATCAGATGCAACGCTATGAATTTCCGTGTTTTTGGTCTCAGCTAGTTGTGCTCGGCGAATGCTGCTGAATTGTTCTTTCAAATTGCAAGGAACAAATGTCATTAATAAACACATTTCCTATCCATGATGTGTTGAATATACACATATCACGTTGCTACAAAACAACCGCATGGACCCTGCGATAACACTTTGTAGGAATCTCTTCTCCCTACATCAACTTGTAATTATAAATTTACGCAACACAATGCATTGTTGAGGTTCTGACTGTTTCTCTGATTGTATCACCTTTTGTTGGTTGTTGATGTGATCTATCATTGTTGAGGTTCTGACTGTTTCTCTGATTGTATCACCTTTTGTTGGTTGTTGATGTGATCTATCATTGTTGAGGTTCTGACTGTTTCTCTGATTGTATCACCTTTTGTTGGTTGTTGATGTGATCTATCATTGTATAGGTTCTGACTGTTTCTCTGATTGTATCCCCTTTTGTTGGTTGTTGATGTGATCTATCATTGTTGAGGTTCTGACTGTTTCTCTGATTGTATCACCTTTGTTGGTTGTTGATGTGATCTATCATTGTTGAGGTTCTGACTGATTCTCTGATTGTATCACCTTTGTTGGTTGTTGATGTGATCTATCATTGTTGAGGTTCTGACTGTTTCTCTGATTGTATCACCTTTGTTGGTTGTTGATGTGATCTATCATTATTGAGGTTCTGACTGTTTCTCTGATTGTATCACCTTTTGTTGGTTGTTGATGTGATCTATCGTTGTTGAGGTTCTGACTGTTTCTCTGATTGTATCACCATTTGTTGGTTGTTGATGTGATCTATCATTGTCTATTTTTACTATATTGGGGGTGATTTCGTAAGTTCACAGTAGTAAAAAAACATTGGCTCAAACCCCCAACATTACATAATGAGGGACAATAGTAGACAATCCAAAATGGCTTCCAAAACCACATCCAAACACCCGCCGAATTTGACAGACATGATACGGTAGCCAAGATATAACCCACAATGCTGTCCAGTTCCACGACAGTGTCAATATGCATTAATAGCTTTTCCACTCAATAGGTGGTACCACTGTAGGGATTGTTTTTGGAACCTTGCAAACATCTGCAACAATCCTGTATACATATCGGGGCATCAGTGGGACAATTAAACATTCTTATGATTTCTGATAACATAATTTTATTTTATTAGAAATTTTAATTCTCTCACGTTGCTCAGAGCTGCATCTGTGACTAAAGACACTAAATTCAGAAACATTTACAAAATACGAGCTTAACAAATCAAACATTTGTGAAATTTATCGCACCGCATTCGTGCAATAGCAGCCAGACAGGTGGAAGGAATTTTTATTGCTTAACATTCCGTGCTAACAAAGACGGCCAGTCAAGTCAATTCAAATGCTTCATCTATATTCAAACACTTCTTATTATGCCACGGTGTTGCGTTTAAAAAACCATCAAAAGCGTCATAAGAATGGAATTTCCGGTGACACACTTGCTATAAAACTTTGTCAACTGTTTGAAGGAGGGGTCTGTACAATCACAGCAATCCTCCTACGTGAACTGGTTAACCTTGTCGTCCTGTTTCCTTTTTACATGTTTGCAACTGAAACACCTATTGACTTAATGAAATGTTAACATGATTATGGGACAAATTCAAACTCTGTCTTACTGTATACGTGATGACCACCATATTGGCATATAATGTTTGTCTTTATTGTTTTCAATCAAATTCAATCAAATCAAAATCAAATGCTCTGTACTCAGGCATCCCTTCTGAAAATGATTTTGGTCCAGATCTTAAACTGCCAACATGTAGGGAAAAACCTGCAAAAAACCCCTGCATTCAAGTTGTGAGAAAGAAGTAACAAGAATAAGGTTACAGAGAACGTTAACTAAACAACAAATAATGCTGGTGTTTATCATAACCAGCCAATGTAAAATGCATATCTAGCATTGCAATTCTGTGGCTCTGTGAGAGTGCAATAATCTATTATTGAGACATCTGCCTAAATGTTTTTGTTGAAAACATACAATTACTTTCATCCATTAAAAATTGATCCAGTCAAAACATTTCTAACTCACATCGGTTTTGTTTAAATAAAACAGTAACAAAGCCACTCGGTACCACAAACGGTACAGATGATTTTCTGTCTGTCATAATTTCCTTCTAGCTGGCAATACTTGTTTACTTTTTCTTTTTTAAAAGTTCTATGTAATATATTCACCCCTGCTGAATATTATAAATTTACTGGTGACAACATACAAGTTGGCCCAAACCATGTAAACGCATCTCATAAATAGTATAATAGACACATTGCTGCACAAACTTTAAACATCAGATGTCTATCAGGACGTGTCATTGTGCAAAGCATGAATTATTAGTCACAGCAACATGCATTGGATGTATACAAGATAGAAACTAGCTTCTAAATGCACTGTTGAAAACAATTTCATCATAATAAAAATGTATTATTATTATTATTATTGTTCTCAACCAGAACTTTGCAGGAGAAATCTGCGGCTATACAACCCAACCTGTCTGCAGCTGACATATGCCCATCATTCCACCCCTATCCCCAATCACCCCTGCTCCGGTGATCCCATAACCTGCAGTATCATTAACTATAACAGTCAACTGGATATAAAACAAACTGAACTCTGCAAAATGCCATGTTTTGACTACATCGTAAAGTTGTTCAAAATCCACAGACTGGTGTGATAAGGAAGATTAGAGCAGATGTAATCCACAACACCCTCCTTCAACACATTTGGGTTGTAAGTGTTCTCACTGCGGGAAGCACAGACTGGACTGAGAAGTCATTTACAAACAGACAACGAGTGAACCTACAATCGACAGAAAGACCATCATCGTGACAGCTTTATACAGACCCATCCACCCGTATTTTGGATGGGCCGAGTTCGTTTTGGATGGATGGACATTTTTGGAGCTTATTGACTCTTACTGTCATTTACATGTCCATTAAATGCTTTTAGCAGATGAGGAGAAGCGTAGGCAGAGGAAAGAATCTGCAGCTCAGGCACCTTCAGGCCAAGTCTACCTTTGCCCAACCTGCTCCACAGCCTGCAAATCCAGGATATGCCTTTACAGCCACCAGAAGGCACGCCGCCATCCCCAGGGACAAAGATCTTGGAGGTACCCACTGAGCTATACAAGCAATATTCCATATTACAAATAACCATTGTTCCAGTGTTCGGCTATCATACTAATGTTGACATTCTTGCCAGGGAAGCGCCATTGATCCACAGCTACTGTCTGAGTACACGGGTCAAGAATTGCGTATGGTGCATCTGTCAACTTCAGTTCTTTTGTTGTCTCCCACAAACAACATTCAAACATCATCGAAGTCTTTGTGTCTATGGCCGTTCAAAGTTTTACTTCGGGTCAACTGCTGATTATGCAATGAGATGGCACAACTTGGCACGAGAGAACCCAAGTCATGTCGATCGCCAGGCCGGCTTTCATGCGGAATTAAACAGCTTATAAACAGTTCTCTGACTGTTGATTATTGTTGATTGACATACGCCAATCCTACAGTTGATCCGTTAGGCGTCAGAGAGAATTTGACAGCAATTAGTGATGCAACTACTCAAATTGACATAATGTCATCTTTCATAAAGAAACGTTTCTCTGCAAAAAAAGTTGTATACCAATTTCTGTTTCAAAGCAAGTAATGTTTTCTGTGAGCAACAGATAGGATAGTCAGTACTTCATCAGTTAGCATGGCAGTAGTATAGGTGTGCAGGAGGATAACCAACTGCACACCTACACTACTCATGGCATATAACACGTTTTGCTGCAAAAAATCCTCTTGTACCACTATCAACATGATGGCTGCACGAAATCATGTATAACTCAGTTTCTGTGATTTTGGCATTTAACAAGTTTTTCCGATAAACGTAAGGGTAGATTAATCATTTTAAGGGAAAAGTATGTAAATCCAGATGGATTTCAAAGGTATTGACTTCAGTAATCCATAACAAAACAAGGAAACCCAAAATTTATGTAACCACCAGCCTAGATATCGTAAATTCACAAAACAGTGGTGCCACATGGTGGACGACTGCCTAATTCATTGTGTGGCACCAGTGTTATAACTCATAGATTGATGCGAACTAACAGTCTCTCGTGTTGCCTTCCAGGCATCGTATAGAGCCGGAGTCTACATTTAAGCCGGGCGATTCACAAGGTCTACGTGGCAGTGAGTTGTCACGGTCAGCAGTCCGATAAGGGCTGGACACTGGGTAGTCTGACTAGTGCATTTACCGATTTACCACACATACATCGGATGATTTTTCATTAAAACAGCAGCAAATTCAAAATCTAACGTGTCCGGAATAATGGCATACCATTTAAATTTAGTCCAGTTCGGTGAGGCCTAGTTGTTTTCTGCAGGACTGCAACCATAGCCGCAGCAAGGTAGGAAGTAAACAAAATAGGTGATTCATTACTGCTTTGCAGTGAGCCCACCCAATATGACTCCACCAACCCACCATGAAATGTAATGTTGACTCCCTACATGAAATATTAAATATCCCACCATGATTAAGCAGAAAACAATCTGTCAATCAACGTGACATCTGCACTTAGGGTGTAACTAAGAAATAGTACGGTCAGGAAATTACCAAAAATGATAGGCATATGTTTTTGAAATACTTATGCTTTATTTTCTTCACGCTTAAATGACCAAAGTCAAAGAACTACAGGACATAAAGTAAAAGCACAATGCAATGGATATATTACAGAGTATTCATTATCATAAACAGAGATAAACACTGTATTTGATGACTGTAAGAAAGCTAGCAGCCAGATGAAAAAGACATGCCACATATGGACAAAACGTTACTGGATGCAAAAAGCTTGTTTCCCTGGATGACAATCTCTTTCATTCTTGGTCAATTAACACACGATTACAATGTAATGAAGCGATGTCTGTAGCCAATCACACACAAACTAGTGGTGGCGTAACAATCAAAACGAGACGTCTCTGTTTATAAATACACACATGACATTGACGAGAACACAAGCTCATGACTGTTGTGGTTCCGAGGGTCACTCCTGGCAGTATTTCACCAATCTACAGTCCTGAGTCACAGACTACACAAAAATTAACGACAAGCACATTAATTTGCTCTGCCTCCTTTTACGTTATGCACACAACAACAGCGCGAAAAGAACATAATACAGCGACCATCCATGCATCAAAAGGAAGTTTAGATTGACAGCAGCCTAGTGATAAACATTTTACCGGATGCTATAAAATTGCATTACATGGGACGGCTTACCGTTGCCATGTTCACTGTGTGAACGCACCTTTTATCTTTTGTTTTTGAAGGCGAGTCTTTTGTAATTCTATGTTTAAAATGACATCAGTGAGATAAATGGAGAGATATGACCGTTATTTAGGCATGTTTCATTTGCTCCGACACAGAGTATTTCCAATAGACCAGGGCAAACTAGACAATCGATACAAGCCGATACTCCATAAAGCATAGCTAAGCAGCTGACTGTAATTATTACGTCACTGTACGTAACGCTGTTACATTGACTTAATTCTGCATCAGATGTCTGGACTCAATTGATGCAGGGCAGATAAGAAACAACACAACTCGTGACCACACAAAGAACGCAGTCTAAACAAGAGGAATTCTAAGAAATGCATTCTAAAAAACAGCAGGCATCTCATTGGCAGTGAATACATCAAAGTGTGAGGCATTGCCTGGGTGCTGAGCATGTGGCTGCAGTCATGGCTCTACAACAGAGCCATTGTGATTAACAGACCAGGCTCACGCCAAACATGCCAGGATCCAGGGGCTGGATTCCTAACCCAGGTCCTCCTGCGTCAAAGAACTGTTGAAGGGAGATCCTCAAATCCTGCTTTCTACATAGTCCACTGGAGACTGTCAACAAGGTGGTGGAGTGGTGAGAACCCTAGTCCCAGTACAACATCAACTGGGGTTATACATGGAGGGTAAGGATGCTAGCACTAGACCTCACAATGTCAATCGGGGTTGTGGACAGAGGGTGACTGACAATTATTGTAATGCCGGACCCCAGAAAATCAACATGGTTTGTGGATGGAGCGTAAGTACTCTAATCACAGACCCATGAATGTCAACTAGGGTTGTGCATTGGGGGTACGATCTCTTAACCACAGACCCAAAACTATTAACACAGGTTGTGATAGACAGGTGCAAACCCTACCCCATAGACACACAACACAAACTCGGGTTGTAGTAGCAAGGTGACAACTGTAACCCATGAGCCACAAGTAGAACATGTGCCGTGTACATGTGAGTATAACCCTCACCCTAGACCCCATAAACAACAACATCAACTAGGGTCTTCTATAGGGGCCATAAACACAACCTTGGACCCCAAGCCCAACCCCTACCCTCACCCATGTCCTACACCTGCCCCAGGGTGGTTCGGGTTGGGTGTAGTATGTGGGTGGCCTCGGGAGCTGTTGGCGCCTATAATTCACGCTGTTTGTGTTTTGTTTACGTCTCTCACAGAACAAGGCACTCCTAAGTGCCACGCCAACCTGCCACATTCCAGCACCGCCTCGGCGGCACCTGGATCTTATCTGGCTGCAGCAACATAGCGATGACAGCTACAAACAATGTACACCTGAGTCAGTCATAGGTGGTTCCACCAGTCAGATAGGACCCACCTCCCAGAGCCCCCCCACCCAACCCCACCAAACCCCCCCACCCCACTTGGGCTGGGGAATATTCCACTCAGATAACGCACTCATAAGGAATATCCATCATTAAACAGAATCCATTATTAAATTTAAGATGTGTTTAAAAAAGCAGCCACTGTATTGCTGAGGATATAATTTTCGCGATACACAGGCGAGTGTCCCGGTGACACGCAGGCGAGTGTCCCGGTGACACGCAGGCGAGTGTCCCGGTGGCACGCAGGCGAGTGTCCCGGTGGAACGCAGGCGAGTGTCCCGGTGACACGCAGGCGAGTGTTCCGGTGGCACGCAGGCGAGTGTCCCGGTGACACGCAGGCGAGTGTCCCGGTGGAACGCAGGCGAGTGTCCCGGTGACACGCAGGCGAGTGTTCCGGTGGCACGCAGGCGAGTGTCCCGGTGGCACGCAGGCGAGTGTCCCGGTGGCACGCAGGCGAGTGTCCCGGTGGCACGCAGGCGAGTGTCCCGGTGGCACGCAGGCGAGTGTCCCGGTGACACGCAGGTATATTGTAAACATCCCAGGTATACGCATTTTTTAGTACAGATTTAGAAAAAATAACAAATTAGCAAGCAACCTACCATCCTAACAGATTTCTGGCATACATGCGAATTTTTTTAATTGTAAGTTGTACTTCAGTTTGGCAAACATATTTTTATTAAAACATATTATTATTACAATAATGCAATTCTGTCTGTCTCTAGTAACTACAATATATCTTTAATCAATCAATCCACACAACTGGTCACATGACAGATACTATTATTTAGTGCACTTGAACTGTGGCTAAATTTGAAATCACTATACAAAGTTATTAGGAATACATGTTTATTTAATTCAATAGAAGCCTTTTAATGAGACCAATCGAATCACTAGTAATAATTGCAGTTGTGACGTCAAGTTCTAATTACCCACCCTATCACCCAGACACTGAGCATTGTTTAATCAAGTTACTAGATGAATCAGGGGCCTATTACTGTGTCCTACCTACAGTACAAAGTAACCAAAGTACCAGTACCTAAAGTACCTGTATCTAAAGTACCAACTTCTAACAGTCCTTTACACGCCTAGTGTCAGCAAATGGTGCTGCGTTTAGATTACTGCTCAAAAAGCAACAGAATCCACAGAAACAGTGTTCACGACGAGTAAACAAACAGAATAAAACACTATTCCATTTGAGTGGTAATAGTCGAATGTGGCTGCCGCTTGTTCATATTCAGGAGAGCAAACAGTGACTATTCGACTGATTACTGGGTACGCCGCATTCACAACAGCACACTGAATGCATTCACAAGTGCACACTGACATAATATTAAAAATACCATCAACAATAAATGAAGGTCAGGACATTTATTGACATCGAAGATATAATCAGTGTTTCATGCGAGATCTCTTGCGCAATACATGAGTTGTGTTTATAGAAGTGTACATACAAATCCACCCATACAAAAGCCTCCCCACCCAAATGGCGATTAGGACAAAACCAGCGTTTAGTTATGTATTTTAATGAACATTTGTAATTGCCATTTTATTTTGCAAATTTTTATGCAAACATCATTGGGAGCACAGTGTAGGATATATTATAGATTAATTGATCAGCATGATTTTTTAGTTGACACAATAAAAACTTGATGAAAATACAAGTATAGAAATGTAATGTAATGAAATCATGGGGTATTGTGTCCATAGGGTTTGTATCGATGGTCCATGGGCTATTGTGTCCATGGGGTTTGTATCGATGGTCCATGAGGTATTGTGTCCATGGAGTTTGTATTGATGGTCCACGGTGTATAGTGTCCATGGGGTTTGTATTAATGGTTCATGGGGTATTGTGTCCATGGGGTTTATATCGATGGTCCATGGGGTATTGTGTCCATGGGGTTTGTATCGATGGTCCATGGTGTACTGTGTCCATGGGGTTTGTATCGATGGTCCATGGAGTATTGTGTCCATGGGGTTTGTACTGATGGTCCATGGTGTACTGTGTCCATGGGGTTTGTATCGATGGTCCATGGGGTATTGTGTCCATGGAGTATTGTGTCCATGGGGTTTGTACTGATGGTCCATGGTGTACTGTGTCCATGGGGTTTGTATCGATGGTCCATGGGGTATTGTGTCCATGGGGTATTGTGTCCATGGGGTATTGTGTCCATGGAGTTTGTATCGATGGGGTATTGTGTCCATGGAGTTTGTATCGATGGTCCATGGTGTATTATGTCCATTGGGTTTGTATCGATGGTCCATGGTGTATTATGTCCATGGGGTTTGTATCGATGGTCCATGGGGTATTGTGTCCATGGGGTTTGTATCAATGGTCCATCGGGTGTTGTGTCCTTGGGGTTTGTATACATGGTCCATGGGGTATTGTGTCCATGGGGTTTGTATACATGGTCCATGGGGTATTGTGTCCATGGGGTTTGTATACATGGTCCATCGTGTATTGTGTCCATCGGGTTTGTGTACATGGTCCATGGGGCATTGTGTCCATGGGTTTTGTATATATGGTAGATGGGGTATTGTGTCCATAGGGTTTGTATACATGGTTCATGAGGTATTGTGTCCATGGGGTTTTGTATACATGGTCCATGGAGTATTGTGTCCATGGAGTTTGTATATATGGTCCATGTGGTACTGTGTCCATCGGGTTTGTGTACATGGTCCATGGTTTTTTTACACATGGTCCATGAGGTAATATGTCCATGCTTTTGTATACATGGTCCATGGGGTTTGTATACATGGTCCATGGGGTTTGTACACATGGTCCATGGGGTATTGTATTCATGGGGTTTGTATCCATGGGGTATTATGTCTATGGAGACTGTATCCATAGGGTATTGTGTCCATGGTCAACAATTTAATTAACCAGCCACTTCTTCACTGACAAACAAAATATCTCGCAAATAACGTTATGTAGAGACCACCAATGTTCCTGGTGACCTTGGTTATATGTCATGAGTCCTGGCTGCAACCTCTAGTCATACACAGCTTCAGATTATGCCTAATGCCCTGGTTGACTCCAATAAGGGGGTAAGATTACAAGGGCACTGCAGTATCCGGTGCCTTCTTTTGAAAATGACAAATTCAAACAGATGGCGAACACAACTGACATCAACCACAGGGCGGTGATCTAACAGATAATCTATGCCTGGTTTATCATCTCCCTATAATCTGTGGTAATCTCTGGTAAATTCAATTCAATCTTCACCAGTGTGTTTGATATAATGTTATTCTACTTAGCTATTATACCACTGCTGAAGTTTGGCATAACCACATGTTTTTTTTCGCAAGACTACTTATGTGAACATTTATCATCTAATATTACTGTTATTACATTTATATATATGTTCTATTAATTATAGCAACGTAACCAACACACTACACGTGAAATCATTGTTGATAATAGTTATTTTGGAGATGACTGCGACTAGTTTACTTAATCATTATCATATTATATTGGAATAATTAAAACAAACTGGTTACAGCCTTAATTGGGTCTGCTGTCAACCTGGAATTGTATATCGTTTTGTTGATTGTTTTACGGATTGTTTATATTTGTATGAATGATTTATACAATTCCAAATAAAGCCTACTTACCTACCTACCTACCTACCTACCAGGTAGAGGGTGTGGAATAGGGTTCACTCCCCTCCCTGTGTGGTAGCTAAGGGAGGGGATTAGGCACAACAATGTCTACATCTGGTAAGCTCCAGGTATTCCCACCAGGGAAGTGAACAGAGCCAAGGCACCATGTGGCACTAGGCCATATGCGGTGTACACAGCGCCAACATGTTTACAAACAATGGGCACATGCATGCAGACATGTACACACTATGCAGCACACACACATACCTGGGAACGCATTTCTGTCCTTACCACTGACCGGGGTATATCTACTCCCAAAATCCTCCCCTGTTTTATATTTTCATTGTTTAATTTAAGTTTAATTTACGTTAAACTTTCATATGTTACTGTACTGTGGCACTAGATTATCTAGGAAGTTTTTTAATCCTTCCTGCATAAGAAAAATCTGGGCTGCATCCATGCACTGGGACCCAGCCATAACCGATCCCCAGTCAGCATTAACATGGCACCAAATGTTGTTTACTTCCCTGAGGAAAAATTGGCACAGGATTTAGTTCTATTTTAATCTCGCCTAAATATAGCTATGATAAAATTTAGTACTCCATCATAAGTCGCTACACAGCATGGACACGTTGGTCCACTTTTTCACACGCGTCCTGCCTCCAGCCAAACGCTAATGTTACCAACCTACACATAATGGTGCTGTTCAACGACGGTTTCCATGCATTAGCTAGTGACAGAAGAATAGGGTACCGCTAAGAGAGAATGAAGTGATATGATTCCCACCTACTCAGTGACCCTGATGCCCCCAGAGTGCAATTGAGGATGTGGGGCCTGGACAGGGGACTCACGTTGGAGCCGTGCCAGGGGTTGATCCGTTGAATGTGATATGTAGACTCCACAGCACAAACAAGTATCTGTCGCTGAAACTATTGTGATTTACCATCAGAAGTAGCGACAGCAACAATGTACTGTTTGCACCAGTGCACCCTAAGTCACTGCACAACTGTGTGCACCAGTGCACCCTAAGCCACTGCACAACTGTGTGCACCAGTGCACCCTAAGCCACTACACAACTGTGTGCACCAGTGCACCCTAAGCCACTGCACAACTGTGTGCACCAGTGCACCCTAAGCCACTGCACAACTGTGTGCACCAGTGCACCCTAAGTCACTGCACAACTGTGTGCACCAGTGCACCCTAAGCCACTACACAACTGTGTGCACCAGTGCACCCTAAGCCACTGCACAACTGTGTGCACCAGTGCACCCTAAACCACTACACAACTGTGTGCACCCTAAGTCACTGCACAACTGTGTGCACCAGTGCACCCTAAGCCACTGCACAACTGTGTGCACCAGTGCACCCTAAGCCACTGCACAACTGTGTGCACCAGTGCACCCTAAGCCACTGCACAACTGTGTGCACCAGTGCACCCTAAGTCACTGCACAACTGTTTGCACCAGTGCACCCTAAGCCACTACACAACTGTGTGCACCAGTGCACCCTAAGTCACTGCACAACTGTGTGCACCCTAAGCCACTGCACAACTGTGTGCACCAGTGCACCCTAAGTCACTGCACAACTGTGTGCACCAGTGCACCCTAAGCCACTGCACAACTGTTTGCACCAGTGCACCCTAAGCCACTGTAATAACCGTGCGGTGCACCAGTAATCCCCAGAAGTCACCGTAGACAAATCAGAACGCAGCGTTCCTAAGCTATCATTATCAACTGCGGTGCAAATTCATGCAATTCCCAAGTCACTGCAGCCAACCGTGCACCCTAAGTCACTTTCAATAACCGTAGTACCAGTGCACCGTTATCAGATTGAATCAGGTGCACAGTGCACCTCTAAGCCACCAATAACCACTGTTTGCAACCAGTGCACCCCAAGCCATTGCAGGACAACCGGCGTACCCAGTGCACCCTAAGTCACTGCACAACTGTGTGCACCAGTGCACCCTAAGCCACTACACAACTGTGTGCACCAGTGCACCCTAAGCCACTGCACAACTGTGTGCACCAGTGCACCCTAAACCACTACACAACTGTGTGCACCCTAAGTCACTGCACAACTGTGTGCACCAGTGCACCCTAAGCCACTGCACAACTGTGTGCACCAGTGCACCCTAAGCCACTGCACAACTGTGTGCACCAGTGCACCCTAAGCCACTGCACAACTGTGTGCACCAGTGCACCCTAAGTCACTGCACAACTGTGTGCACCAGTGCACCCTAAGTCACTGCACAACTGTGTGCACCAGTGCACCCTAAGCCACTACACAACTGTGTGCACCAGTGCACCCTAAGTCACTGCACAACTGTGTGCACCAGTGCACCCTAAGTCACTGCACAACTGTGTGCACCCTAAGTCACTGCACAACTGTGTGCACCCGTGCACCCTAAGTCACTGCACAACTGTGTGCACCCTAGGTCACTGCACAACTGTGTGCACCAGTGCACCCTAAGCCACTGCACAACTGTGTGCACCAGTGCACCACTAAGCCACTGCACAACTGTGTGCACCAGTGCACCCTAAGCCACTACACAACTGTGTGCACCAGTGCACCCTAAGTCACTGCACAACTGTGTGCACCAGTGCACCCTAAGCCACTACACAACTGTGTGCACCAGTGCACCCTAAGTCACTGCACAACTGTGTGCACCCTAAGTCACTGCACAACTGTGTGCACCAGTGCACCCTAAGTCACTGCACAACTGTGTGCACCAGTGCACCCTAAGCCACTACACAACTGTTTGCACCAGTGCACCCTAAGCCATTGCACAACTGTGTGCACCAGTGCACCCTAAGTCACTTCACAACTGTGTGCACCAGTGCACCCTAAGCCACTACACAACTGTGTGCACCAGTGCACCCTAAGTCACTGCACAACTGTGTGCACCAGTGCACCCTAAGCCACTACACAACTGTGTGCACCAGTGCGCCCTAAGTCACTGCACAACTGTGTGCACCAGTGCACCCTAAGTCACTGCACAACTGTGTGCACCAGTGCACCCTAAGCCACTACACAACTGTTTGCACCAGTGCACCCTAAGTCACTGCACAACTGTGTGCACCCTAAGTCACTGCACAACTGTGTGCACCAGTGCACCCTAAGTCACTGCACAACTGTGTGCACCAGTGCACCCTAAGCCACTACACAACTGTTTGCACCAGTGTACCCTAAGCCACTGCACAACTGTGTGCACCAGTGCACCCTAAGTCACTTCACAACTGTGTGCACCAGTGCACCCTAAGCCACTACACAACTGTGTGCACCAGTGCACCCTCAGTCACTGCACAACTGTGTGCACCAGTGCACCCTAAGTCACTGCACAACTGTGTGCACCAGTGCACCCTAAGCCACTACACAACTGTGTGCACCAGTGCACCCTAAGTCACTGCACAACTGTGTGCACCAGTGCACCCTAAGTCACTGCACAACTGTGTGCACCCTAAGTCACTGCACAACTGTGTGCACCCGTGCACCCTAAGTCACTGCACAACTGTGTGCACCCTAGGTCACTGCACAACTGTGTGCACCAGTGCACCCTAAACCACTGCACAACTGTGTGCACCAGTGCACCCTAAGTCACTGCACAACTGTGTGCACCCTAAGTCACTGCACAACTGTGTGCACCAGTGCACCTAAGCCACTACACAACTGTGTGCACCAGTGCACCCTAAGTCACTGCACAACTGTGTGCACCAGTGCACCCTAAGCCATTGCACAACTGTGTGCACCAGTGCACCCTAAGTCACTGCACAACTGTGTGCACCCTAAGTCACTGCACAACTGTGTGCACCAGTGCACCCTAAACCACTGCACAACTGTGTGCACCAGTGCACCCTAAGTCACTGCACAACTGTGTGCACCCTAAGTCACTGCACAACTGTGTGCACCAGTGCACCTAAGCCACTACACAACTGTGTGCACCAGTGCACCCTAAGTCACTGCACAACTGTGTGCACCAGTGCACCCTAAGCCACTGCACAACTGTGTGCACCAGTGCACCCTAAACCACTGCACAACTGTGTGCACCAGTGCACCCTAAGACACTGCACAACTGTGTGCACCAGTGCACCCTAAGCCGCTGCACAACTGTCTGCACCAGTGCACCCTAAGCCACAGCACTCCTGTGTGCACTCAACAGTCTTGACAGTCTTAGCATAGTAGCAAGGTGCTCATGAGCTGTGGTGGAAAAAGCAGCGCAACAGAATATATGTGCACTTTCTATCAGGTTCAATAATCGGGGATCTCCAGAGTAGACAGCTGCCTGGGTTATGTGTACTGTGGCACTGTACTGTGACACTTGGATGTTGAACTGTGACACTGTACTGTGATACTGAACTGTGGTGCTGTATTATGGTGTTGTACTATGGCACTGTACTGTAACACTGCACTATGACCAGGGATGGGTTCAAGTACTCGAGTATTTGAGTTCTGGTGAATTTAAATACAAGTACTGTACTTGGACTTGTACTTGCCATTTTGCTGAGTGCAGTACTTGGACTTAACCGTCAAAGTACTTGGACTTGGCAAGTACTTTACCAAGTACTTTTAATGTTTTTGTCTCTATCTGAAGGATTGAAAAAAATTGGCTACATTAAAAATGTATGTATGTCTTCTTATTTTGCACAAAGCTTCATAACATGAAACATAATTGATGTCTACATGTAGATTGGTTTATATGCATATATAGGGAAGAAGCACAGGCACGTACACCATGTCAGCTGAGATTTGAAGCCATGAGTCAGTTACATGGGATAAACTAACACTATCTGTTGCCTTGATCAGTTGTAGTGGCTTCAGATGTTCAGAAACCACCAGTTCACTTGTATTGTGGACTTTTGTTGTAAACATAGTTGTCTTGGCTTAAGATGACTGAATAGCAGTCAATTGCAATTTGCTGAGAACCTCAGATATGTTGAAATGCAGTGTTCAATGTATTTGACTGTACTGTACATTGCAACGTGGCACTGTACTATGACGAAACATCGACGTACTAGCACCGATTCTTACAGACACCATCAACACATTACTCGAATCGGGTGTCGTACCTGCAGACATGAAGCATGCGTTAGTGACACAGATACTAAAAAAACGCAGTCTCGATGTCAAATGTCTCGTTAACTACCGCCCGACATCGAACTTAAGTTTTCTGTCAAAAATGCTAGAACGGTATGTTGCAAACGAATTACGACGCTATGTTGACGGCTTCAACGACCCGTTCCAGAGCGCGTACCGGCCCAGACACAGCATGGAGACGGATCTAGTCCGAATACACGAAGACATGATGCAGGCAACTGACTCATGGCGTGGCGTAGGTAATGCCTGTACTGTTAGATCTCAGTGCAGCATTCAACACGCTAGACCACAGCATTCTCCTGTGTCGAGTTCGTGATATCGGACTAAACCAGACATTGTTTACTCGGTTCACATCGTACCTCGCAGGCCACACTATCGCAATTAAGATATGCGACGCTACTTCAACCCAGAGACTAATTCATCACGGTGTTCCGCAGAGGGCTCGGTCTTAGGTCCACTACTATTCAACACGTACATTCTACCTATCGCGGACATCTTCAAACGCCATCAGATCCATATATACGAAAAATCGACGAATGTACGTGACATAAGACGCCTGCTGAATTGCAACCTATTAAATACGACGAAAACAGAAACCATCATTTTTTCATTCTACCGCCGTCCGTTCGCCTCCCGCAGTGTCCACCATCGATGTACGTGGGCCCACCATATCACTGACGCCGACTGTTCGTGATATCGGCATTATACTTGATAGCAGACTTGACATGTCTGCTATCAAGTATCGAACGCCTGTCGTGCTGCTTACTCCAATCTATTTCGCAATGCCAAGATACGAACAAGCCTGACAATTACAGCATGTAAGACTCTCGTCCACTCCCTTGTTACATCATGGCTCGACCATGGGAACGCTGTCCTGTGTGGCATCTCTGACCGCCTCTTGCATCGTCTTGAGATGGTGCAGCGCTTGGCAGCCAGAGTCATGCTGCGAATCAGGCAACAGCTCCACTGGTGGCCCGTGAAGCACCACATTGAGTACAAGCTACTCGTCATTGTGTTTCGCGCCCTTCATGATCTGATGCCGGCGTACGTAGCCTCGCTCATCACGCTGTACGGGCCGTACAGAGCCATGCCCTACGATCTGTCGACCATGCGTTGCTCGCCGTTCCATGCCACAACCTCGAACGATATGGCCGCCGTTCATTCTCTCGCACGGGGCCGACTCTGTGGAACGCGCTACCTGAGGATTTGCATCTGACCGAATGTATGAACACATTTAAAGCGCATCTTCAGACTCATTATTTCAAGCTTGCTTTTAATGCCTAGTTCTCTATACCATTCACTCTCTACATTGTATTATTTATTACTATTATTTTGTAGAATTATACTAGCTTATTATTTTAATTATTTATTCATTAATATTTTGTTGATTATTATTATCTGTTGTCTTGATTTTTTTAGTTTAAGTTTGTTTAGTAAATTTTTTTTTTAAATGTCGTTCTAGCCTTTTTATACGTTTAATTAGCTTAACTAGCCTATTATTTTAATCATTTATTCATTAATATTTTATTGTCTATTTATTTATTATTATTATTTTTACGTATGTCTTGATACTTATAGCTTAGGTTTGTTTAGTACATGCACTTCTAGTCTTTTTATATATTTAATTCTATTAACTACATTTTAGTAGCTATTAGTTGTCAACACCCTTGAACAGAGTCCTACTGTGGATATGAGTGTATAAATAAAGTATATTATTATGACACTTTACTGTAAAATTACAGTCGGGCTGTACTGCCTCAATGCATTGTGGGCTATGGCACTGCGTCATGACACCGGACTAAGGCGTCATATACCAATATACATAGCAGTGTACGTGACAGGCAGATGATATGACGAGTTAATGACACAGATAGCGTTATGTACCCAGTCAATACTATGTCCACAGGCAGTAATGATTCCATCATGTCGTCAACAACACTGTTCTCAATCCATATGAACAGCTGTGTTCATAGCCAACATCTCTTCCACACTAATGGCCGCTCCCTACACTTTACAAGACAAAGATTTTGACCACACGTGGATACTTCTAGAACATTGACATTAATTCCCCCACATGTGACAGGCTAGATTTATATTTAGCAAAAAATCCCACAACTGATTAGCTATTATTTTAGAAAGTTTTAGTTCCAAGGTTTTTTCTGCAACCAATCACTAAGATCTGTAGACATACTCTGATCACATTTCATTTAGAGGTGTATGTTTTGAGAACACGCCTAAATCATGTCAAGGTCAATACACTGCCCTCTTACGCAACAAGACAACAAGTCACACAAGTGCTTGTTCCGCCACCTAAGTGTTCCCAAGGTCATAATTCCAACATAATTATTTGTGGGTGTAGCTCCAGTCACACACTGCTCCCTAAGTCCCACGATAACAAATGCCTTGCAAGCCGAACTATGGGAAAACAGGAATCATGTGCAGTTTAAAAAGACATTAACAACATTTTGATTCTCCAATTAACTTTGATTATGTTTTAGCTCACACTTGTGGCAGTGTTTTCCACTGCTGTTTTATTTACTTGTAGTACTTTGTAGGCTGTCTATTATTACCCACAATGTATTATCCACTTTCCTTTGTCATCTAAACAATTTATTTTATCTTTTTATAATGTGAGAGCATTTGTCTGCACCATAAATCGGGCAACTGTGGCCATTCAGAGGCACATCACAATATTAAAACATGGAATGTATTATATCAAGAGTATTATAAGCATTGCAAAACATTGAAAACAAATAGATAAGGTTTTTATAAAAAATAAATACCAGTTAAAATACTACACGTAAGAATAATAATATAATTTTGTTTTACTCTTATGTAAATTGTATTTTAATGTTAATAATAATACATTAACAATTATTTATATTATTATTATTAATAACATTGATTATATAACATAATAATCAAATCACCACTTATGCAACACAGAAGGCCACACGGAATTCTTACTTATTTACATGATATACACATTATGAATGTTGAAAGAGTTTTCGCTGGAAGGGACGTTGGACTAGAATGAGGGCCACGTCACATCACTTTTTGAGGCTGGTTTGGGACACAGATTCATCATCCCTCGCATGGCATGAGTCAATGTCACGCAATACCCACAATGCAGCAGCACTTGCAAACATCAAGCAAATTAGTAGCGTCTCTGATGACTCAACTCCAGGTACTCCTTCTCAAGGGGAATGTTCTTAGTCACTGTGCATTTTAATAACATTACGTGCACTTTAATAACACTGTGCACTTTAATAACAGTGTGCACTTTAACAACAGTGTGCACTTTAACAACAGTGTGCACTTTAACAACAGTGTGCACTTTAATAACAGTGTGCACTTTAACAATGTCAGTGGGCACTTAACAATGTTGTGCACTTTAATGCACATCCGGACACTTTTAAGAACACATCTTTTTACAGTTGCTTTTCTATAATTTATATTATGCTGAAAAATAAGCATTTATTGTAAATGCAATGATCATTATTGTTATTATTATATTAAATTTATTTTCCCAATGCCAAAAGCACTTATAGCATCAAGCCAGGATTAATTGTCATTCCCCACTCGAGCACTGAAATCCCCAAGTAGGATTAGCTAGTCGAAAGTAGGCACAGACTCAACTAAAAATTGTTTCGTTACATCTCATTTGTGGTAGGAGACCTAGTATTACCTTGGTATTATATTTTTGTTGAACTAATTTTTTTATAATCATTGTTGGTGTAGTTTTTAATATAATTTAAAGCTATCATTGTACATATATTGTTATTAATATTGTCACATTTCAAATGAATTTTTACAACACAATGTACTTAACAATATTATGTATATTAAAAATATTACTTAAACAACATTATGCAATTTAACAACATTGTGTGCTCAGCACTTTAACAGCACAGTGTACTTTTGCAAAGTGTTACCATTTACACTGCAGTGGCGAACTAGGAAGCAGAAAAGACAATGTAGATATTGTGCCGCTGAACTGACACTCCTTGCATTCTGGGGCCACCTGCCCCCTAGACAGTAAACACTATCGTCTAACTCCTAAATAGAACCCACCACCCATAAATACTGGGCCTGCCTAATAGACAGTAAACACCATTGGTCCCTGACTACAACATAGAACCCACCTCTAAATACTGGGCCTCAGGTCAAACAATGCCTGGACCCTTGAGCCCCATTAACCAGCATACAAACACGTATTGACCCGTATGTATTAAAAATAATTATATTATCAACTGTCCCAAAACACAGGGTTCAAAAAAATAATTCTCAGATTCACTGTCCTGATATTTAGGGAAACGAACAAATCCTGACATCATGTTGATGATCTTGACAGGTTGATCAAATGGTCTGAAAAGTGGCAAATGTTGTTCAATTTTGGGAAATGTAAATGCCTCCACACAGGACATGGGAACGAATATGTAGAATATACAATGGGGGGAACTGTACTAAGTACTACTGTAAAAGAAAAAGACTTAGGGCTGACAATTAGTGCTGACATGAAGGTTTCAGAGCAGTGTGGAATTGCAGCTTCAAAGGGAAATCAAATCCTTGGATTGATTAGGCGAAATATAGCATATAAAGAAAAAGAACTAATAATACCACTGTACAAAACAATAGTTAGGCCTCATTTAGAATATTGTATACAAGCGTGGAGGCCATACCGCAAGAAGGACATAGATATGCTAGAAAGAGTACAGAGGAGAGCGACTAAAATGATACCAAAACTGAGGGATCTTAGTTATGAAAAACGCCTAAAAGAATGTGGTTTAACAACACAGAGACCAGGAGATTGAGAGGAGATCAGATAGAAGTGTTTAAAATATTGAATGGTTATGAAAATATTGATAGAAATATGTTTTTTTCAGTTAAGAAAGATAGAAAGACTAGAGGACATGAAGTTACATTAGTAAAGGAGCAGAGTAGATTAGACGTGAGAAAGTTCTCATTTTCACAAAGGACTGTGAATGAATGGAACAGATTATCTGATGATTGTGTGGGTGCTAGTAGTGTGAATATGTTTAAAAATAAAATCGACACATACCTCAGAAGGGCTGGATATATGTAGATAAAAGGGTTGGACTCTCGATAAGCCAAAGGGCTTCCTTGTCCACCTGCCATCTAGAGTTAATTCTCTGGATGGCAATCTTGTTAAATCTTGTTAAATGTTGTCCCCGTTTTATAACCCTGGCTTTACAACTTCACCACGGTTACCTCATCTATTATCATGGTTACCCCATCTATTATCATGGTTACCCCATCTATTATCATGGTTACCCCATCCATTATCATGGTTACCTCATCTATTATCATGGTTACCTCATCTATTTTCATGGTTACTCCATCTATTATCCTGCTATTAACTATTCCTTGAGTGGGTAAACTATCGAGTGCACATTGTTTTCTAAATTTAGTACAGTACAAATATTTTGTCCGAAATTTAACATTACTCCCAAGAACGGCAGGAAGTGCCAATTGACTTGAAGGCTGTAAGCAATCGGTGTCTGCGGATATAGCAGGTGTCTGGAAGGGTGGGAAGTGGGGAAAGTTATTGACA
Source organism: Paraescarpia echinospica (assembly GCA_020002185.1). Lineage (NCBI taxonomy): Eukaryota > Metazoa > Annelida > Polychaeta > Sabellida > Siboglinidae > Paraescarpia > Paraescarpia echinospica. The sequence goes on from CM034535.1 coordinate 59,846,733, forward strand.
TCCTCTGATCAGAGTAGCACTAGCACTTAACAGTGCTATGATGTCACAAGTGGCAACAATTGTCTCCCAGTACTTGGAGCTGATCTTCCCAGCTATAATTAGGCTGAGCCTTGGCGTGGCAAGTGGCATCAATTGTTTTAGTGTACTAGGAGATGATCTGCCCAGCTATAATTAGGCTGAGCCTTGGCGTGGCAAGTGGCATCAATTGTTTTAGTGTACTAGGAGATGATCTGCCCAGCTATAATTAGGCTGAGCCTTGGCGTGGCAAGTGGCATCAATTGTTTTAGTGTACTAGGAGATGATCTGCCCAGCTATAATTAGGCTGAGCCTTGGTGTGGCAAGTGGCATCAATTGTTTTAGTGTACTAGGAGATGATCTGCCCAGCTATAATTAGGCTGAGCCTTGGCGTGGCAAGTGGCATCAATTGTTTTAGTGTACTAGGAGATGATCTGCCCAGCTATAATTAGGCTGAGCCTTGGTGTGGCAAGTGGCATCAATTGTTTTAGTGTACTAGGAGATGATCTGCCCAGCTATAATTAGGCTGAGCCTTGGCGTGGCAAGTGGCATCAATTGTTTTAGTGTACTAGGAGATGATCTGCCCAGCTATAATTAGGCTGAGCCTTGGCGTGGCAAGTGGCATCAATTGTTTTAGTGTACTAGGAGATGATCTGCCCAGCTATAATTAGGCTGAGCCTTGGCGTGGCAAGTGGCATCAATTGTTTTAGTGTACTAGGAGATGATCTGCCCAGCTATAATTAGGCTGAGCCTTGGCGTGGCAAGTGGCATCAATTGTTTTAGTGTACTAGGAGATGATCTGCCCAGCTATAATTAGGCTGAGCCTTGGCGTGGCAAGTGGCATCAATTGTTTTAGTGTACTAGGAGATGATCTGCCCAGCTATAATTAGGCTGAGCCTTGGCGTGGCAAGTGGCATCAATTGTTTTAGTGTACTAGGAGATGATCTGCCCAGCTATAATTAGGCTGAGCCTTGGTGTGGCAAGTGGCATCAATTGTTTTAGTGTACTAGGAGATGATCTGCCCAGCTATAATTAGGCTGAGCCTTGGCGTGGCAAGTGGCATCAATTGTTTGAGTGTACTAGGAGATGATCTGCCCAGCTATAATTAGGCTGAGCCTTGGCGTGGCAAGTGGCATCAATTGTTTTAGTGTACTAGGAGATGATCTGCCCAGCTATAATTAGGCTGAGCCTTGGCGTGGCAAGTGGCATCAATTGTTTGAGTGTACTAGGAGATGATCTGCCCAGCTATAATTAGGCTGAGCCTTGGCGTGGCAAGTGGCATCAATTGTTTGAGTGTACTAGGAGATGATCTGCCCAGCTATAATTAGGCTGAGCCTTGGTGTGGCAAGTCGCATCAATTGTTTGAGTGTACTAGGAGATGATCTGCCCAGCTATAATTAGGCTGAGCCTTGGCGTGGCAAGTGGCATCAATTGTTTTAGTGTACTAGGAGATGATCTGCCCAGCTATAATTAGGCTGAGCCTTGGCGTGGCAAGTGGCATCAATTGTTTTAGTGTACTAGGAGATGATCTGCCCAGCTATAATTAGGCTGAGCCTTGGCGTGGCAAGTGGCATCAATTGTTTGAGTGTACTAGGAGATGATCTGCCCAGCTATAATTAGGCTGAGCCTTGGTGTGGCAAGTGGCATCAATTGTTTTAGTGTACTAGGAGATGATCTGCCCAGCTATAATTAGGCTGAGCCTTGGTGTGGCAAGTGGCATCAATTGTTTTAGTGTACTAGGAGATGATCTGCCCAGCTATAATTAGGCTGAGCCTTGGTGTGGCAAGTGGCATCAATTGTTTTAGTGTACTAGGAGATGATCTGCCCAGCTATAATTTTAATACTACAGATGTAACCTTGGCCAATTTTAATGAGTCAGGCGGACCCATAGGGCCCGGCAGTGAATCTAGGGGCCAGCGAGTGCCCCGCAAAATTCAGACCTTGAGTTATTCTTCAAATTCCAACTAAACATACTGCAAATTAAAACATCAACTATACGTGAAATGATGTGCAAGTCTTGGGACAATTCAGACAGTCGAGAGATCACGCAGTTTTGTACATTACAGCCAAACATTGGGGAACTGTAACTAGGATTTTAGATGCGCATTGCGACACTTCCTAAATATATATAAAGGCCACAGCTGGTAGCTGGGAGAAGGACGAAACATCGGTGCTGGTGCTACAGTAATTACATCACCCACGTTTGTAATGTTTATGTCAGACCAGATGCAATTGTAATACATTGTTTTTGATATATTGTATTTATTTATGCGTCAGCATCGGGGAAGAAAGTAGGCACGCACTCGTCAGAAATATGAGTATTTCAGGTCCCAATAAATAGGGACATAAAATAATTACATTTACAAAGGTGTCCCAAAACATACGGTACACAACAATTATTTTTCTAGATTTTTAGCGTGTCCCAAAACGTAGGGTGTCCCAATACATATGGACATTACGGTAACAAGAATTTACAGAAAGCTACAAGCACTTCCAAGTACACGCATCAACACCTTTTTTAAATTACAATTTCTGGAAACAATTACCACCGTCCACGGCCTATTTTCTCAGAAGTTACCAAAAAGCAATGTGACTGCTCTAGAGATCAAAGAGCTGTTTATCGGCGAACATTAACCTTTCAAGTTTCATAGATAGGAAACCCACACATCACACTGCCTCGGCAAAAGTTTTTCTGAACCGTGATTTATACCAACAATTTCACAAACTCCTAACTCAAACTGACAAAAAATTCTTCAATTTACCAACACAACATGTATCATCCCTCCTATATTTCAGTTCAGCTTTCAAAATTTATACTACCCGAAAATCCTCTTTTTATTTGATAAATTCCACGTAAAAAATGGCAGCTTCTCTTCACATGAAACAACCATCCACACATTATTTCGTCGACTCATGCAGAGATCTTACAGGTAAATTGGTAACTCTATCGAGGCATTCGCTGACACGTTATAAGATCACCTCTGTCATGTCGACCTTCTCTGACGCACCAATAAAGGCCGCCCAATCACACTGTACAGTACAGCTTAGAAACAAACGCCCACCGAGACACAGCGAGACAATACGTGTGCCTCACAGGTAAACGGGCGCTGGTAAAAAAGTGCATGGCAACCTAAAATGACAAATGACTGTACCCGGACAGAAGCCAGGCAATAATGTGCAACCATGAAGTGCCTTTGTTGAAGTTATGCTAGGTTGTAGAGGCGGTGAACACTTGAAAGAGAACAATCTCACGTCAGCGATGCTGAAAAAGATGACAAATGAGTGCGGCTGGAATGAGTAGACAATGGAATGCCTACCTCCCATGCTCAGTCCCTCTAACCACGCCAGGGGTCCGAGACGGGCCAATAACTGAGTTACAGCACAATTACCGAGGGAACATCTCACAAATTGGTAAAGTAAAAACGTTATGCATTTAGTATTAGTTTAACACCCCCACTAACAATACCGGGTGTGGAACTTGTCATTTTGACGACATAAAATCACTGTTAGCATCAATTTGCATTAGTATGGTTCTTCACTCGCTAGGTGGCACCACTACAGCGATTTATTTTGCACACGATATATGGTGGCGACCAACACACATAATGCAAATTATATTTTGGGACTTTGCAAGCTGATGCGATGACTCGTTTAGGGTAATACCCATTAGTTAAACAAACACTGTTTGTTATAGTTTAAATTAAACAGGAGGAACATTTGAGGAAATAAGTCAATGTCTTCCTTCGCACTAGGGGTCAGCACCCACCCCACTGAGGAGAGCGAGGGTTGCTATGCCAAGGAAGAAGCCCACATAGAAAGCAGAAACACCAGCTAATCACGCAACCAATCACATAGCCAATCACATGAACATTCACGTGACAAACCACACAGCCAGTAGGCCTACTGCCACAGCACATCACATGCCCACCAACAAACAGGAAATGACATGGCCAGTGACACATGCATGTATACATCCATAACCTACAAGCATGACCACTAAACAGACCAACACGTCAACATAGCCAACACACACACAACCGCGTAAACACCAACTCTCACACCACTCATACATCAATCACATAACTAATACGACCCACTCATAACTGTTATATATATATATACCAATCACAAGTCAATATTCACCACTCATACAGCAAGCATCACCTGTAACTTAGTTTACACTGTTAAAATGTCCTTGTCTATTCCTCATTTTCACGTTCTAATATAATCCTTTACAATAATAATAATTCATACATCAAAGTATACTATGGGCAAATTGCATTTAATAAACATTAGATGCATTATTCACAATTTGAAAGATTTTCCCCGGAAACATTTAAATTGAATACAAAGCATCCATATAGTACACAGGCTAACAGCCTAACTGCAAATGTCTGTAATTGCTCTTTGATGTCACCTGGTTCCCACAACCAAGACCGGTGAGGACAGTAAGTGGGTCGAAGTACATTTGAATCTTCAAATTCTGTACCTCTGTGCTGGCAATATACCAAGATACTCTAAGATTGTTACTACCGCAGCGATTCCAAATAATAGAACAGAACAGACAAGGTTGCTTTAAACATTGCTGCTTCTTTGCAGTCTATCATATCCAATAATGACAAATTCAACCATGTTGTGCAAACATTAAGAATCACTCAAATAAACACATTTCTTTAAATTATCAACCTTTCTTCCATATGACATAAAACAGTCTTGCAGGGCTGGGCTTCCGTTGGCCTGGAGAAAGCCTTCAAATAAGATCAACATAACTAGGACGTTTGACATTCACGCACACTGGAGCAACAATCCCAGCCACTGTAGCTGCAGTGTGTAACTTTGAAATAGTCGCAAAAAATACAATCTACCGATCAGAAAAAGGCTCTACAAATGATGACAAATTACTAGAGATTTCATGGTAGAATGGGGGGTATGTAGACAAAAGGGAAGTTGCCCCATAAACTAGCAGCGTCCATCAGGATCGCACTTGTTCAGTTAAGCAGACAAACCATAAAGCCAAGTCGTGGGTTATAAATCTCCTTGCAACAAGTTCACATTTAGAAAGCATACACCATTCAAATTGTTTCCCAAAATAACATATTAAAACTCACAAATAACAATGTCAAAACTCATAAATGTTAAAAGTCATAAATGTTGCATTCACAAACAATTACGCCGGTCCTTTTATGTTGTTTATTTTCTCTTTATTTCCACAGCTGTGTTGATTTCAACATCGCACCGATTCAACTCTGCAAACGGCACCTAGAAAGAAAAAAATGTGTGGCACAACAACATTGTTGGTGTAGGCCGGTTGGCGTCAGGTGTAGTGTTGCAAACAACCAACAGCACGGCGCCAATTAGGAGTGCGTTTACCTCAACGATACAAGTTTGAGCATTAACGTTACCTGCTTATCACCCCACAGCAGAAGCGCAGAGCAGGAAGCTATTGTTTCCCAGACCGGACCGTTTCTCTAATTGTTGTAACTACAAACTGTTTATCAAAACAGTCCTTGTTCCTCTGGTTTCCTGTTCTGCCTGCTGTGTTTGTCAGAGTTGTGGGCTGGTTTGTTGACTCGTGTATGGGTGTCCATTTCTATGTGTCACAGTAAAGATTTAGCTTCAAAGCCTGACCTTTTTTATTGTAAAATCACGTTATCAAACATGTGTGCATAAATGTACATAAAAGAAAAACACAAAGTTAGATAATTAGATATAAATAATATACAGCCTCTGTGTTGTGGCAGTTTAATTATTTCTCACATTGTGGGATTTAGTGGGTAATAATTATGACTATCATCTAGACATATTTTACCATTACACACACCATACACCACACGACATGCACGCACGAACACACACACCACACGTACCAAATGCATGCACAGTGACACACACACTTTACTCATGAATAGTCAACTTAGTCACATTTCTCCCTTTCCATTTGAACTTCTCAATGTTATTACATGTACACATGTTCTATACATCTACTTTGTTCTTTGTTCAGTTGGAAATAAAGAATTTAACTGAACTGAAATTGAATTAGTGATAGTCAACTACTCTGCTGGATATGTTACTGCTCTACGCCCACTGTCACAGGTCAGTGCATGACGAGAGAGTCAGAGCGTGTGTCATGAATCCTCATATGACACTTCCCTGGTGATTCCATCACAACTATTACAGATACCATCAGTAATCAGCACTGAGCCAATGACCTCTGAACCAATGAGACCTCCCTGGAAGCACATGCCCACGCCACAGGCTTGGCCGATTCCACCTCAGACCTCTTTATCTAAACAGATTCTCCATTGATTGTCCACTGCTTGGACGTCAGATGTACCACAGACAACAACTAAGTGGACACCAGTTCCTTCCGGTGATACATCTACGTGCATGCATGCTCACGTGAACGCTTACATGCACAGCAGATCAGTTCACACGCATGCCCGCACACACATTTGACATTTTTCTCATGATGCGCTGGTGACACTAACATTTACAGACGACTTCGACAACATGACCATTGGCGGTACTGATCAGATAAACCAGACAATTCCGCCACGCTAATGCAGAATGAGCCGATATTTCACATGCAAGTGACACTGATTCTTAAGCCTGCATCGCGTGGACAGACACAGCTCTTGCAATTACCACCACTTAATTACTAATTACTGGTGCTGCAATGGGGAATGCTTGGAATACGTGGAATGGAATACCAACGGCCAGTGGAGCCATTCAAAGGAAGAACCTGGACAGAGGAGTGGCAACCAGTACAAACACACACACACACACAGGACGCTGTGTCATAGACTAGAGCACGTCAACAATGAACGATTAAACCTTGTGTGAATTCACTGCAGTGACACGTTTACAGCTCACACGGCTGCCATTATACTCAGTTATCATACATTGTGTTGTTGTTCTTTGATGTCTCAACCACCAGACGCAGCCAGCTATGTGTAGGTACCACATAAGGACGGACACAAAGCAGCAATTAACGACCAACGCAGATCAAAGTAACCGCACAGTGAAACTACTGCTACAAATACAATCATAATATAAATCGCCCGAGTGGAGTTCAAAGAAAACCATGATCAGGCATAGCCAAAATTTAAAATGTTTTATTCGCGTGAGTCACTGTTTTGGATCATCTGGAATACAGCAGCTGTCATACAGTGAGTGCTCTGATGGCCTCTGTTTGTCGGCGGCTCAAGTGTTCAATCAATACAAGAACAGATGACAAGTTATTGCTGTCTCACACTTATAATACTCTAACTCATGCATGGGGGTCATCTGTAGCACTGAACAAACAGTAGTACAGTGAACACACTGTAGGACAGTGAACATGCTGTAGCACAGAGGACACACTGTAGTACATGGAACACACTTGTACATTGAACACACTGTAGTATGCTGAACACACTGCATACGGAAGTACATACACTGAATGTACAATAGCACAGTGAACATACTGTAGTACAGTGAATACACAGCTGTACAATAAACACTGAACACAGAATACGTGGCAGTACAGTGAACACACAGTAGTACATGAAACACTGAAAATGTGGTAGTACAGTGAACACATTGTAGTATAGTGAACACACTGTAGAACACTGAACACACAGTAGTACATTGAACACTGTAGTATACTGAGCTCACAGTAGTATGCTGCAAGTTCTTATATAGCGCAGTATCCAGTCCTCAGGACTAATCAACGCACTTTACACTCGACTCCCTTGCAGACCTATTCAATCGACCACCATCTCAACTATTCTGGGAAGTTGGAAGCATTCAGCCACACTGCCATTAAAGCGCAAAGACTATTCATACACAAATATCCACCATTATCTATAGCCAGGTCCTCATTCATAAAGCTGCGTGAACTGTTGCAATGTAGAGTGAATGAACTTGCCCAAGATTTGACATGGCCGCACCTGATTCAATCCCGGGTTCTCTCAATGTGAGTCCGATGCTCTAGCCACTGAGCCACTGAACGCATTTAGTTGGCCTGTACGTCAGCGATCTTGTAGGTCTTAGTAGGTCTCCATATATCAATCAATGTTTATCACCAATTTTCATGTATTGTAAATGTACAGACCTACTATTCATGGGTTGGTCTGTCTCTCTCTCTCTCTCTCTCTCTCTCTCTCTCTCTCTCTCTCTCTCTCTCTCTCTCTCTCTCTCTCTCTCTCTCTCTCTCTCTCTCTCTCTCTCTTTCATGTGCTATCCTCGGTATTATTACATATATATATCATATTTCTTCTAATTATGTAATGCATGTACATAATTTTACTGAATAAACTCTCCCTCTCCCTCCAATGACCAAATATTGCCCACTATCTTTCACTCACAAATTCCCCCGCCAGTCCTCTTACATTACAACTATCAACCTCCCCCAATTTCCCACTAAACGTTACCTCAGATTTGTGTGCAGAACCCCAACGCAACCAGCACACACGTCCAATCTGGTGTGTGTCACTCAGTCAATCTACCACTCTACAATTTACTGCCAACCTACCGCCATACAAATCCAACCCTAACAAGCGTCCATTTAGAAGTGAGCCTGCAACAAGACATTGAGATGTATATAGGTGCGTTAGCAGTGTTCACCCTGGCCGTGACTCACCCACTAACTGACGATTAGCTAAAGGTATTTGCTGAATGGCAGCCTTATCTAAGGACAGGAAGCAGGCAGCCATGATTTAAGACACTTGTAAACGCCCCCAGCTGTGACATCCTGTTTCACGACATCTTCTCTCTCATCTGATCACATGACTTGATCACATGACCAAAAATATGACAGCCCCTATGGAACATCATACTATTTTTTACCATTAAAGATTCCTCCTCAGATTTTTGGTTTGTTTCAACTCATTCCACGAGATGAACTTATTCAGTATTCATGATGCATGCTAGTTCATTTTTATATTTTTATTAACATTTTATGAAATCCTCACATGGAACTTGGAAGCAATTACAGTGAAACGTAAAATTTGTTTCATTTATTAGTTCATATAAGATGTGAGCAATCTTTTCGTATTTATATTAGACCTATACCAGGGGGGTGACACAGCAATGTGTGGGTGTATTAATGGGACATAATCCCTCCGAAAAAAATATTTTCTGGTCAAAACCTCCTCTGGACGTAACCCCCCCAGACATAACCTACACAAAAAAACTCTCTCAATACAAATATTTTTATCATTTGATGAATGCAATGTTGTCGCCATGACAGACCTGTTGTGTAGGTCACATGTTGCACCACATCGCCATAACAGATGTTTAGGGTTTATAAATGTTGACTGTTTCTCATCCAACCATCTCATGTATATGTCGCTCCAACAGATTTCACAACTAAATTTTACGCACAACAACTACGCCAGTAAAAACAGACAGACAGTCAGACATACACACATGTCCATACAGACAGTCAGACACACACGCGTCCATACAGACAGTCAGACACACACACACACGCGTCCATACAGACAGTCAGACATACACACGCGTCCATACAGACAGTCAGACATACACACGAGTCCATACAGACAGTCAGACACACACACGCATCCATACAGACAGTCAGACATACACACGCGTCCATACAGACAGTCAGACATACACACGCGTCCATACAGACAGTCAGACATACACACGTCCATACAGACAGTCAGACATTCACACGAGTCCATACAGACAGTCAGACATACACACGCGTCCATACAGACAGTCAGACATACACACGCATCCATACAGACAGTCAGACATACACACACGCGTCCATACAGACAGTCAGACATACACATGCATCCATACAGACAGTCAGACATACACACGCATCCATACAGAGTCAGACATACACACACGCGTCCATACAGACAGTCAGACATACACACGAGTCCATACAGACAGTCAGACATACACACGTCCATACAGACAGTCAGACATACACACGAGTCCATACAGACAGACAAACACTGAAGTTTATGTACCAGACGAACCTGTTAGGCCATAATAAATCATTGTTGTTTGCTACTTCCTGCAGGCTGCAATTTTAAACCAACGTACAACCCCAAATTGAAAACATTTTCCACACGAACTCTTTGATCGGTGACATTCTAAATAGGTTCAAGAACCTCGAGTCGAGGCATTGGGCAATTTGTGTCCCTTGCATGGGACGTCTTCGTCAATCAGTCACACTCACCGGTCATTCACACTCATCAGTCATTCACACTTTCAGGTCATTCACACTCAAACAGTCAGAGAAGACTGATAGCTTTAGTCTTTTGGGCACAGAACAATTACAACAACATTGCGGACGCAATCGACAGATATGACAATCTACCACGATGAACGTAGATGAAATCGCCGGGGTGTAATCCCCACACTAGGGACGGGAGGAATCGTACTCAGTAATCACGTGTAATCGATTACAATGTTTGAGCAATTGTATTTGTTGTCTTGTACTAAATTATACTTGTCAAGTGGGCAAAGTAATCATGCTTGCAATGTATTCAATTACAATATAATAACAATGATTATAATTTTCTTGTAAGCAAATATGTTTACATCAGTTCTAGTCACACCCAGCAGTTGGTATGCTACCCTGTACCATATAACAATCCAAGACTAACATCCAAACAATGTAAAAAAAATTGTACACAATGGCCAAGCCGTTAATGTAACCATGACTGCAATCATAAGTACACAACTACACATGCAAAAATAATCGTAACCGATTACACTAATTTGTAAAGTAGTAAAACTCATACATCTTATAAGAGTAAACATAGTAAATTACATTGTACTGTTGTGCGCTACACAGGTAAGCTAACACCCTACTTGACTAGTGGGGTTCTGTTCTGGAGGTTGGTTTTGTCCAGAGGGATTTAGTATGTGCACACACCCACTTTGACGTGTCCCCAAATTATACATTTGTATTCATGACACACCACACGGAAGCCGCTTTTGCAGAGTTCGACTCATGAATCGAAACGTAGTAGCACATAACACAAGGCACGGTGGCGATGACAGATCTATTTGTGCGCGGCAGTTCAGCGGCAAGCATAAAGGCTGTGTAAACACGATTGGCAAACATAGTTGGTTGACATAATGGCTTTGGCACTCCGGCATGCGTGGGACAACAGCGCAATACATGCATAATATGTCGTAGTGTGTTCGCGTTGATGGGATGAGACGATATAACGTTGGCTAGTGCGGAATCCCCGGTCGATGACGCATCGTCATGACGCGTCATCGTCACGACAACGCTCCGTGACAGGACCACACAGAGGCAACGAGAGACGTTTACATTTCTACATTACACCATCTTGCATGTATGCAACTTCTCGCAAATGGGCGTTAATTACAGGGTACTTGGTATGGCACCGTCTGTTGGATTCACCCCTGCGATGGTGTGATTCGGGGTTATTTACTGCAATGTTTATCGTGTCCTCCCGCACTTTATGCACGGTTTATTATCGGTGATCGTTTCGCACTTCTATTTGGGGGAAGGAGGAGTCCACAACAGGCAGCAGACAACGCCCACTCATGGTCGTTAGGCCGGCCTAGACTAGGTCCCAGAAAATGTCACCAAGGTAAACTGATGCCGACCTTTGCATGCGAGACTAACAATAAATATATCCGCTGAAGGTCGCCAGCAAACACTGACACCGCTGCTGCGGTTCAACAGTAATATTAGCACCTGAAGCCAGAAAGCAATATTGGACTGTGTCACACATATCGGACATATTGCCACTGGTCAAAATCATAAAGACCAAAATCGCGTGCCTGGGGACAGTTTTTTGTATGTAGCGCAGTGTTTAGGCGACACCAATTTTATTATTCGGATTACAGACCCACTGATATTGTTTTTGACAAAACGGAAATAAAATAAAATTGCAATTTGGCACTTTTATTTCTGATTGAAATACCGAACCAATGATTTTGTATTGATTCATCGAGCATGTACGCATCATACCGAACATTGTATGTTAAAAACTGTTTCATTGATTGTTGCGCATCTTCAGTCTACGATCCAACGAATCCACGAAAATCCAACTTGTCATTAACTGATCTAAACCAAGGCTGAACCAGACGCTGCAGTGTGGTTTTGTATCTAGAAATTGAAGTTTGACGCTGCGTCCCAAAAGGAAGTAACATTTAAATTGTCCGACACAATCAACAATGTAATTTCCTGTGTTTGTAGCGACGCCGCTCTGATATCAAAAGTATGTGTTGGCGTCGAATGCGTTGTCAAAATGACAGCGAGGGTCCTTCGGATGCTATGTGAGCAATTCAACGTTTAACAAATTTATTTTCTTGAACGATGTCAACGTTAGTCATATAATAGTGCCACCAAAATGAAGCGAAAAGGCAACCCGAAGGGTGACATTTTAGACACGATGCAAAATAGCAATAAAGAAAATAAACTGCCAACTCACAACACAGGCGAAACCAGTAACGTACGCTTGTTTAATGCACTACTCATTCTGTCTACACGCAAAAATCTGAACATCTGATTTTGACCAATCAAGTGAACACGCTGGGAAAACAGGTTGTAAACACTCTCTCCAATGCCTGCATGGTCAGCATCGCATTGTATTACTTCGGAATAGAATAATAATTACATTTGGAGATATAACAATCAAATTCTAATTATGCCAGTCAAATCAATATTAGCACAGCAAGATATATCCTGCCTCTAATCTACACGTTTATGGCTTTAATGTTAACACACCATAATGGTATCTACCAAGTCTTGTTATCAGTACTTGTTATTCTAAATTCTAATAGTCAACAACTTTTATTAAACTTTCATAAAAGTACGTGTCTAGTAAGTTTTGATACAAGACTATGTACTGTATGATAACTTATGTATTTACACAAAACACCTTTCTCGTGCAATTACTTTTATTTCTATTCCCCTCCTCCCTAACAAAAATGTCTAAAAAATCCATAATCCTAACAATAAAATTGGTGTGGCCTAATGAGAAGCCACCGTCCACAAAATGGCATGCTAACAAAACTTAATAACCTTTACAAAATTTTGAAACATCTAGAACGCACACATAGACATCTCAATTCTGTGTTGTAGGATTTTCACACTGTGGGACTCTGTTTGCAGTGAGTAACTTTGTATGGATTAAAATCTATGAAATTATACCTAGATACTTTGTATTACAGATGAGAAACCAATCCAATCGATATTGGGATAAATATATATTCAACAAATGTCATCAGGACCTTAGATGAGCAGTATCTTAGCATGACTAGAGATTACTTCAAGGCAGAGTTGTTTCTATTTTTAGCAAAGCGTCACGAGGCAATTAGCACCATGAGGACGGACATAGTTTCACCCTCTCAATACTTTTGTTTTCTTTCAGCAGATTTTGCCTGTGTGCAACCAAATTGATTCATCATCACAAATAAGTGATATTTATTAACCTATAACATTCACTTTTCAGAATATTCTAAACATTATATATCATTTTGCTAGTATATTCTTGTTGAATTTATTTGATGAGTTGTTTATTTTTGATTTAAAAGCACACTTTTGACGTCATCATTATTATATTACAAGTTAACATCTTTCCCAAACCGACTTACTTAGGAACCATCTCAGAATGTCGATGACGATATCAGATGGAAATTACTTTCATTTTGGGGAGGGGGGTCTGACATTGATACATTACGCTTCAGACCGATACTGTTAATTTAATATTAATATCATCATATCAATGTTTACAAACTTTCATCTGGTGTTTGGGGGGGGGGGGTAAGGCCAGATGAAAGTATTTTTTTATCCCTTAACCCTATTCGATCTGAGAAGAGCACAGAGCCGAAAAAAAGCTCCTCCAACGCCCTCTGCTGTTTGCTATCTCCTTTATTTCATTCCAGGTGCTTTCATGTCTTTAGTTCCTTGTCTATGGACATCCAGCAGTTTTTCAGTCTGCCTGTTTTTTGTTCCCCCTGTGAATTCCATTCTAATACATGTCTTGTGACTATAATTTCATTGTCATTCGAAGTGTATGTCCAATCCATGTCCATTTTCTTTATCGGATATATATTTTTTGATGCATGTTTGATTTGTCCTGTTCATGAGTTCTATAACGGTGATCTGACTGGATGTTCTTAACCCATTCCAAATGCAAACATCCTCGATCAAGTTCATCGTAATAATCTTTATTTTATATAGCGCCATATCCATAATGTTCATAGCACTTTACATATAAGACTAATTTATAAATAATAAAAATTAAACAACCGAACTGATCTCACCCCCCCCCCCAATGGGTAACACACCTGTCTCTTTCATAGCTAGCTGTATCATAATTATCACCTTAAGAACCTCAGCTGCTGAGCCCACCCTGTTCCTGTCCATCCCCTCACACCATTAGCTGTAGTTACCCCTATTTATTACGCCCCCAACCCCACCCTGGGTCACACTAAACAATTATTAGACCATTATTATGTTGATGTGTGAAACCTGACAGCTTACGTGAAATGTCACTGATGAACTCCCAGCGTAACTGACACTGTCCGTGGCTACATTTCCCACCCTGCCCAACCACCATCTAGTTCAGCTTCCATTTCTCCATCTCACACGTTTCTGCGGTTTTTGTCGCGCAAGATTTCTGCCTCCCCATCTCTCGAACAAAAAACAAATGGATGTGTTAATGGATGAATGGACGCTTCCACCACTGTATGAATGGACACAGTCTGCATCAACTAGGCATGTTTGGAGGGTGATGCAGCCCGGCCAGTCTAGACACTGCAGGACACAAAGCCTGCAAGCACATCCCATACAATAAGGGGTCGTCTAATAAGGGGCATAAGTTTGCAGGTTGGCCATCTCATAAGGGGCATAAGTTTGCAGGGTGGTCTCATAAAGGGGCATAAGTTTGCAGGGTGGACTCATAAGGGGCATAAGTTTGCAGGGTGGACTCATAAGGGGCATAAGTTTGCAGGGTGGTCTCATAAGGGGCATAAGTTTGCAGGGTGGTCTCATAAAGGGGCATAAGTTTGCAGGGTGGACTCATAAGGGGCATAAGTTTGCAGGGTGGACTCATAAGGGGCATAAGTTTGCAGGGTGATCTCATAAGGGGCATAAGTTTGCAGGGTGGTCTCATAAGGGGCATAAGTTTGCAGGGTGGTCTCATAAAGGGGCATAAGTTTGCAGGGTGGACTCATAAGGGGCATAAGTTTGCAGGGTGGACTCATAAGGGGCATAAGTTTGCAGTCCTAAAAGCATTCCATATTGGTGGCAGCGGTTTGGTTGTCATGTTTTTTTACACATAAAATATACCCCCGTGGCGGCATCTGATGAGTGAAATTGGTATCAATGCATATCGAGGCTATTGTGGATATACCAAAACCAGGCAGCAGCGTGGTGGGTGGTATTTTGTTACACAAATCACGTCAATTAAGTTGTATACAGCTGCCCATTCTATTGTTCTTTTAATTGTGACTGTGTTATGTAAGCGTCGTAATGAGTTGACCAACATGGCATTTTTGCACCTCCAGAGAATTTGTCGTTTCAAGCCTGCATCCTTTCTATATACGTTCAATTCAGTATTGCAAGCACAGCGTATCATGATTAGGCTGTGGTATAGAAATGAAGGTAATCCGATTGCCAATTTGTGCATTAACTGAAGCCCACCCCACGTATTAGAGAGGTGGGTGGTGGTTTGAATCAATACTAAATACCAGGGACCGGTTTCATGAGCAGCTACGAACATTTACTCAATGCTGAGATGACTGTCTTAGTAAACTACCTGTTTTTTAAATAAGCAAACAAGAGTTTACACAAATGTGTAAGGCTAAGTAATTATTGCATACCCTAGGCTTCATGAAACCAACCACAGAGTGTGAACACTACAGTTTCAAAAAAGAAGAACTTATGACATCAACCCTGACAGCTGCGCATTTTGTCATTTAAAACCATGGGAACACTGGGGCAGAGTTTTTCTGGTGGTTTAACAGACAAAAAAGGGAGTTTCGAAGATAAACGATACAGTAGCATTTTAGTTCGAGTCCATTGTGTTGTTGTGCACACATTAGACCTGACGCCTGCATCGCACACGCACGCGTTGTTGTTGTTATGCCAATTGCATTCATAGTGTGACACTTTCCCAGGGCTTTATAACCCCCTCCCCCGCTTACGTTTTTACTCACGGTACAATTATTAGCTATGTTATTGCTTCATCAAGGATGTTCATCTACGGACTCAACTTTGAAAGTACAATCGCAGCAAGACGGTTAGTATGCCAGCACTTTGTTCTGAACAGATAAACAGATACTTTGACCTTGCTACTTTGTAATTAGCTTAACCTCGGCAGGACCAAACGGATATATAAAAGGCAATTAAATCGCAGTTGTGATGATCATTAAACACTATACAATATTTGATTTTATGCTGTATCATCACGGATCCAGTTTAGCACACATTTATAAGGGGCTTGATATCCAAACAAACACAACATGCTTACCATCGTAGAAGCGCTTACAGTCGTATGAGTGGGATAATCCTGCTTAAGGCTGGTTGTAGCAGATATCTACATAATTAATTGGGTTTTATAATTGTAATATGGTAATATTATGACCAATGTTAATTTAATCAATATTATTCTGGGTGGATGCTTTAAGTCGCAATTGCATTCATATTGGAGAACAAAAACGACACAGAGAACTGAGAACTGTGCAGCCATCGTTTTTCCCCGCTGGACTTGATACAATTAATTAGCGCCATTAAAGCATCTGTAGAAAGTGAGACGCCGTTAACCACATAAAAATGCAACAGACTAACAAGAATACAATCTTTCTGCCTCACTTTTTGTAATCAACCATCAGAGAATGTAATTCACTCGAGCAAAACCAGTTCTGTTGGGATGCCACAGAAAAAGGGTTACGTAGGAGTACTTGTTTTGTCGAAGAGGCAAAAGCTCCTCAGAAATCTCTGAAGAATCAATCTTGCGATGAATCGAATAGAAGTGCGTCTCGCTTGCCACAACCAGTTTATTTAAAGCCAACAGAATTATCGCTTCGGCAAAAGAGAAATGTCTGTAGAAGCTGCTGGTGATGCAACTGATGTGTACAGATTATCGTTTGTTAATGTTTTCAAAGTATCCATAATACTTTCAGATTCACACACTTGATTGTACTCATATTTATATACTTTAGTATAGAACACGTTAATGCCCAGTTTTTTGCCCAAGTATTTCTATTCTGAAGGTTACACAAAACAAGGGCTGGCTCACCATTTCACCACTGGTTCCCATTAACCTTCTTCTAAGATTTAGAAGAATGATTTGGGGACCCTGTCTGAGAGAGGTGAGTGCACTAGGGTGTCAGACAGGCACCCTGCTACTGACCTAGTTCATGTCCAAAGGGGTCATTTGACCTAGGCCCTGGTAGGTGTGACACTCCCACTCCATGTCCATAATATCTGACCGTGGGGGGGGCTTGAACAATAACAGCCGGAACTTGGTTTGTTCATCACCCAAAGATGGACTAATTAACATGATACAGGACATATCTCTACTCAGCTAACAGCCATGGGGTGAGGATACAGTGGGGTATGGATACAGCTGACATAGGGTAAGAAGACTTTGAGCCCCGTATGGAACAGCTGCCTCAGCAAGTGCAGACAGGAATGACTGGCTAATTATAGCACTCGAGCAACAATGACCACTTCTATAAGAGCGGGGTGTCTGTCAAACTATCACACCTATATAGTAAGCAGGGTTGGAGCCACGCCCCACAATGGTGAAAGAATACAAACAGAAAAATATACACATTAATGAAGTAATATTGCACTGTCCTACACCAAGGTAGCCATAATTGTAATGCAATGACACACAGCCTAATTATACCCACTTTTAAGCGTCACATCTTGAAAGGTTTCACAAGCCAAACATTCTTAGAGGTGATGTCGACCTTCACTTTTTTTAAATTCAACATTGAACAAAAGTGACATTTGACAGTATCTCAAGACGCATAAATTTCATAATAATAAGATAACTTCTATTGCACCTAGATCCTTGGAAACCAAGATCAAAACAAAAGGATTGGTCAATCTTGGTGGATAAGTAAGGTTGTAAAGATAAGTTTTTAAATGACGACGGAATTTTGTAATATTTTCAACTGATGATGTAATGCATTTGCAGATAATCGCCAGTCCTACTCCAGCTTGTCACATGACGTTGGTCATGTGACATGCCTGTAGCAACAATGCCACAAGCAATGCCACAAGCAGACAGAGAACGTCTTTAGAAGATTCGTGAATGCTATTTAGTTGCATCTGTAATTCATGATTCATTCTGCACAACACAAAAACACAGCTATGCTTTAGTTTCAAAAAATACATTTTCCATTTAAAATGTCTTTCTCATCAACAGACAACAGAGAAAACACAGGGAAAAAATATCAAATAAATGTTCCAAAACTATAGGAATATTAAATAGATTCAAACATATGTTACCTTTAGAAATAAAAATTATTTTATATAATGCACGGCTAATATCTCATATTAGTTACTGTACTGTGACACGGGGATACCAAGGAATTAGATTAACAAAAATAAAAAAGCGGTGCGAATTATAACATTAAGTAATTACAATTCACAAACTGAACCGCTTTTTAAACAACTCAACATACTAAAAGTAGAAGACTTGCTAAATTTACAAGAACTAAAATTTATTACAAATGCAAACATAAAAATTTACCTGTTTACTTATTAGACTGGCAGTTAACCCCAAATACCAGCCAAAGACAATTACATTTTCTTTTTTTAATGTTTGACATAATCACTATTCTTTGTTATAGAAAAACTAGGACACATTAAGAAAATATATGTTTTCTGGGTGGTTCCTATAATAGCGATCAGTTTTGATCTTAATCTGTCATCCCACAGCAGTTGTTTTCTTTACTTTTGTTGCAAAATGTATACTGTATTCTGTTGATTACACATTTTCAGTTGTATTGTATATTTCACATTTCAATATTACTGCATGTGCCGGTATGTGTGTATATGTATGTAATATGTGTATGTGTGTATATGTATGTAATACGTGTATGTGTGTATATGTATGTAATACGTGTATGTGTGTATATGTATGTAATACGTATATGTGTGTATATGTATATAATACGTGGATTGTGTATATGTATGTAATACGTGTATGTGTATGTAATACGTGTGTGTGTATATGTATGTAATACGTATATGTGTGTATATGTATGTAATACGTGTATGTGTGTATATGTATGTAATACGTGTATGTGTGTATATGTATGTAATACGTGTATGTGTATGTAATACGTGTGTGTGTATATGTATGTAATACGTGTATGTGTGTATATGTATGTAATACGTATATGTGTGTATATGTATGTAATACGTGTATGTGTGTATATGTATGTAATACGTGTATGTGTGTATATGTATGTAATACGTGTATGTGTGTATATGTATGTAATACGTGTATGTGTGTATATGTATGTAATACGTGTATGTGTGTATATGTATGTAATACATGTATGTGTGTATATGTATGTAATACATGTATGTGTGTATATGTATGTAATACGTATATGTGTGTATATGTATGTAATACGTGGATTGTGTATATGTATGTAATACGTGTATGTGTATGTAATACGTGTGTGTGTATATGTATGTAATACGTGTATGTGTGTATATGTATGTAATACGTGTATGTGTGTATATGTATGTAATACGTGTACGTGTGTATGTGTATGTAATACATGGATGTGTGTATATGTTTGTAATACATGTATGTCTGTATATGTTTGTAATACATATATGTGTGTATGTATGTAATACGTGTATGTGTGTATATGTATGTAATACGTGTATGTGTGTATATGTATGTAATACATGTATGTGTATGTAATACGTGTATGTGTATGTAATACGTGTGTGTGTATATGTATGTAATACGTGTACGTGTGTATGTGTATGTAATACATGGATGTGTGTATATGTTTGTAATACATGTATGTATGTATATGTTTGTAATACATATATGTGTGTATGTATGTAATACGTGTATGTGTGTATATGTATGTAATACGTGTATGTGTGTATATGTATGTAATACATGTATGTGTGTATATGTATGTAATACATATATGTGTGTATATGTATGTAATACGTGGATTGTGTATATGTATGTAATACGTGTATGTGTGTATATGTATGTAATACATGTATGTGTGTATATGTATGTAATACATGTATGTGTGTATATGTATGTAATACATATATGTGTGTATATGTATGTAATACATATATGTGAATATGTATGTAATACGTGGATTGTGTATATGTATGTAATACGTGTATATGTGTATATGTATGTAATACATGTATATGTATATATGTATGTAATACATATGTGTGTATATGTATGTAATACGTGTATGTGTGTATATGTATGTAATACGTATATGTGTATATATGTATGTAATACATGGATGTGTGTATATACACTGTATATATATACATAATTTGTACTTTTTAATGTTGTCAGGAAAATAAAAGTATCCTTTATCCTTTATAATTACACTTTTAGTCATCCTGACTGAATACAACAGTGACAAACTATCTGGCTCAGTATTTATACACGACCACACACAGCCAAAGTACACCCACTTTCAAGCATCAAATCTCTCTATCTAACAGGTAGAAGCTTCATGAGCCAACCACTTTTAAAGGTGACATCAGAACTCATTTTAAACCTCCCATTTGTGTGACGTCTTTAAACGACTTGTTTCGTAACATAACAAGCACAAACAACCCCTATTTGTGGTGACGTGTGACAGCAACATGAATACCTAGTGTGCATTATTAATTAGGCAGATGATTTTAAAGAACTATCTCAAATGGACCGCATCATAAATGAACCAAGGAAAAAACGAGTTTCATTATAGTGCGGTACTGAATGGGCCAGCTGAACCGATGGCAAAAGATTAGTGCTGCTTTACATGAGAGTTTCCAATCAACATCACAGTGAAGGTTTATAAAACAAGTTTGTCATCTCACCACAGCCAGTTAGCTTCAGTACTTATTAAAATAACTAACTTTTAGGATAATAAAACTGATGAGCACAGGAAATCAAAACATTATAGTCACCTAATTCTGCTCTGTTCGATAACTTGGAACTAGATGAGAGTCTTAATGATATAGATCAAATTACACCTACCGTATTCATTCTATTAAGCACACAGTACACTTAACAAATATCTGAGACACGGAAATATGTCAAATTTTGCATTCCAATAAGTGTACAGGGGTGTTCACTGTACATCCATTTCCTTTGTTTCCCGGGGTCTTGAGTACAGCCATCTCAGCAGACGTGACTGGTAAGTGATTTATCCATCTCCAATATGAGCAATGCGATACCAGGACTGTAAAGTCGGATAATTTAGGTGGACCTTTTCATGTTTTTTCGTCACTGCGCTTTGAATCTAGTGTAACAATAGTAGAAATGAAATTACAATGATGGAGTCAAACAGTCAAGGTTGGCATTGCAGATTGCTGTCAGTGTCAGATGCTGCTAGAAGGGGGGTGTATGCTAATTAGGACATGTACGCTTAGTAGAACGAATACGGTAACTGATTTCTGCATGCCTACAATTGTATCAGGTAAATAAAATGGCTTGGCTTCTTCTAAATGACAGAAGACCTATAATCCAAACTTTTATTATCAATTTTGTTTCAATCAGCAACATAATTCATAGCCCCCCCACCCCCCGGTATTTTGCATAAGTCAGTTAAACATATTTGTGAGGGGGTCTGGCAGTCTATAGATCTGTGAAATGATGACTCAGGAAATGAGGGCAAAGATAAAATAGTTTTAAAACGCATGTTTAAAAATGCAGATTATCTTGTTATTCTATAACAAGACATAAAATCAAATTCGCAAAATAGTATCACTTAAATTACATCTTTACGACTGCAACACATAACCAAGAAATGTCTTTGGAAAAAGGCGGCCAGCTATGCAACTGCATGACATCTAAGTTGAGTTATCCAATTTTAGCAATCTAATTTTAGCTACACAGATTGTCTCAGAAAATTAATGCATTAGATTGCCTACCATTGACTTGCTAATAACGGCAGCTGTGCCTGCAGATTAACCACGCCCTGATTAGCTACAAGGCTACATCTATGTTGACCTATGTCCAGTTTTTGTCCACTATTGGATTGACAATCACCAGGCCACTCTAAATATAGTGGTCAGATATACAGTGCAACACGCTTATAACAAACACGGATACGAACACGCTTATAACGAACACGGATACGAACACGCTTACAACGAACACGGATACGAACACGCTTATAACGAACACAATTTCTTACGTACAGATTTTTCCCCTATCTTTTCCATTATAAGCGTTCACGCATATTACGAACACGGGTACAACGAATTCACGGCTATTACAAACACCTTTTCCCGAACAAATTTCACAATATAACGAATTTCTGTCCAAATGAAAATCGTTCGGTTGTTCGCAAATACTTCCCGCCCGTGACCTGGAAGCCATGCTGTGGCCGCGCAGAGCGCCAGAGTAATTAGGTCAATGAGGGAAATCATTCGTAACAGGGCTGCACAGTCAGACAAAGATGCAGCGCACTGCGACTGGCTTGAGGATTTCCTTTTGTCTGTTGCCCTAGTAAACAGCAAACAAACGACAATGGAGGAATTCTTCAAAGCAGATTAACTGGTGTAATTCTGTGTGTGTTGTACAAGAAGTAGTAGTCACCGCGGGCGTGGCTCCATGGGACCATGATCCATCCTGCCACGGCACAGATCATGTTTTAGTGTGCTTGGATGTGACGTGCTCGCCTATGTGTTTACATCATACTGTATTTTGTTACTTTTCACAGAGGGTGGTCTGCTATCTTATACTATAACTATACTTAATAGTAACATTTGTAACTGTTTTATGTGTCATCTCAATAAATGTTACACAACAAAATATCTTTGTGTTTGACAGACACCTGGCGAATAGTTTAAAAACTGTCACATACAACACTGCCACCTAGCGGGTAAATGCGTACACGCATATAACGAATTCACGGATATAACGAACTCGTTAGCTACACACAAAGTAGTTTGTTATAAGCGTGTTGCACTGTATATATATATATATATATTATATACAAACTGTGAATCTCTGTGACTGCTTTTTATGATAACAGTAACATTCTTTTTAGGGCGTATATGTAAAGAGCTAAGTACTACTCAATCAATCACAGCTAGATAATAGTAAAAATGTGTGCATATTAAGTGTCTTCAATATTTAGTAAGCTAACATCTCACAGTATATTACTATAATAATACATAAACTATTAAGTGTTATATTTTAAACCAACAAATAAATAATACTGCAAAATTGTAAATAATGTGGCTTAAGGTGTGTGTCGTTAATAAACAGTGGTGCTTTTTGTCAAGTCACTTTTTGAAAACAACTTATGTTTAATTTATGGTTTAAGATGCTAAAACAGCTTTTAAAACTGGAGTTTGTCATTCGTATTTATCATCAGGTGAAAAGGATAGTTGTACCTGAATAGCCAAAGCTGCGACTAAAACAATTTATTTCAATTGTGTTGTGAAAAGTAATAAATAACCATTCACAAACGTCACAAAAAAAGATCTACAGACTGCGAGAAATAAGTCAAAATATTACTCAACCATGCGCAAACAAGTTTCGTTACTGCCAGTAGTCATCAGAAGGTACAGTGCAAACATGCACGAAGTTGTGCACTCAGAATTACAGATGCCACAGTATTTTAGCATGAAACAATCATGATATTCTTAGGGAAACACACACACATATACACACACATCGATAGCCACCTAACAAGGGAATAAGATATCACTGTTCATTATTTTTAATGCTGCATAACACAGAACAAAAAATACTGCCTGAAAATGTTACACATTTTTCATGGAGTTATCTACACAAGTTATGGTGACCCAGCCCCAGCGACACAAATGAGTTTAAAAACAATCAACCATCTGCAGGTGGATAGGACCGAGCCCTCCTTTACACAGGCACTTATTACCGGCTGTGTTACTGTCAAACAATAGGAGAGACATCTCCATCTGTCTGCCTGTTTTTTGCCAGGCCCTCTTGGCTCTTCAACAGGATACACCCCCCCCCCCGCCACGCAAGCACAGACAGCAAGTCACAACAGACAATGGAGTTATCACACTACCTGACCAGCATGTGCAATCGGTAAACACAATGCCCAGGTAAAGCAGTGCATTATTGCAGTACACCCTCGCTCAGGACAAGCACTCTAGGCAAGTGCCTGGATGCACTGGTGGCCATGCTGGGACACTGAAGCCCTAGCAGTCAAACTGTACGGTTACTGGAAAATACTGGAAATGTCATGGAACTTAAACTGTACAGTCATTATGGAAAATGACCGGAAAAAGCCATTGTACTTAGAGGGTAAACAAAGATTTTTCATTGGGGAATGTCAATAAATAAGTCTTGGTTTCTTGGTATGTGACAAGGTCGTTAAAAATATAGTTTTCTCTGAAGAAACTACTTGTATTCTTCACGAAAATCTTGACTGACTCATGCTGGTTTCATCAGAATAAAATCGTTGGAGAGAATACAAATGTTTCTTGAGGTAATTATCTTATCAAAGTATCAGTCTGTCATCAAATTATCATGTGTAAAACAGATATAAACCCACGTCTACGTTGCAAAGGCACCAGTGCATAATATAACGAAAACATGCTATTAATACAGTACTAATTTTAAACTTGATTGATACACTGGAAAAACCAAACATGACTTCTTCGTTCTATATTAACTTAAAACGTCCGGTTCGCTTCAGAAGTGATAGTTATATAACATCAGGACAGACAACAACAACTTGACAGTCATGAATGGGCCCTCAGGAAGTCAAATAAACACAATGAAGGAGCAAATGCAACTCTACTTCAATGTTGGTAAATATAGCATGCAGTCGGCATAATACTTCAGAGAAGTTTGAAAACACTTGGAAATGAAAATATGATCTAAATAACAGATGCATGTACTGTTATTTGATTGGTGCAGTGGTCAACAGGCCAACAATGCCAACAAATATATGACAATTGACAATACAGAGTGTACCACCAAATGTGTAACCAAAAATAAAAATGTAATGCACAAAACAAACCTGGAATAAACAGCCCCTTAAAATACAAAATCACAAATGAACACATATCTCTCATTAACTAAACCAAAATTAAATTTCATAATTTTCATGTCCCTTGTCTATATGTATGATTTCAACTTATATGTATCAAGAAAACATAATTTATTTGTTACAAAACTAAAATCTAATTGTTCTCGCTGGCAGATTAAATAGTGCCCATAAATCCATCAGGGTTTGATGAATATTGACACCACTAGTGATTGCAAATTATATATTCAAAGTTATAGGTATCTCAATCCCCGCACAAGAATAGATAGGAGCTGGGACTAACATAAATAATATATGAGGTAAATGGTCAAAGGCCAGTTTCCACAGTTTGACCATCTTTCATTTATATAAGTCTAGAACATACATGATAAACGACTAGGTATCGTTGTGATGGAAAGTTTGGAAGGCCATAACAATTTTCATATAAGCAAAATAAATTCAGAGATACAACAACAAGGTGAGAAATCCGTCTTTTGTTACAAAACTAAACTGACCGGGCATCCAGTTACCCATAACAAACAAATTAGCAATTGGGGCATTTGATCAGAAATCTTTTTATGGTATCATATTTCAAATTCAAAATCTGTACTATTGCTCAGCTAATAACTGGAGTAATTAAATTTGTGTAATATCATATGCTTCATTGTTCTGTATAATATTGGGTCATATCCTAAGTAGTAGGTTGGCTTTGTTCTAGAATCTAGATGTCTGTGGTAACTAAGTATAAACCTAGATGTATGTAGTTCTATGTTTAGCTTATTGTTCTAGGCTCAAACTGGTTTAGTATATGTTGCATGCATAGCCGTACGTTTATTATCTGCATATATGATATATACCTTTGTGTAATTATATATTATGCTGTATACACTATATTTTACATAGCCTGAAGAACTCTGAAGAGAACTACACACTATACGCTGTACATGTGTTTACAAGTATAATTTTAAAATCCATGCAGTCAATGACAAGACTTGGCCATGGCCAAGGTATATTCACACTTAGAATCTAGGTCTAGGACTGGGACAGACAAGACACTCCCTGAGAGGCAAAGTCCAGACCAAACCCTAGAGGCAGAGCAAACATCAACACTGTCAATGTCTATTATGTAATATTAATTATTGTTGTTAATAATTGCGTGTAACTGTAACTGTAAGCTGTAGCCCCAATTATCTAACCATTTATTATTATGCAACTGCAACTACTAGATCCAACTCTGCGAGTAAACTCAGTTTGTTTAATATCTAAATGTACAAAGACTATCACAAATTATGTAAACCAGACATTCTGCATTTAAAATAAGCGAGGGCTTGTAAGACAACAAAGAACACGTGGTATCGCAGACAGCTGTCACTGCGGCAGACAATACAGCGTCAAGCAGGGAGAAACAAGCACCTACCGGCAACTGGAGATAGCTTCTTCAAAATGCACCACCGTGATTTCCACTGCAAAACAAAGTGATGCATATTAACACGATGCCATTCAACTATGACAGGTCGCGATAAACAGCCACTATGTTTGTTACTTACCTTCTTCTTCAGGCGAAATTTGACGGGCCCTTCCAAAATAACATTACGCTCCGCCATGTTCTGGCGAAACCCTTGCGTTTGAATCGCCGGACTGAAAAGCAGAGTGGCAAGCGATTGGACGACGGGTACTTAGGGAGGGGTAATTGTGTCAATTGTTGTTGACAAGCGTCGTCATGCTTTTTGAGTGATCGGTGAAGGCCGGCGCTGTTCACAGGTTGAAATCTGTCAATTAAGGTCGAGTGGTCGTCTTGCTGACAGGTTCAATCTATCAATAGGGACCGTTGTACGTGGAACGCAAACGGATATCAAGGTGCAGCGAGTGCATTTTGTCTAGTACACTGGAATATGGGTTTTGCTCTAGCAATGGCAGGTATATCGTTCATGATTGGCCGGGTCACTTGCAAAAAAAACAAAAGTAATATTTGTGGCAGAATTTAACAATTTTGTCTCCAAATATCTTGTAATGTTAATACAAAAATTCACTAATATATACGTGTAGTCGTCACAGACTTTGCACTTATTTATTCTATGTCTATATTAATTGATAAAAATCCGAAGGCCGTTGGCATTGTTATTATGGGGAGAGATGTGTGCAATTGCACTACACTGTCTACAGAAACTTATATATATGTGTGTTTACCCATTATTAAAAGTGATTCTAGTTTTTAAATACTATATATTATAAAGTTTGTACTAAACGTTAGCAATATAACTTATGTCAATATAATACTCATTAATAAGCGAGGTTAACCTGACTAGTTTGTAGTTAAAACCGCCTCTAGATGTAAGATATTAATTGTACGCTATTCGTAGATAGAGCTCTGTGTTCTTCTTTTTCATATAACGCAGCCGCTGTCTATTTTATGCAGAGTTTACTTGGAGGTTATTGTGCTGCACCTTTTCCTAGAATGAGCCCACGTGTTCAGTGAGTCCACGATAGGTTTTTGTTCATTTTCCTTTGTGTGATCGTTTACTTCCCCTGGCAGATATACCATATATAGAAGGGACCAACGACTTTTTGCATCTCTTCCGAAAGACACATACAGCGTGAAGTATATTAACTTAATTGTCCATGTCTCAACGCGCAAAAAGCGACGCCAATGTTCGTTTATTGATATGTAAAGTATCATAACGAAAATATCTACAAAAGATATAACAATACAACACGTAGTTCTATGGTAATTAAATTATCTTTTAAAAGTCGTTTGATTTGGATGTCATTTTAATGCAAGATTGGAAGGTTCTCTATCAAATAACGAAGCAACTGAACGGTGATACGGCTCGGTACCAGAACTTCCCAATGAACGCCGCAGAAGGAATTTTATATCAAAACAGATGTGACAGAGAAGATAGTATAGATACAAGGAGCAAGATCATCCAGAATATATTTGTTATGAGGAATGTGCACCAGAGGTCTTGAAAGACAAGCACCATAGGCGAATCCAGGGCGGCCTGGGGGCACGTGCCCCCTAGACCTTTGTAATGTTGCGTGCCCGTAGACCTTTTTGAATGGGCCCACGTGACCATGCCCCCATAGACCCTTAGAAATGTGCCTCCGTTCAGATTACAATAACCTGAAATCTTCCGATGTCACCAGTGAAGTCGATATGCTGAAGTTACGCTGCGGCGCAGCGAAACATTTTCTACACCATTAATTTTGGTTTGGCCGCCAGTAGAGGTACGTTTTTGTGCCCCCCCCCTAGACTTCCCTCACCGGATCCGCCCCTGGAAGACTTGGACACTATTGTCAAATTGCCAAAGAAGGGTGATATGGTGAACTGCGACTGCGTTCTATTGTCACTAGCATATATGAGGTGCAGCCGCATCACTCCGAAGAGAATTTCAGCGAGTATTGACTTTGCCTATGCCATGAGCAAATCGGTTTTGAAAGAGGCCAAGTCTTGCATCGGCCATCTATGTTCATATTATCATTACGGCATGTCAGGGTACAGAATGGATCTGAAAGTCAAAGCGACTGAGACTATACGATAAAACGGTGACTGCACAACAGGCAACAGTAACAGTGTAATTACGTGCTTGAATCTAGGCTCTAGCTGACATCCAGGCTAGAGTACAAGCTAGACATTTTCCAGAACAGGGCTGGTTTTCCGGGAACGTTTTTGGGCTATTTTGGCCAAACAGGATCGCCAACGACGAGCTGTACCACAAAACAGTTGCATCATTGGCAACAAAGAGTCGGAGATAAAGATGGCAGTCCTCTTCCGTTGGACAGCTGATGGAGAAAAAAGGGACGAGGTTGCCCAAAAGAAACACGGCGGAGAACCGTGGAGAAAGGCACTGAAGCATGCAGTCTCACACGGACCCCATCGCCGGACAGGCTGCAGACCGACAACAGTGGCGTTAGCTTGTAGGAGCCACCAAATGCTCATTTTAAGCAATGTTATAATTATTAATACTGTATTAGGCCCAACTGTTATGCCCCTATTGTATTTCAGATCCGATGTATGTGCTGACGATAGCGTGTGTGTATGTGTGTGTGTGTGTGTGCGTGCGCGTGTGCGCGCGTATTTTTTATTTCCAAAATCTTCTCTGTGTTACATACGTATTTTGTCATCTGCGTGTCCAGAAAGTTTGCACGGGTAATGTCAATATTCCGGTAGATACGCGAAAGATGGACTCTCACTGATGACGTTGAAAGAAAATTGCAAGCGTTAGAAGAAATGCTTTGTCATCACTAGTTATCGTGCGCAATGCACCCACATATACCATGTCAATGACCAAAAGTCCGTCAGCTAATCAAACAATCCACCAGCTTGCATGAAAAAGTTCTTGCATGGATGTGGGAAGATGCAATGTACGCTGGGTTGGCCATGTGGAGAGATCAACAGGTAGCTCCAATGCGATCCTGCAAAGAGAATGCAAAAGAGACAATCGAAAGAAGACTTGGGCAGAGAAATATGCGGAATGAACACGATTAAGCTTCGCAGCGAGATTGTTGATTACCGGCCATTCTCATAACACGATCCAGGTTCGGATCTAGATAATGTAGTCTAGAGGGGGCCCAAAACCTCTAATTGCACCACCCCCTTAATTGAGGTTCGCCATAAAACTCCACTGGCGGCCGAACGAAATTAATATTTGGTGGGCTGAGTTGGAGCTTCAGCAGACCAGGGAGAGGGGGGTGATGCTGAAGATTGTTGACCGGAGCTTTCAGTAAACGGGGTCACATTCAAAAGGTCTAGGGGACACGCCACTCTAGCGCCGGCACAGCGCAGCCATATTCCAAAGATCTAGGGGCCCGCGCCTCCCAGGCTCTCCTGCGTTTGCCTATGCGATTGCAAGCATGCTTGATTGTTCGTCTTTTGGAAATCCAAGCAGGCCTACATGCAATTCTGGAGTAACACAAGATACACTCCAAGAATTCATAAAAGATCTCCTGCTTTTCATCTATCTCGACAAAGTTTACCCGCTTTTCCACACTTCTTCCGTTCCTGTAAAAACGCCTTCCACTGCCCTCACGTCAACATCCCAGAACCTTTGATATATCAGCCGGATTTCGAATGTGCTATATGCGTGTCAAGAGAGCCAACGCTGAAATGAAAGGCATACATATGTGTGTATGCCTCTCATATATAGTACATCATACATCTAGACCTAATCAACCGAAATGAAACGCGCTGAGGTTCACATTTAGGCACCGTAGTTCTTGGTATATACCTATAACTGCGCGAAGAATAGACCGGTCAATGCCGACCACAGCCACTCAACGACTATAGGCCGGCCAAGAACATGTCCACCACTCTTGTGTGTGAGTGTGTGTGTGCGCGCGCGCGCGCGCGCGTGCGTGATCGAGTGTGTGTGTGCGTGCGTGCATGTGTGCGTGTGTGCGCGCGTGCTAGACCAGGAACATGTCCACCGCTCTGTTCTTTATACAATTTTTTCTTCCCTAATTAAAGCGGTTGGCCTACCAGACGGAACCACGTGATTTACGGAACCATCGTCCAGCCCCTGGACGACGCCTGGACGCACACGTCTAGATATATACACAGTTTTGCTTTAATTTCTTTCTCAACTACCTGCTTTTTAACCTGATTTTAATTAATCGGCCACAGACCGCCACTCATGGTCCGACACCCACGGTCTTACTTATACCTGCCAACTCTCCCGGAATTTCTGGGAGTATCCTTGATTTTGAGTGTATTCGATCTTCCGGAATACAGGCAAATCTCCCGGACTTTCGCTAAAAATCTCCAACAGCACCCTCCCGTCTTTCCGATATCAAGATCCGAGACAGCGCGACACAGGAAGCGTGCTGAACCGCTGATGAATATCCCGGAATTAAACAACGTTGTCAGGTATACTTACATGTACAACTGTTAGGCATCGATCACCTGCATAATAATTGCGTTAAATTACGTGGCTATTATAAGTTTTAGACCACCGAAGTAGCCTGCTTACATCATTAAAAGGAAAACGGATAATTATATTGTTGAGTAGAAAAAATGTTAATGTTAATACAAACAACTAATGTGTGCCCATTTTGGTATATTGCAGGCGTTGCTTAATCATATGCTGTATGGCAATCATTGTTTGTATAGTCGAAGTTTCGCGCCATATTTTAGCTAATGCGAAAACAGGTAGCTCCCTTTCGGCGTGTACCGGGCTCGCGCGTGATTAATAAATATTTCTACAACATCAACAGTTAACTTCTGTATACTCGGTAAATAAATTATATGTAGCCCAATTTATTATATAATAAAATAGTACCATAATGAAAATTGGTTGCGTATTTATGTCATTCTTTGAATTGTATTTTAAAACGTCTCGCGCATGATTGGGCCCTCGATCGCCAAAATTAGGAAGAAACGTCGGCCATGTTCCACGTTTAGTGTTTTGAGAAGGAGAACAATGCATTTATGCAACGTTTTAGGAACAAATCATAATTGAGATACCGTCAGATACGTTGAACTACCCTTTACGAACATCCTTGCAGTAGGTAACCACACGTGTATACTATATAGCAAAAATAATTATATATCGCAATCTTTGCACGACCGAAATGTTCGGCCGTGGCCGTGCCGTTTCGGTTTGTTGCACGCTGCTTGATCTGCGATACATCATACACCGAGTCGGTCCTCGTCGTCCTACGGTCACAGTGACATACTATTAACCACCAAGTATTAACAGTTTCCAAATAAACTACGTTTGTAGGCAGTACTAGGATATCCCAGTACTACATGACAGTCTTATTTTATACACAAACTATACGTTCAGTATCACGTACGTGCATCCATTGCCATTGCCATTGGGCCATTCATGTTTACCACCAACTGTGACTCTGTGTCTGCGTCCACAACAAATCGGCATTTTTCCGTAACGGCTTTTTTTGGTTGTCTTATGTCTAGTTTACGTTAGTAAGTCACAATTAACAGTACCATTTTATAATTTACACGTCCATGTACATTTAAAAAACTTGATCCACCAAGGTTTTAATCAGATTTTAAATATTTGGTGCATAGGGCGGTAATCTCTTTTACTTAACTGGCCTATATTATTAGGACCTTATGAAAACGCTTTTACCTGCTTTTTTGATATGTATGTGTTCGTAATTTAATTCTTAATCACTTCCGGTACAAAGAGGTCAAATATAATTTTTTTTAATTGTCTTGGAGCAATTTAATCCCGTCGAGTCAATGTAAACCCGGTGCCATACCGGGGCATGGAATGTACATGCGAATTGAGAGCATCCCGGGGGCATCAAAATCACGAAGGTGACTTTCTTGCAGTTTTGCGGACATGTCCCTGACCTCAAATCATATCAGATAAACATTTTTAATTATGATTTTTGTTTTTATAAATGGTTAAATAAACGGATCATGTCAGCTTGAAGGCGCACGGCTGGCCCGGACCAATCCACTATTGATAAACGGGGGTTTTATATATATATATGTATATATGGTCAGTTGTCGACAAAGTTTTTGTCTGATATAACCATTACAAAAATATACAGCACGGTATGTTATTGTGTTTACGGCAACCGTCTCGGTGAATGATATAGTGAAAAGAAGACTGCATTTTCACCCAAGTGGTGACGATGGAACACCAGTGCATTTATATTGCGTATACTTTTTCTAAACATCACCAGAAAGACAAGACGTCTAATTTAATTTGTTTCTCTTTGTACATTGTACTCATAATATGTACTGTCGCTAGTTACTTTTTAATTGTTTATTGTGTGTTATTATATTTTTATTATTATTTCACATATTTTACAAGTCTTCAGAGCATGCACCGTCGCTCAATGGCCGACTTCGAGTCCAACTCCAAATTCCAACGGCACTGAAACATCAATGTTTAATCAAAGGCATGTCAACTAGAGCACATGCACATGGTCCATTTATCAATAGTGGATTGGTCCGGGCCAGCCGTGCACCTTCAAGCTGACATGATCCAAATAAACATTGCACATCTTGCGAAAGTCTGCGAAAAAGCGGAGAATGAATATTTTGTTTATTTAACCATTTATAAAAACAAAAATCATAATTAAAAATGTTTATATGATTTGAGGTCGGGGACTTGTCACCGGGTTTACATCGACTCGACAGGATTAAATTGCTCTAAAAGACAATTAAAAAATTAATATTTGACCTCTTTCTACCGGAAGTGATTAAGAATTAAATTACGAACACATAAATATAAAAAAAGGAGGTAAAAGCGTTTTCATAAGGTCCTAATAATATAGGCCAGTTAAGTAAAAGATTACCCATAGGGCCGCTACACCACCATATCAATGTATTACATCTCATTTTCAGGACTAATTACGCTCGCTGAGCCCAGCCCTTTAAAGGGAAGAAGAAAAGAACTTACCATGTTCATATGAATGACTAGAATCTAGGCAAAACTGAGGCTGTGGTTGACTCCACAATAACGATTCCAACTAAGTTTATTCAAATTCCACTGAAACTAGCAATTCTGATTCCAATACGTTTTTATTCCAGTTCCACCAGCCCTTTGCAACTTGGGCAATTTGTTTTCCTCCAAGTTACTGGTGTCTTTCGGAAGAGACACTAAGCTGTTGGTCCATTCTACCTGATGCCTATGCCGGAGGAAGAAATTGTGCAACTTATAGCGGACTCGCATAGCTAGGAACTCTATCTCTCAACCCCTGTCTTGACAAAAGTTGCAAATTGTCAGTGTCAAAGCGACGTCATCACATTCCTTTTTGAAACGTCAGAATTGTGACGTGCGACTTGTGACAAAACTGTTTAGTTATAATTCATTTTCATGATGGAAATCTGTGGCACTGAAGCAGAGTGACATGTGGAACATCCATCAGGGCTAAAAATTTGCCAGAACCCCTGAACTTCCAAATTTAGGGGCTAACAAAAAAAATTAGGGGCCACCTGGTGGGAATAGCTATTTTCGTGCAGTGATTATGAAATATATAATATTTAAATTATTACTATTGTAATTGTTATTCTCAATAGTTTTTATACATACATGTATTTATAAATTTTTAAGGACAATAATTCATTGATTTTATTTAGTAATTATTGCTGATTTTGCACATAATTATTACAAAATATATTATTAATTTATTTGTAATGCCACTCTCCAGCGCATTAGAACAATGGTTTGGATGTGGCACTACAGTGTTCGAAATAGCACTTGTCCGTTTGTCCGGGACAAGTGATTTTTGGCCTGGACAAGTAAAATGACTCTACATGGTTATCCGGTGGACAAGTGAACATTTACATTAAACAGTGACATGTCCTTTTTATTTGAGGAAATTCAAACGTAAACGAAGTTCGCTAGCAATCGCGCGCGTTCCAATGTTGTCAGTGTTCGACCGAATTTAGTGCCTGCGTTAACAGGGTCATCCGCTGAGCGCACCGACCTAGCTCTGTCATACGCGTAGGACAGACTCCGCATCAGCCATCGTTGATCGAGGCTGTATTTCACACAATCGTAAATCGTTCAGTTTGGCCGACTGACAGATCATATTTTTGGATGAACTTTGGAAACAGTAGACTTTGTATCGCTACCTGTTATTTGAATAATTATATAGTTTTAACCGTTATTACGCCTAACCCACGCGGACTCGGCAGTCTTCCAAGACCAAGTCAGAACGTTACTCGTTAGCCGATCCAGATCGGTGACAATTTTCAAAACTTGTAACTGGCTCTCCATTAAATATATGGTGCTGCTTGATAAACGGAATATTAATGAAATTTAGAAGTGTTGTTGTATCCATGTAACATCTATTTTAACCATAAATTGCGTGTTTTCGAAACCGAATTATGCAAGAAGCGCAGCCGGGGATGGGGCGCCAACCGCCGTTGACATGTCGGCTTCCGCCAACTACGGCGGTCTGCGCGCGACAGCAACGTTACGACGTAACTAAATCTATACATTATTTTCCGCCTGGTAAATGTAATTCAGGCACCGTTAAAACTGTTTTATTATCATTGAAATGGTAATATAACATTTAGGAAAAAATATGCGTTTGTTTGCTGATGATCAATATTGAATATTACCTTCGTTTGTAAAATACAGAACTTTGTTAATATTGAAGTTCATAGAGATTATATTATAGTTTATTATGATTTTTGTGACAACATTTCCTGGCTTTGCATTGGTAGTATTCCTGGTTCAGTGGCGTCTTCAATGACAAACTGATGCCAACATTTTACAGCAGTGTTATATATATATATAATTATATATACCATATTAAAGATAAACAGTTTTTGCAACATTATAAAACAAATAGCAAGGAAAACAATTGTCTCATTCCTATCATCGTAATAATTATTTGTTATTAATAAAAGCGTTCATATCAGCATCACTAAAATATTGGTATACATCATGTAACGTGTCTACTTTTAATATTCGTGATGAATAATAATGGACCGGAAAATAGTTGCAAATATAATTTTGCAATTTCAAAATTTGAAGATTAAATCAAATTGTGTCTTTGATCACAATCCACTCATATGTACATGCAACGAAACAGCAAGAACATTGTGTTGTTGTCATAAAAATAAGATAGACTTTTTTCAGAAGCTTTGATTCCCCTTCACAACCACTCGGAGTCTCAGACAAGTTAACATTTTGGCGGACAAGTAGATTTCAAAACTTACTTGTCCGGCGGACAAGTAAATATTCTGGCTTATTTCTATCGCTGCACTATATGTCTATGACGGAACCTAGCTTTAAGTCTCATCAAGACTAATATTTAACAACTATTGATAATTTAATCTATTTCCATAATAACACCTTCCCACCTGCCACCACTCCCCACCTGACAGTCCACATTTTTGCCAATCCACCCCTTCTCAAAAGTAGGCATGCCAGCCCATTCAAATTGCCTGGGAGTACTCTTACATTCAGGCAGTTAATAATTAATTTTAATCATACTGACTTGGTAGACTTTGTAATGCAATTGTTTCAAGTGAACGATGACATTCTCTGCCTAGACTGCTGGCCCCTTATCACTGAAATTAGACCACTAGCAGGGGTAGAACTTCAGCATTTATTTTACTGGACAGCAGGACTAGTAAAGACAAAAGTTTACTAGTCCACCAAAAGGTTTACTAGTCCTTAAAATATCAAAACAACACAAATTTAAATTGCAACAAATGCGTCAGACGGTCAATGGTGGCCGTTTTTAGCACTTGAATGGCTCGGTGGGCAGTTGCAGTGTTTTTCCAGCTTGCGTTTTTCTGCTGGTTTTGCAACCCCAGTCAAGTAATGATACATCGTGCATAAACGTAGACTAATAAAGCAATGTAGATGTAAACCGTATTCGAAAACCGTGCATTTGAAAATGACCACCAATTGCACTTATTAGCCCTACCCCTCTACCAGATACGCTAAACCAAACAAAACTGTCATTTCAGAATTCGATGTCACACAACAGCCAATCAACAGCACTGTTTCACTTTTCACTGTCGCCTCATTACGTAAAGAATTAGTTTGTCAATGGTACGGATGGTGGCATCATGCAACATGCTGATTTTTACTAGACAGCCGGACTAGTTGGTAGGCAGATTTACTAGTCCGCCGTAATCTTTACTAGTGTACGGACTAGCGGACTAGTGGGTAGTTCTACCCCTGACTAGTCTACCACCACCATACAGCAGTGGCGGCTTCCTTGCTTGAGTTTTGGTAATTTTATTCTGTGTGGTCAACATTTATTGATAAATTTAACAGGTGAATGATGATTTTCTTTGCCACTGGCACAAAGTGGTCAAGGCATCTGGACAGACATTATTTAGGTATTTGGCCAGTCTTTATACTCGCCAGCTGGCCCCCATTACTTCAAAAATTAGTCTCCAAGAAAATATGTGGTCGTCATTGGTGAGCCACAGCTCGCAAATTTAAGCCCTGTCCATGGATTTCAAACCAAACTCAACTCTTGACTTGTATTGAGGCCAGCCTCATCACAAATTTTATGGATGTCCAAAGAAGAGAGCAACAACGATGTTGTTGAAGCAACTAGCAAGTACTTTTTTACGAGGTGGGGTGCTAGCTCCATGCTCAACCCACCTCCTTTCTCATCCGGGCTTGGGACAAGCAACAGCGGAGTTGTGTATCTCTTATCGACATTGGGAGCAACTAATTTGTGAGCAACAACAGTTTATATAAAATAATAATGGCCGCCTACAGTAATTAGTGAGCACTGTGATGGTCGATTTCAACCCGATGTCTTTGTGTGTTTGCAGGCAGCACTGAATGATGGCTCAGTTCGGAGGTGTGAAGAACCCACCGTGGGTCCATGATGCAGCAGGAAGTAAGTTGAACATGCTCATCATTTTGAAAGTTTAAATGTTCAATTCAAGTAAATACTACTTCCAGTTATATATATGCAGTCGGTTGAAATTATTATAGCGTTCAGTATGACATTTTTACAAATCAACATGCTCGCTGGACCTGGCGACTGGTTTGGTGTGTTAGTTTGTTTTGTAAAATTGGCTATCAGATTATATATGTACCAGTGCATTATTTTGAGGCGACTGATAGCTCTCGCTCCCTATCACTCGCGCATCTTGGGAGCGATTTATCACTCGCAATAATTGCCATTATCGCTCGTGTCACCAGACCTGCTGCATGTGGTACCTTCTAGCGGCAAGATATACACTCATTTGTTTGAAAGAAAGTCCGTTCTTGTTAAGTAAATTAGCGTTGGCATGTAGTTGCTGACGTTTCCAGAACCATGATTTGGAGTTTGCTTGCTTATTGCTCAACGGGATTCTTGTTGTCACTTGACAGTCACAGATCATTAATCAGATGCAATTTTCCACACTGGGTAGCGCTGAAATCGAAACGTCCGTCCCATAAACGAAACTTATCAACGTCGTTAAACTGCTGTCATTTTCTATAACATCATCGCTAGTACTTGTCTCAAATGTTTTATCAGCATGCATTTCAATCTGTGCCAACGCTTGATGTCCCGAATTGACCCAATCGAATTAATCTTGCGTAACGGATGCCGCTATTGCATGGCTTGCTTCGATTGCGTTTTGGCATGACTGGGCAGTAGCATCACCAGACGAACAGTAACGCCACCTAGCGGATAAACATAAAGCTGATGTTTTGTGATTTCAGTTATGTGATGTGCATGTAAAACAATTTTTTGCAATCTGATGTTTTATATTGACTAATATATGGTAGGATAAAGTTAATATTGGAACTATGTTCACTCATCTATTTCTATGTGGATTCACATCCTTAATCCATTAACCTCTGATCTACCAATTGGCAATGTATTTAAGAAAACAATGTATTTAAGAAAACAATGTATTTAAGAAAACAATGTATTTAAGAAAACAATGTATTTAAGAAAACAATGTATTTAAGAAAACAATGTATTTAAGAAAACAATGTATTTAAGAAAACAATGATAGTTACAGTGATTTGCTTATATATTTCTAGTTCTGGCTTTTCTGGAGGGCCTCTGTCCTACCTGAGACAAATATGTGATGATCAATTCACCAGGTGGCGCTAACATAAATGAGTAGTTTGTTGAAGCTAGCTGTAATTATTAGCTTAAATATTTCAAACTTAGACATGGATATATCATTGATTTAAGAAAAGAATTGACTTAATAGGTATTGAGTAATAACATACCAGGTTTGTGCTGCTGACCTGATGCATGTCGTACATGTGTTGCCCAGTGACCCAGCCTGGGGCCGTTGCCGTCGGTAACATGCAGCAGGCCCATGTGGGCACGCTCCAGACACCTGTCCTCAGTCAGCCCGGCGTCGTCTCCAACACCATCTACTGTCTGGGGACAGCTCAGGCGGGCATTGGCACGCCGCAGCAGTATACCTCCCAGTACACCAGTCAGCAGCTCGGGGTCGCCATGCAGGTGGGTAGTGGTGACCAGTGATGGGGTGATTATGTCACCGATGTAATTGATTACAGATTGGTGGGATTGTTATTAAAAAAAAATTAGTGATTGCGATGTTTGACAAAAGTGCACCATTAACTCTTTTTATCCCAACTACAACTTTTCACTTGGCTTGTGTCAACAGACAGCAGACCACTGTTAAACTGGACAGTTGCATGTAGGTTTTAAGCTGTGTCAAACAGTGGGCTGTAACTAATGTGTAATGGGAATCCCTACTGCACTGGTAGAACCTGAGGAACTTAAAAACAGCAGTAGACAATGCTATATAAAGATATGACCTATGATTAAAATAAATATCTTAGGTATAAAATAATATATAAAGTAAAACAACATAGGTGTACTCGAAAAGGTTAAAGCATATTTAGCCAAAAATTATAAGGAATATTATTCAGATGTTTTACTATACATGTTGCAGCTATTCCGTCACTCCAGTTTTATCAGTATTATGTCGTTACTACTGTTTTTAACTGTCATTACTACTGTTTTTAAGTCAAAATGCATGCTATGCATATGTACCTTTTTAACAAATAAAGTTTTAGCATAGTTCATCTCTTTCTTGTTCCAATTATAGGGGAGGGTGGTAGGGACAAAATGAGAACAGATAGTACATGTTTTACTGTGCTACATGCGAGATTGCAGCTCCTGCAAGGTTTCTACAACCACTTGAAATCGGCCTTATTAGCAGAGTTTCGGGATCAAATCAGACAGTATTTTTTAATAACACATTAACTAATATATACAATATTCACGAAATGGTCTACTGGAATACTTTATTTCCAGGTGTATCTTCACTGGCATGCATATAGTTTAGAGACCTACTAAACATGTTAACACTACATCCATCATAAATCTTAATGATCTGTAACTATGAGTCACCAAACAAATTTAATTAATAATTACAAACTCACAATATAGTCCAAAGGACTTCAGGGCCTCTTGGCCCATTTTTATAATACACTAACTTAACGGGCAATAATTTTTAACGCTAAATGACAAAACGACACATAG
Organism: Paraescarpia echinospica; assembly: GCA_020002185.1. Classification (NCBI taxonomy): domain Eukaryota; kingdom Metazoa; phylum Annelida; class Polychaeta; order Sabellida; family Siboglinidae; genus Paraescarpia; species Paraescarpia echinospica. Next base: position 59,886,891 of record CM034535.1, read on the forward strand.
CTCCATCTATAGGAAATATATGAAATGTGAATGAGGGCGCTACTTGTAAGTGTGCGGATGTGACCAACGACAGGTAGAACTGGTGCATGTTAATCTCGGAGGATTTTCAAACATCAATAACTTTAAAAAAATTCAAAATTTCTGCATACATCCAGCGACATATTTGTAGATAGCAGAATTATCTTTGCAATGATATAGAAAAACATTAAATTCCGCAGGTGGAAGTAGCCTTTTGAAATATTGAGCCACCCAAGTACTCCACACCCCGGATGAATTTCAAAAATGTCTAAATCTACGAACCATCTCAATAGGCCCGGTAGATCACATGCAAAATTTCAGCCCGATACATGCAAAACTGACGGAGATGTGGGGGCACAAACAAACAGAGAACAAACTGTTTTATAACATGGATAATTTTTGTGAGTATAAAATGCACTTTGAGTAGATACTAGCCAATAATGTATCAAAATAGGTTCCTTGTTGGTTGTCTCATTCATAATTGTTGTGTCTGTTGCAGCAAGCAGCACTACAGCAGACACTTCCTCAGGTAAGTGATCTTACGTCATAGACATTTTGTCTACTTTATCCTATTCTCCACAATACATCTTCTTTCACGGTCTAGTCCAGACAGTACGTGGAAAACTTTCTAGTTTTGTATGTTACGTAAATTTATTAATAAATTTATTTATTTTGCTAAAAAGTAAACGGCACAAAATAGAAAAGGTGATTAAAACAACTATCAACAATTTGTAATGTCTGGGCGGCGCTACATACACACAGAAGGCGGTTTCCCAAAGTATTTATGACAATTCTTATGGTGTAAATTTGGGCAGTTTTTCGCAACACAAGTGACCAATAGGAATTTTTAAAATAAACGCATTACATTTTCTTCCAGCGGGGTCGTAGCTGAACCCTGAAACTTTGGCGCCTTAGATGCTAAGTGTGTAGGAAGAAAAAGTTTACATGTCATAGGTATATACATACATATGCTAACTCGAATACAGTCTGATAACTCGATGCAAAGAAGAGAATAAAACACGACTGTTGCCAATACATTGTCCCGTTTTGTACACCGTGCATCTGTTGCTTGTGTTCAGCCGGGGATAGCCATTCCAACAAGCCTGGCTGCCACCCAGGTGGCGGTCAGTTACCCCACCCCCCGGGTCGCCCAGCAACAGCAGTCCGTGGCAGCGGCACATCAGCCGAAGCAACGTGTCTTCACGGGCACCGTCACAAAACTGCACGACAACTTTGGATTTGTGGATGAGGATGTCTTCTTCCAAATGAGGTGAGTTGCAGTCGATGTGTGAGCTGAGGCAATACATGTCAGCTAGGATTGTTTTTTAATTTCTGCGAATAGTGTATTTTTTCTGCCCGAAGTATAGAATGAGTTTTATGAGTAAAAAATATATATTAAAACTTTATTCAGCAACACCCCTATTTCCAATGTACCACACAAAATGTGTGTTGTTTTGAGTAAATATTGGCAAATTTAGAAATATTGAATGATTTAATTTTTAAAGATTTATTTTTTAATGACATTTTAAAGAAAGGTCTTAAAATGTATTTCACTGAAACGAAACTATGTTTTGGCAACTGTATAATGGCCTGCATATCGCAGAATGTTAATGAAATGATAGTTTGGTCAGTAAATAAATAAATAGCTCCTTAGAGGGTGTTTAAATGCATTTAAAAAAAAAATTGAATCTGTCACAGAGAGTAGTCTTATATAATTTTGAAGCATTGCTCTTTAATCTGATCAGCCTGACACTACACACTATTGGTCACCAGAGAATAGTTTTGAAAACTAATGATAATTTATAATTAATTCATATTTATAGATTTTATTTTTTTAACTAATAAAAAAATATTGAATAAATATCTACCACTGCCTGGCCCCAGTAGAAATGTTCAGACTGTTCCTAGACCAACTTTTCTGTGGTTTTCTTGTTTTCAAGCTTGAGATTACTAGACATTGTGTAGTTTTATACATTTCTTTTACTATTACTTGTTGTTATTATTGCAGCTGTGTAAAGGGCCACTTGCCGAAGGTGATGGATCGTGTGTTAGTGGAGGCCACCTACAACGCCAATATGCCATTCAAGTGGAACGCTACACGCATACAGGTCTTACCTAACCAGGTCAGTCGGGTGAACATTCTAAATCAACAAATGCTACTGATTAATTAAATGGCGCCATTCGCACCTGGGAATCTAACTTGCTATTTTTGTCAGGTTTCCTCTTGTTTAGATTTATTCTGGAACTGGTGATGTGATGTCGCTGTAATACTCAGGTAACATCTCATGATTCTTACACATCTTATGAATGGAGTACTAGGAAATTGCAAACAAAACCTCTGATATGTTTTGCAGAAGTATAGTATAAGTTTCATCAGATGCTGTTTTACTAACATTCGTATTGAGCCTGTTTTTGGTCTGTAGAATAAATTTTACAGTGGTCTTGCTTATTGATCACTGAATTCAACACAAGGATGTCCCACAGGGACACTTTCGCCAGTTTAACAATGCATTCTATTTAATGATGGATTTTTATTATGAGTTCATTATCTTAGCGAAACGGTCCCCCAGTGTGTTCATCTAGAACGGTCAGTTTGGTCAACAGCCCTGGGGACCGTTTCACTAAAAAAATTAACTCAAGAAAATCTGACATTAAACAGAATCTTAAACTAAAGATGCTTGTTTAAAAATGCAAAAAGCCACCACAATATCACGCGAAAGTGTCTCGGTGGCGCGTCCTGGTATTGAGAGTTTTCAGCAAACAAGCTCACTGTTAAGGAGCAACACTGATATTAAAGAGCAAAATTTGGCATTAGAAAGTTAGTGAAACACGCCTGGTCTGTGTGTTTGTTCTAGATGTCTGTGACACCGTCCCAGACTGGTCAGTTTGGTCAACCACCCTTACCCTCGTTGCCGGGTGGCTACGTGCTCAAGGCCCCGCAACAAATGGTCAACCAGAACATGGGGGGAGGTAGCCTTGTGGGGGGTGGGGGTGGAATGGGAGGTGGGGTGCAGCCACCCCCTCTGATGGCCCAACACCCCCAGAGTGCATCAAGCCTCATGCAGCAGTCAAATGTTGGACGCGGCATCGTGACGGCTAAGCGACCGGACGTCTCCAGTTATCGTGGCGACCGCAGTCGTGACCGTGACAGACACGCTCATGATCGTCGCGACAGTCGTCGATCACCCATAAAGCGAACATGGTCCCCTCGGAGGTCAAGGTCGCCAGCGTCGAGGACGAAAAGCCCCAGTAGGAGGTCAAGGCGGGTCATTCCTCGCTACGCTGTGCAGATTCCAAAATTGTCGCTTGACTCGTAAGTTGGATCTTTGTGAATCTTATCGGGTCTGTTTGTTCGTCTCTTGTGAGGTTTGTAAATGGGTTCCTTGTAGTGTACACTGTCATGCTGGTTATATATTTGTTTGATTTTATATATTTGTTCTTGTGTGTGTGTTTTTTGTAGTGAACTGATACACAATGCATACTTCTTTATTATAAAACAGACAATACACATTGTCTGCTTCAATTTTATAAAACAGTGTTTGTTGTCCATCTGAGCATGTTTCCCTCAGTTTAACGTGTATGGGGCTGATATTTTGTACACGTGCTTACGATCCCACTAGGGCGGTTTATGGTCACACTTTTTAAAATTTCGCCTGGCTTGGTGGGATGTGGATCTTGTATACAAAAAAGTGTGTTAGATTTTGAATAGTTGACAGTGACTTGAAATAAGTCACGATTACTGAAAAATCTCACTTTTTAACCCGGAAGTAAATTTTGCCATTCAAAGTCACGCCGTGCTGCACCGCACCAGCACATTTCCAGTGATGGCCACCGTTATTAGTTTCGCATTCGATGAGGGCTTCAGTTCACACTTTGACAAATTGAGCTTTTTACAAAAGTTAAGTGTTCCTAATTGCAGCGATGGCACATTTGCCTAGAAAAAACATTCAAAATTAGTAACATCCTTTTTGAATGCGGTGAACGTCGCTGTATGTAAAATTTAACCGTTCAATTTACGGCAGCGAGCCGCGAACGCGGCCCTGATATAATCAGTGAACATGCCTGCCGTTGCATGTCCACAGACTGGACGCGAGTGTGATCACGCTGAAGTCTCGTTACACAAACCTATACGTGCCGAGCGACTTCTTTGACGCCTCCTTCAACTGGGTCGATGTGTTCCCCCTGCACCGACCTTTGACCCTCGGTCATCAGTGCAGCTTCCATATCAGGAACAAAGACGTCGAACCGCTGGAGAAATCACATGATTCTTCTCTCGAGCCAACCGACGCTGACCATCTCTATAGTGCCAAGGTATGTAGGCTGACATCGCAAAATGATGTATATGACTATGTACTTAGGCAGTGTCATTTTCGAAAGAATTTCAAAAACACCAGTTTCCAGTAAGTCCCTCGTTAAATGTCATTGTAGTAGTGTAGAAGTGGTCTTGGTTGTAAGAAGCGATGAACAAAAAATAGCAGCCACTTTGAAAAGGATAAACTGTCATGAGAGAAAAAGCTTTATTTGTCACTTGGCAAAGTGGCCAGTGTTTCTTAATGCGACGAAACTAGGAAAGTTCTACTCCAAATATGAGTACAGATTATTTTGGTAGAGTTTTCAAAGGAGTTTTGAAGCTTGTTTAGCAGTTGAATGGCCAAACCGATGCTCAACTATAAAACTCAAACCGATTCCTAATACTAGTTTCATAGGTTTATTATACTAAGATTTTGCTTGTGAACTTTACTTTTTAGTCCTTTGGGCCGAAGGTCCAACGGACTAATGCCATCACTCCGCGTCCGCTGTGCGCTGTTAGCTGCCATGTCTCAGAAACCGTTCAGCAACTTTTTCTCTAATTTTGCATAGACGTATCTTAGGGTACTGCCATTATGCACAAAAAATCTGTATTTGATCGACTCATTCTAAGGGCCCAGAAACTGGTATATTTTCACATTTTGCCTATTTTTTCAAAAACTCTTTAGTAACTTTTTCTCTAATTTTGTATAGACGCATCATAGGGTAGTACCACTATACACAAGAAATCTGTATTTGATTGAATAATTCTAAGGGCACCTCAGGGCCTCCAAAATGCAAAATAAAATAAAAAAATTGCCTGCTTCCTTACTACTGTGGCAGAACCTGGCCAGCTGCCAAGTTCTGTGTATTGGTCACTGCTGGAGAACCTGGGCAGTTGTGTATTTCACTACCTCTGCCTGCCATTGTCCCATTGTTGAACAGAATGAATGCCTCATGCTATGTATATGTACCTTGTGAACAAATAAAGTTTTGTGATAGTTTCTTTCTTCTTTCCATTCTGGGGAAGGGTGGTAGGGGCAAAATGAGAACAGAGAATGTGTGCACATTTTCTTAAACAACCTTTGACTGCTACATGCAAGATTGCAGCTCATCAACTCTCCTGCAAGGTTTCTACAACCACTGGAAATCGGCCTAAAAAGCAGAGTATCGGGATCAAATGCAACAGTATTTTTAATAACACATTAACTAATATGTACATTGTACAATCTTCACGAAAAAGTCTACTCGAATATTTTATTTCCAGGTGTTTAATCACTGGCATGCATATAGTCTCCATTAAACAAGTCAACATTTTACTTCCATCATAACCCTTAATGATCTGTAACTATGATTCACCAAAAACCATTTCAGTAATAATTACAAAATTACAATGTAGTCAGTCCAAAGGACTTCTTTGTTTCTTAGATATTTGCCGATTTTGTAAACACCCGAGAACGGGGCATTAGTACTGGATTTAATGGTGTATAAAGTTTATTATTAGTTCCACATGTGACCACCAGGTGATGTTGATGTCGACGCCAAGCCTGGACGAGTTGTATCGCAAGTCGTGTGGCCTGGCGGAAGACAACATCAGTTCCTCCTCCTCTGATTCACGGAGCGGAGACCTACAGCACCCGACCCGACTCATCCAGTTTCTCGTTGGTCTCAAGGGCAAGAGTGAGCCCATGGCCATCGGGGGACCGTGGTCCCCATCCATAGACGGACCCAATCCCGACAAGGACCCGCACGTCTTGATCAAGACGGCAATACGCACAACGAAGGCACTGACGGGCATAGATCTGAGTCACTGCACGCACTGGTAGGTGTCATGTGACTTGTAGTCGATCAGAGCAGGAGCATTCTCTGACAAATCGGCAGTGGTTGTTGGCACTTGTTGCACTTTGATATCGAGACTTCTTGCGAAGTGGTGTGATGGAAAACTGTGTCTAGTTATGTAACTGAAGTGCTTTCCAAGTTTTGTTTTACTTTTCTCCCGTTATGAAAACTAATTAAATGTCTCGGCGGCTACTAGAAAGTAGTTCAGTTGTTGCTATTCGGCATAAAAACACAGGTTTTCATTGTATTGTGTTGGGTGAGATACTGGGCCAAAAGCCATTCTGAATATATGTTTAGTTGAGTGGAAACAAACCAAGTTGTTGGAACCGTGCTAGCTTTTCCCGATACCAAGACTCTCCTCTCTTGTAGCATCAGATGACTGGATTATACAAAGGACACAGATGTAATGTGTGTGACTGAGGAATGTAATGTGTAATTAAAACTTCCTTGTCAATTCATTTCAGAATTATTTCATGAACAAATCTAACTGATGTAGTATCCACTAAGATATGCTAACTTGTTTGAGCAAATTTGTTAATTCAGTTTTCTGAAATCGTTGGAGAAACTGTTAATTTTTTGACGACATCCAACAGAAATTCTGCAAAAACAGACATGTTTGTATATGCTATCTGGTATTCACGTATTTGTAACTTGCTCAATCTGACATTTGATGTAATTTCTTGTGGTGATTTTAACAAATGTATGCACGCTAATTAAAGCACGTAATACTATTCATGCATTACAGATTTGAATGTCGCTAAACCCGATTCTTTATTGGCTAAAATTAATTGATGAAGGAGTTTTAATTGAGTGTTTACATGTTCTGCTCTGGTATGCTATGGCCAGATTGAATGACATGAGTACAGTCGTGTGTGAATGAATCTCAAAACTTCAGGGTAGGTTTTTTTTTGACATGTATGTATAAGTTTGTTCATTTTTCTCTAAAGCTGGTACTTTGGTAAGACCTAGAGACAGTTTATCTGGACAGTCTGGCCTTGCCACGTTATAGAATGAACTGTCTGTGTGGTTATAGTTGGCGATTGGTGTGCAAGCATATGTGTTTGTTTGTGGATAATGACAGTGATTATGTTGGTTTACAATTGAAGTATAGTAGACGTACATTTAAAATTACTAATTCAACCACAAACTTTTGCCAGTTTGTCTTACAAAAGAGAGCTGTGTTGGGTTAAATATGGTGTTCTATCAATTGTTGATAGAAAGTCATTCAGGATTTAACATTTCTATGAAACATAAGTTGTATTGGCACGGGCGGGTCACATAGGTTCATGATAATACTAGTAGAGATCTCAAACTAAAACAGTGAGTTCAACAGAGAAGCCATGACATTTCTCAAATTGCTGTTTAAATCGGGACCTATATACAGTTTACAGTACAGTTTTGTTAACTCAAAGTTGTTAACTGCGAAACATTTATCTGAGTTAGGTTAAAGTAACCAGGCTTACTTTTCATGTTTTTGTATGTTGATTTCTTCCTTGGCATAGCATCCTGTCTCGAGATGGGTGCTGACACCTAGTGCCAAGGAAGACATTGACTTCCTTGGCATAGCAGCTATCCCTCCTGTCTCGAGGTGGGTGCTGACACCTAGTGCCAAGGAAGACATTGACTTCCTTGGCATAGCAGCTATCCCTCCTGTCTCGAGGTGGGTGCTGACACCTAGTGCAAAGGAAGACATTGACTTCCTTCATAAACATTCTATCTCACTGCTACAACTATTACCTCTGGTACTCTGCTCCAGAGGCATTTGGTAGAGTAAAATGTTATAGCCAGCTGTGTTTTAGAACAGAATTGATATGATAAATATTTAAGTTACCAAAGTTTGAGTTAACAAAGTTGTACTGTATGCGAACGAGGCAAGTGATTAAATTATGTTATAACGCTGTAATAAGTAAATAATAATATAAAAATAATAATTGATAACAAAATCTCCCTTGACTGAGAGTGATATTGTGTATGCGTGCGGCTGTTGGTTCCTGTATTCTCATAATAAAACCTCAAATCCCTTTCTAAAAACATGTATGTATGTATACAGTGGAACCTCCCTATTAAGGTCACCCTCGGGAATTATCATATAGGAAGGTGACCATAGTAGGCTATTAGAGGAACTAATTTCCTTCACTTTAACCTTACAAAAACAATTTGGGACTATCCCATGTGACCTTAATTGTGAGGTGGCTGTATTACTGAGGTGATTCTAAAGGGAGGTTAGACTGTGCAACATAGTCAACTAAGACAAAAGCAATGACAGAGACTAATAATAAACCACTAGCATGACCAGTATTCTGATGGGCTCACAGGGGGGGGACAAACACCAGTGCTGACAGTCCATTGGTTGCCTTGCAACCATCACCTCTATCAACCGCCATGCGGTTGCGCCAACCGACTAACACTGTTGCTTTGGCACCACCTTTTTCCCGCAGGTACAGATTTGTGGAGATGCACTATAGGCGACCGGAGGAGACGCACAAAGGGCGCGTCGTGCCCGCCCGTGTTGAAACTGTCGTGATTTTCTTGCCAGACGTTTGGAGCTGCAGCCCGACACGTCTCGAATGGGAGTCGATGGCCGCCGCTTACAAAAAACAGCTGCAGGATAAGTTGGCCGCAGACCGGACGGACCTCACACATCAGGCACCATCTCTTTTATGCGCTATATATTTATCATATATTACACATACATATCTACAGTTATATATTGTTACCATCGTTATTATTTACATCGATGCCATGTTCACCCTCCCGTTGCTGCCGTTGCCGTCGTCTCATCGTTTCTGTGACCCCTCCCGTCTTCGTTTCTTTAGTTACTCATAGCACCACTACCTTGTCACCACCGCCTATGGTATTGGTCCTCATTGGCGGAGAAGCTTTGCGGCCTCGCGAGTCAGTCTCGCTCTGAGCATTGCGTACAGATGAAGTGACTGATGATGATGTGTGTTGTTGTTATTGCATCGTTGTAGGGTATTGAGCGAAACGCGTCCTCTAGCGACCAATGCCGGTAGCTTGCAGTCATGCCAGTGCATGGTGCTTGTATGGCCACATGGGCATAAAGCATGATCCACCAAAGGGAATTTCTCGTTAAGAACGATTCATTTCTTCGTTTGACATTCATTCGTATTGTGCAGGAAGTCATCAATGGATATGTCGCTTATAACATGTGCAACGTAGATGTAGCTTTGCTGGTAATTACTGCTAAGTAGGGTGTTAAAATCTGTTTGATCTCGTAGCGAAATTCTGCGAGATACAGTTGAAGAAATTTCCATTTTTAGTTCATAATAGAATCTTGACAAAGTCGGGCCGTAAAACTTGCTTGTTTGCGGCAGACAAACAAGGTCGTTTCTTGTTTCAGTGAGCTCCACCTGTTGTTTTGTCGAACGCGACATTGACGTAGAAATCACTAGCTCTTGAGGCCACTCAATGCGATGAAGCGGGCATGTCACATGACCTCTGCCATAGCCACCTTCACTCTTCTCTGTCTCAGTAGCGTAGATATGATCGTGTAAACTTGTGTTTCGAATTGCACCGACCGGTGGCGCGGCTGTGAGTATGTGCAGTGACACAGTTGTCGTGTTCCAGGAAGACGAGGATGACGGAGAAGGCGGCTCCGGGGTGGAGGAAAAGAAGGATCCGACCCACTACTCCGAGATGGATCCCAAGACCATGAAGGTTGCTCTTTTTGTAGTCGAATGTAACATGTATTTTTGGGCCGAAGGTCCAACAGATTTGTGCCATCACTCTGCGTCCACCATGCACTGTCCGCCGTGTCCCGTTAGCTGCCATTTCTCAGAAACCGTTCAGCAACTTTTTCTCTAATTTTGCATAGACATCTTAGGGTACTGCCACTATGCACGAGAAATCTGTATTTGATTGAATCATTCTAAGGGCCCCCGGGACCCCCGTAATCCATTACAGGTCATGATTGTGATCAGATATAATTTCCAAAACTAATTAAGAATAACACCCAAAGTTCTTTTGCATTTTATTGCATGATTATGGACTATCTATTAGTTTGAAGTTGTGATATGGTCAGCTACTTGTATCGACAGAAAGGTTATGAGTGTCGTGTGTCGCTAGGTGGCTGACCTGCGTCATGAGTTGGAGTGTCGCAATCTGAGTTGTAAAGGCCTCAAGTCTCAGCTGATAGCGCGGCTGTGTAAGGCAACGAAGACAGAGCAGGAGAAGGAGGAGGAAGAGACAGAGAAAAAGGTAGGGCGGCAAACATTTCATGATACACAAGTACAGGTGTGTTTATAGTTTCACTTTAGAAGGTGTTGTGGAGCGCGTTGACGTATTGGTTGGAACATCAGGCTCTCTGTCGAGAGATTCTGCGTTGAACAGCTCTGCCAGGCAGTAGTGTTGACAATTTGAAAGTTTCGTTGACAGAACATTCAGATTGTGAACAGTGTTTCAGGATTATTAGATTTGATCTGGCAGGCATGGATGCTGTGCTATACAAGAACTTACCTTTATGAAATCTGTACTTGAATATGGCTGTATAGTGGAAGAATTTGTTGAGGTTTTTGTTAAATGGCATAAATCATTCGGACGCACGATTCGTACTGCCACCAGTATAACTGAGTGAGGAGCCGTGCGGTACATGAAGTGTGAGACAGTGGGTTGTTTCCTGTCGCAGGATGTGGGCATGAGTGAGGAGGTGGCGGAGGAGAAAGTGGAGGAAGACGAGAAGGAACTGGAGAAGAAAAAGAAGGAGGTGAGTCTGTGGCAGAGACTGAGCTGATGAAAGCTTCCACTCGGTTACAGTCGTCCTGAAGATAACATGTCGTAGTCATCTGTCGTGAAAATTGTCTAGACAGATGTCTGCTGCGTACAGTTGTTGGTGGAGTGATGTGTTGTTTGATAGCAGTGGGTGACAATCATAACTGTAGTGTACGACTCTTATTTTGTGTGTATAACCATGGTGTGTGTCAGTCTTGTGAGAGTGGTATGTGACGGACATGTGAGAGGTGTGTCAGTCATGTGAGAGTGGTGTGATAGTCATGTGAGAGTGATGTATGTCAATTGTGGTTTGCGAGTCGTGATAGTGGCATGTGAGTTATGAGCCCATGGTGTGTAATAGTTATGTGACGGTGTATGAGAGTTATGTGACAGTGGTAAGTGGCAGTCATGTGAGGGTGATGTCAAATTAGTCATGTGGCATGTGCAGGATGAGGAGCAACGGAAGCAGGAGGAGCGAGAGAGGGCCGCGGTGGAGAAGAAGTACACCCTGCCAGAGAACCCGACCATCGTGGTGCAGCCATCTGCCACGGCCAAGAGTGGCAAGTTTGACTGCACCGTCATGTCCCTCAGCCTCCTGCTCGACTACAGGCCCGAGGACAACAAGGAACACTCCTTTGAGGTGGGCACTGATGTATAATGTGACTCGCCACTCACATGTGTCTGTTCTGCACACGAGGCAAAATAGCTGTCTAGGTCACGGTCCTTCAATGTTGTGAATTAGGCAGATATGTATAGTTTATAATCTCATCCTTCTAAGTCCATTTTCATCAACAAGCAATGCAAAAACTAACAAAATACATGCACTTACGAACCCACATATTAAAAAGGCAACATACGATATGAGACAAAATGACTTCATTTCTCAAAACGTTGCTTTTTAAAAGTTTTCTTTAATTTTACAAATAAATCCAAACCTACTGAAGGTATTTCAACACAAGGTATTTTAAACCTCAACGTCTGTGGAATCCAAAATGGTATAAAACTCAATTTTGCAACTTGTGTGTCGTGTGTTTGTGTGTTCACTGTTCTATCAGCATTGAACTGTCGTGTGTGTTAGGCATTGCAATGTGCAGGTTGTAACCGAATCAGTCCCCAAGAAACTGGCCAAATAAAGTTATTCTTGTCGGGAAAAATTGTGTGTATATACCCAGTGGTTTCTTTGTGTTTCAGTGCTATTTGACGGCATCATGCTGTGGGCCATTTTTTCAAAGAATTTGAAGTTTCATAAGCAAAATGTGATGCGTGATCTATCCTGATCTGTAGGTGTCGCTGTTTGCCGAGCTGTTCAACGAGATGTTGATGCGAGACTTTGCGTTCGGCATCTACAAGGCTCTGGTGGCAGCACCGGACAGACGCGAGGACGACAAGAAGGAACACAAGAGCAAGGAGGCGAAGGACTCGGACGACAAGAAGGAAGACCACGGCAAGGATTCGGAGGTCTGACAGTAATAAAATTAATAAATGTGACAGTTCAGGCTATAACCTATTAGGCCCCAGTAGTAGGCAACATTGTATTTTCCATAGAACATCTGCCATCAGATTTTTTCTTTGCATATTGTTATAATGTGTCAACTTATTTTTGTACATAGAGGCACATAGAAAATTATTAATCTTCAAAATAAACAACTTAATTGTCAATATTGTATTGTCTTTTCTACAGATTTTTCAACACAAGATGGTAAATATGCTCAAAATTTGGCAATAATACTGGATATAAGAGGTTGCTTTTTCTGGAAAATGAGACATTTTGGGTTTTAAGGCAACAGGTTCCTCATAAAATGTCAGATTTTAATTAACTCGTATCTTAAAAACTATTTGTTCAATATTGACCAAATTTGCAGTGTCTTAAGTGTATTTGAAAAGAATGTCGGATATTAAATACTAGTCAGTTTGCATAACGGTAACCATGGTAACCATATAATTCTTTAAAATACTGACGGGGTGGTTTTATGGATAGTCCCATGGAAAATTGAATTCATGTTTAAATTTGTGTTACTTATTCTAGCAAACACTATATGTTGTGCAATGAAGTAATTTGGCTGAAAAAAGAGTAATACCTTTGATAAAAATTAATTTTTATTATACATTTAAAACAATTACATACAAATATTAAAAATGATATTTTTACCAAAAGTTTTATGGTTTGGTCAGCCAAACTACTACTTTGCGCAACTTAATATATGTCAGAATACATAAAAAATGAAAATATGAATTCAATTTTTCCGTGGGACTATATACAAAACCATCCCCATCAGAATTTCCAAGAATTATCTGGTTACCATGGTTATTGTTATGCAAATTGATTAGTATTTAATATCTGGCATTCCTTTCATATAGATTTTATACACTGCTAATTTGGTCAAGGTTGATAAGTAGATTTTAAGATATGACTAATAATTAAAATATGACATTTCAGTTTTATAATGATACCAGTGTCATCCGTGTTAGTAAATTTGTTGCAAAGTTATGGTGCTTATATTAATCCACACGTAGAATTCAAATTTTGATACAGACAACATCAATCAAAACACGGTTTCAAGATAATAATTCCAATTTGCATCATTGAACCTTCAACCGGGTGGTAAATTGTTTATTATTTCTAAAAATGCAAGAATCAAAACTCCCCTGTGAATGTATTTTCGCATTTTGTAAAATGTACCTTACTGTTTGAACCATTGTGGCCTGTCACAAATACTAGAATTTGTCAAGGGCAATATATGTCTGGGATCATTCGTAGTCATTATACAATTATAAATGCTAAAGAATGACATTTGAAAGGTCGATGCCTCATTTGTTAACATTTATATATTTTCATGATGCTAGAATAAATATGTATAGGCCCATAACAATGTTTGCGATTTGAAAGTTGCATCCAAGGAATGTTCAAACTGAACACGAAACAATAAAATTATAAACACCTGTTGGAGGCAGGCAGGGCTAACTGCAAGTTCTTGTAATTGCCCTTGGATGCTGTACATTTGCTATGTATCTGGGACCGGTCATAAGCACGTACAGTCATTGAAAAAATTTAAGTAATAATGAATTGACTATAAAAAGTCAAGTTTATAGAAAGTACAGGTGCATAAACAGACTACAAAATAGTAGATTATTTATTTCTTGTTTGTGGCTAGAGACAGTTTTGTTAGAGCTACTTCAGTTGTGGAATGCACTGTTTAGTTCCATTTCATCTATGCCTGTTCTTTTGTACACAGGAGCCGCAGTCGAAGAAGCAGAAGACTGGAGATGATAAGAAGGAACAAAAGGTAAATGATTACGGTAGTACAGCTCGTATGTTTAGTCAATGTTGCTCAGTATCATCTATAAATAAAATGGTAGGAAATGTGCTCATTTTGTTTAAACAATTGATAATGTTACTTGCAATATTTAGAATTACGCGTGGCTAGTTTTTAACCATATTTGTTACTTCTAATAATTTGTTATTTAATGGTTTAATTGTGAATCTTTGAATTTCTTGTATCCGTGTGACATTTTACAGGTACAAAGAAATCTGTTGAGATAGTCTGAGGAATAAAAAATGTTGATCTTGATCTTGTTTCCTGTATAATTGTACAATGTTACAAAATTTGTAGCTGAATTTAAATAAAGTGGCTTTCTTATTCCAGATGTATCTCACACAAATTCATTATCATAACTTGTACTTGGCTAAGTGATAATTGAAGATATCTAAAGTGAAGTATTTTTTGTTCAATTTGCTTTATGTTTTATTAGTTAAATATAGATCTATGTTGTAATCAAGTTATCATTGTGCAAGAGTATTTTAATGTTTGTTACAGGAGGACAAAAAGAAGTCTGACAGAAAGGAAGATAAGAAAAATAAGGATGAGAAAGTTAAGGTAAGGCACTACTTTTTGGTTTTCTAATAATCTCCTGTCGTTAATATTGTTGTGTAATTTTTTTGACATTCATAACTAGTCTCTCTGTTCTGCCATTTGTCAAAGTGCTTATAGTGAGACCTTATGTTACCTTATGTTATCTTATGTTACCTTATGTTATCTTATGTTATCTTATGTTATCTTATGTTATCTTATGTTACCTTATGTTATCTTATGTTACCTTATGTTATCTTATGTTACCTTATGTTATCTTATGTTACCTTATGTTACCTTATGTTATCTTATGTTACCTTATGTTATCTTGTTATCTTGTTATCTTATGTTATCTTATGTTACCTTATGTTACCTTATGTTATCTTATGTTACCTTATGTTACCTTATGTTATCTTATGTTATCTTATGTTACCTTATGTTACCTTATGTTACCTTATGTTATCTTATGTTACCTTATGTTACCTTATGTTACCTTATGTTACCTTTTGTTACCTTATGTTACCTTTTGTTACCTTATGTTACCTTATGTTACCTTATGTTACCTTATGTTACCTTATGTTACTTTATGTTATCTTATGTTACCTTATGTTACCTTTTGTTACCTTATGTTATCTTATGTTACCTTATGTTACCTTTTGTTACCTTATGTTACCTTATGTTACCTTATGTTATCTTATGTTATCTTATGTTACCTTATGTTATCTTATGTTACCTTATGTTACCTTATGTTACCTTATGTTACCTTATGTTATCTTATGTTACCTTATGTTACCTTTTGTTACCTTATGTTACCTTATGTTACTTTATGTTATCTTATGTTACCTTATGTTACCTTTTGTTACCTTATGTTATCTTATGTTACCTTATGTTACCTTTTGTTACCTTATGTTACCTTATGTTACCTTATGTTATCTTATGTTATCTTATGTTACCTTATGTTACCTTATGTTATCTTATGTTATCTTATGTTACCTTATGTTACCTTATGTTACCTTATGTTATCTTATGTTACCTTTTGTTACCTTATGTTACCTTATGTTACCTTATGTTATCTTATGTTATCTTATGTTACCTTTTGTTACCTTATGTTACCTTATGTTACTTTATGTTATCTTATGTTACCTTATGTTACCTTATGTTACCTTATGTTATCTTATGTTACCTTTTGTTACCTTATGTTACCTTATGTTACCTTATGTTATCTTATGTTATCTTATGTTACCTTATGTTACCTTATGTTATCTTATGTTACCTTATGTTACCTCTCCATGTGCTATTTCTGTCAGCGCAACAACTGTTGGCATGGCATTATATGGTAACATTGTAGCTATCCATGGGCATCAATTGATTTCATTAATCTAAAGGTGGTTTAACTAGAAAATATTAATAGTTGTCTTTTCTTGCCGTGCAACGGTGGGATAACTCGGCAAGTTAAGGAATTTAAAAAATAATCTTCACCCAAACGGCACAACTCACTATGGTCATAAAACGGCCCCAAACTACTTTATTGCATTAAGTAACATTCCACCAAACAACTTAACGGCAATGGGATGATGGTATTTTATGTTATTTACCCTAAATATTTGTTTCCATGAAGGCATACCTCCATCGCAAATAAGTAACCATTGCCATCGTAACAGTTATGCAAATTAGCCGTTTTTTCATGTGTCCAATAGTCTTCAATCAGCTACTATAATCCTCAAATTTTATGAAGATATGTTGAGTTTTCACCAAGATATGGCCCGTGGTTACTTTAGGACCAGTGACTCCCCTTAATATAAATGTCTGTGTGCTGTAAGAACTTGCATGCTGACGTTGGTTATGTTGTTGACAGGACCGTGAAGACAGAGACCAGGAACAAGAGGAGGATGTGTCTGATCAAGTAGGAACACATATCTGTCTGTTGTATACAAATTCTTCCCTACCATATCTATGTGCTAAATATTTAACACCTATTCCATTAAATTTGAGCAAACAAACTGTTAGAAATTTTTTTTTCAATGAAGTACTTATGAAAGTAGACATGCAAAGTCCAAATCTCATAAAAGGCGGCTGCGTCAGAAACTGTTCTATCTGGCCAGAGTCTCCCGTGAATCAGCAGTGTATTCAAATAGGCCGAGAGCGTTAGGACACTTGATTTCAGTGACATAATTTTTGACCTGGCATGAATTTTCAAATCATGAGTATATTTCTGGTCAGCCCTTGTACTTCATCATATGGTTATAGACGGGGTTGGGGTCTAGTACTTGGATTTTTAAAATGATAAGTACTTGTACTTGATCTATCTATTGTGCATTTCAGAATATCAAGTAGAGTCAGTCGGGGCATAATGCCCAGTTTTCAGGATATCAGATGTGGAGAAAAGATTCCTTTAAGTATATATCCTCGTTTGTGTGTTGTGGATAATCTAGTTCGGTTTCTTAGGTCTGTTATTTGTGTTGATGTTTTTTTACCTACCGAGTCAAGTTTTTTAAAACAGTTGCAATGTCATTTTTATCAGAAGTCATCGTGGGGTATGAAGCCACCCTACGTGGCATTTTTTTATTTATGTATTTTATATTGTTCTTATATTTCGCACCCAACTGATACATTTATACCACTGCTACAATACTATTTCCATGTTCTATACATTCGCTTCAGTTAGCTCAGTTTCCCGTGGCTACTGTACACAGTCTCAAATTTGTAAGGACGTTTTTGTGTAATTTTGCTGATAAAATTGTAATGTGGACAGCTTACGTCGTGTTTTGTTCCTGTTGCACCCGTGTTGTCACCAGACAGACAGACAGCATGATATGTTGTCACCAGACAGACAGACAGCATGATATGTTGTCACCAGACAGACAGACAGCATGATATGTTGTCACCAGACAGACAGACAGCATGATATGTTGTCACCAGACAGACAGCATGATATGTTGTCACCAGACAGACAGACAGCATGATATGTTGTCACCAGACAGACAGACAGCATGATATGTTGTCACCAGACAGACAGACAGCATGATATGTTGTCACCAGACAGACAGACAGCATGATATGTTGTCACCAGACAGACAGACAGCATGATATGTTGTCACCAGACAGACAGACAGCATGATATGTTGACAGACAGCATGATATGTTGTCACCAGACAGACAGACAGCATGATATGTTGTCACCAGACAGACAGACAGCATGATATGTTGTCACCAGACAGACAGACAGCATGATATGTTGTCACCAGACAGACAGACAGCATGATATGTTGTCACCAGACAGACAGACAGCATGATATGTTGTCACCAGACAGACAGACAGCATGATATGTTGTCACCAGACAGACAGACAGCATGATATGTTGTCACCAGACAGACAGACAGCATGATATGTTGTCACCAGACAGACAGACAGCATGATATGTTGTCACCAGACAGACAGACAGCATGATATGTTGTCACCAGACAGACAGCATGATATGTTGTCACCAGACAGACAGACAGCATGATATGTTGTCACCAGACAGACAGACAGCATGATATGTTGTCACCAGACAGACAGCATGATATGTTGTCACCAGACAGACAGACAGCATGATATGTTGTCACCAGACAGACAGACAGCATGATATGTTGTCACCAGACAGACAGACAGCATGATATGTTGTCACCAGACAGACAGACAGCATGATATGTTGTCACCAGACAGACAGACAGCATGATATGTTGTCACCAGACAGACAGACAGCATGATATGTTGTCACCAGACAGACAGACAGCATGATATGTTGTCACCAGACAGACAGACAGCATGATATGTTGTCACCAGACAGACAGACAGCATGATATGTTGTCACCAGACAGACAGACAGCATGATATGTTGTCACCAGACAGCATGATATGTTGTCACCAGACAGACAGACAGCATGATATGTTGTCACCAGACAGACAGACAGCATGATATGTTGTCACCAGACAGACAGACAGCATGATATGTTGTCACCAGACAGACAGACAGCATGATATGTTGTCACCAGACAGACAGACAGCATGATATGTTGTCACCAGACAGACAGACAGCATGATATGTTGTCACCAGACAGACAGCATGATATGTTGTCACCAGACAGACAGACAGCATGATATGTTGTCACCAGACAGACAGACAGCATGATATGTTGTCACCAGACAGACAGACAGCATGATATGTTGTCACCAGACAGACAGACAGCATGATATGTTGTCACCAGACAGACAGACAGCATGATATGTTGTCACCAGACAGACAGACAGCATGATATGTTGTCACCAGACAGACAGACAGCATGATATGTTGTCACCAGACAGACAGCATGATATGTTGTCACCAGACAGACAGACAGCATGATATGTTGTCACCAGACAGACAGACAGCATGATATGCAACTCCATCTGGCCATCTTGAAGTTGTTATTTTCAAATTGCAAGGTAGATAGGGTGGGAAGGCGTTCGCCCCAGAGGGAGCTTTTTATACTCTCCTACTTTACATTTATAAATTTATAATACAAAATACAGACCTGCCTACCATTCCGGATTGTCCGGAATCATTCCGGAAATACACCTAAAATTACGGTATTACAGCGAGGGATGAAAATATTACGGATACTTTTGTTGTCACAATGATCGTCAATTATTTCTGTGCTGCTCAAAGTTAGCTTCACTTTATTCAATAGGTGGCAGCATATATACGCTGCTTGTTGTGACATAGTTTTTCATTCGCTGTTTCTGATCGTAAACTGACCAATAGGAAACGGCGTTGCGACAAATTCGCATTTCCGCGCTCATGGCGCTCAAACAAAACGAAGTCACGACTCGCGCAGCACGAAATGCTGGTGGGGATTGAAACGGCACCACTAGCAGCCAAGAAGAAACGTGTACTGCAAACGTTTATAACAGCATGCACGCAGACATGGCCCGTATTGTCAAGTTTAAAGAAGGGGGTCGGCTTTACATACTGCCGGATACACGAAATTTATTTTCCTATTTCACATGGTCATGACTCATGCCATGGTTACTGATGGCCGGAATAATTGCAGGTACTGACTACGTCGTTAGACTAGTACTAGTGACAGAGTAGTGGGTGTTGTACTTGTAGTGTTAGGCCAACTGACTACTAAGACTAAGTTGTGTATTTATTGAGTTTAGTCTATCATTTACAGCCTATAACACAGGGATAGGCTTATATACTAGCGTTGAGTAGACTAGACAATGTCGATGACTAGCGTAACGTAATGGTTTTGCCGTCCCCCGGCATGACTTTGATCTAGTCAAGCTACTATACTGTGTGGGCTATAGCCTGGCCCTAGCCCTAGGTATACCAGCTACTAATATTAATCTTAATTACACCACAAATAGACAATGACGTGACGCATTGTTATAATTTGTCAAGTAGTCAGCATGCTGTTTTTGAAGTTTACACAAAATTAGAATGTGTATAGACTCATTTACATTATAATTACGCTTCTTCACGTTTGATTTCCATCAATGCTGGTTATGAACATCTACCTTACCTTGTTAACTGAACGCTTCAAAACACCTCATAGTTTATTAGAGACAATTATGTTTTGGGTGCAACTATCGTCATAATCACAGTATTAAAGTATTACTGACAGTTGTGTTCTTTTCGTGACAATATCTGACACGGTTCTGAACTATTACTGACAGCAAGCCTATATTCCTGAAAATCAGTGTAAATGGGAAGATCGATTTCTGACAGGAAGATTTTGGGGTAGGCAGGTCTGAAAATAATATTTCTACTGTTTGCCTGTGGGACGCACAAGAGTGAATGACCATCCTGATTACATATTCAGTTAATGTTACATATATAATAAGTTAATAATAGGCACTTGAATGATATTGTTGTTGATCATTGTGACTAAAATGTACTTGGACTTGACCTATGGACTTTTAGTTGGAATTATACTTGATATGTTTATGTTTCAAAGTACTTGTACTTGAACTAGTGTTGTTGGATTTGTACTTGATCAAATGTACTTGACTACTACTCTGGTTGCAAACACTAGTCTGATGTGATTCAGTTCACTCATTAACTTGTAGACGTTGAACCATCTAAACTAGGAGGAAACAGAAACTTTCATTTGAAGATATACATCTAATTAGCTGCAACATTAATAGTAATGAATACTGATGCGCAGTCACACACATGTCAACACACAACCACTGCATGTGCGCACGTAAACAGGCACGTTCAATCACACACATTGAGATTTACCTTTTTGTTGTAGGACAATGATTCTGACAAAGATAAAGGTGAGTTTTTAAACGGATTTTAGATGCGAGTCATCTTACCGTTTTTACTATGTTTGTTGCCTTTTTAATTTGTTTATGTCTCTGTCCGTCTCTTGTTCTTCTTACAGTATTGTTGTAAAGAAGTTCAAATCCAATGCTAATTGTACTTATTGAGGGAAGAAAATTAAAACAAATATGACACATTGTAGATTGGTTGCAGCTAGGAATCTATGAAACTATACATGTTCAACAATTATATACATAGAGAATACAAACTGCTAACAATTTATTTAAATGTAAGCTAATCAGTATTTATATTTAACTAAGCATTTTACATCAAACCTAACTCCATATAAATGCAATTATTAATTACCTAAAAACTTATAATAAGTGAACTTTGGCAAGGATAAGAAGTATTATATAATTAAAAAGGTAAAGCACATCTTTGAAATGTTGGTTGCATGAGGGCGTGTTGTGTTTGCAGACAAGAAGAAACATGACAAGAAGCGTGAGAAAATGAAGTACTACACAGCCAATCCTGCCCTGCTGATGGCCTTTGTGTACTTTGACCTGTCTCGCACTAGCTACCTGATGGATAAAGATGTTGAGGAGATCGTACACACTGTCGGACTGCGACTCTCGCGCTCTCAGGTTCCTCTTTAGATCACTCGCTTCTTTATTTTGGGTCACATCGACAAATATGCTTGTTGAAAGGTCAAATAAGTTTCGTAATTGATGCAAAGAGAAAACTAATTTTTACTTGTAGCCAAAGTTAGACACTGTTTATTAAAAAACAAATAGCTAAAGAAAAATGCATTTTGGTCACTGTATCTGGTAACATATCAAAGCCAGTCGTGAGGCTAACTAACATTTACCCTTCAAGTCACTGAATTTATTGGTGACATGGTTTTTAAAGAGGAAAGAAGTTACAAAATCAGCACAAAAACGTGTGTATATGTGTATCACACTTTCATATATAAACATTCCAATTTAGAAAATCCTTTGAATTGATTCCTGGACATGAATGAAATAAGTAAATAGTTTGGCTGATGGTTTTACCAACACTACAGTATATGCACAAATATTTCCTGCAAAGTTTCTCTAACAATCTCACAGCATATATAACCTCCATTGACACAAGTGCTGTGGACAATTCGGGAAATTCTCACCTCGTTTTTCAGAAAAATCCACCGAAACCTGATACCCCTCAGTTTTGCCCCAATCTGGTGACGGATTTTGAAATATTAGTGTGGACTTGCATGTCCCATGTAAAAGAGCTCGGAAAAAAATTCACCCATCACACCAAAACGCTATTTTCAAGGGCACCCTTTTAACTGGGTAATGGCAGACGAATCCTTAATGTGGTCTTATGCCTACTGTTACATAAATATTGGAACTGTCCTAGGGTGACCCTAATTGCGAGGTGGCTGTATTACCAAGGTGACCGTAAAGCAAGGTTCTACTGTACTTATTATTTGGACGAAGGTAGGTCCGGCAGCTGTGTTGACCGGTGTGTTGTGGTTCAGGTGAAGAAGTTGGTTCAGAAGATGGTGATACGTGACACTCTGAGCTACCGCAAGATGACAGACAATCCTCAGGTGAAGGACATGATGGAGAAAGACGTGACGGCAGATGTGGAGATGAAGGAAACAACGCCAGCACAGGAGGAGAAGACTCAGTTGGATGATAAGACGCTAGCTCAAGGTGAGGGCACAATCTGTCTTCCTCCTGTGTCCCTTGCAGGGTGGGGTGTATTATTTGTCACAGCCCGTTTCGGCTTTTTGATGAGACTCTCCAAAGATCCCGATATCTTAAAGTTGTCTGTTTCTCTCTTGGATGTTTATCACAACGATTTCAAGATCTCTTGTGACAGTGTCTTTCTGTCGTGTAGCCACTGGTCGAAAACAGCCATATCTCTGTTAGTACTGACCATATCTTAACCAGAATTGCAGTCATAGTTAATTATGTGAACAACATATTATATATGAAATTTGGGCTGATTTGCTGAGGTATTACCATGGCAATGAACATGTCTAGTGGGACAGAGGGGTATACACCCTCAAAATCTGTTCTGAGCTAATAGTCTGTGTGATTGTGCAGTTGTCAAGAATCATTATCTGGCAAGCTTGTTTGCCTGATAAGATGGTTTCAAGCAAGGATATCTGAGATGGGATTTTAGGTTAGAGTGTTTCTGATTGCGTCTGTCTCCCCGCAGGAAACAAGCCCCTGCTGGCCGCCTGTTATCAGGAACAGGATCCATCCATGCGCAAGTCAAAGGACACCGCGTCAGTGAACAGTGACGGTTCCAGTGGTGGTGACGCATCAAGGATGGTCATGTACCATGGCGCCGTGGTCGACATCCACAGTGTCATGACGCAGTTGGAACGCAGCGAGAAGTCACGCACGGCGGTCGAGGCAAAACTAAAGAGCATCCAACAAGACATGGGTACGTAGCGGGTGTGTTCTTCAAGGTAGAACATATGTTGGATGGTCTTTCTCACATCTCTCGTATATATCTGTATTTTTCAGTATTTTAATAATAAATACCAGTGTTCAGATGAGATGTAGTATGGTTCTGTTTAACCAAGGGATTTGGGAAAATGCACATAAGTCAGATGGTATTTCTACCAAGTTTGTCTTGTCTTAATATTCCTGGTATTGAAATGTGATGTATTGAAAAGGTAGCCATTTAGATAATTCTTTGACCTCATCAGGCATATATCAAGACAATCTCCAATCAACGCTGTGTTTTCTTATAACCATATTATAAATGTATGTGTCTTTGTAGTGTTTTTCTTTCAACAGCAAATTTTTTTTCATATCCACGTGAGTCCTGTCCCACATGAGACGTTAACTTTTATTTTCATCCTTTACAATACGCTGTTTCCAATTTGTTTTTCTGTCAACTTAAAATTAACGTGGATGGTGTGTGTAGTCTATACTGATTACTTTGTTTTGCGACTTGAACAGATAAATCTATGCTCTCCTTGTAGACGGATAACAAGTGTGTGTGTGTTGCTATAGATATGTAACAAATGTGTGTATTTCCACAGATGATCTCCAGTCGAACTTCAACACGACGGAGACAAACTCCCAGAAGATGGCACACGAGTTGACAGAGCTGAAACGGAGACTCCACGAGCAACAGAAGAGCTCGGAAGCCCTACGGGCAAACAGCAAGTGCTACTATGACCTGCTGTCCAAGTCTAAGGCTTCTCTCAGCTCGCTTGTGTCTGACATGACGACGGTGTTGGAAGAGAAACCTATCAAGAACATCAAGCAGGAGTTGAATGGCGAGAAATGAACAGTGGATGGTTTAGTACGGGACTTGAAATGTTGACACTTGTGGCATCTGACATTTGGGGACTATTTGAGACGTTGATATATTCAGAGCTGGGCGATGTAGGGACGTGCGATGGGTAAAAGATGTGTTTTCACCTGGTTTCTTGTTTTGTCTTTTTTAACTTCTGCTGACAGACACTTGGCACCAACTAGCCAGAAACACACTGTGATTATTTATTCACTGGGCACGTAAATCCGACATATAGTAGTTTTTGGTTAGAAAACATGCCAGTTAGTTACGAGTTGAATATCAGCTTTTAGTATAGAATCAATGTACAGTGAATTATCATAGTTGTGTAGCACATTCGCAGTTTGCTAGAACATAAGTTGGGCAGAACCAATTGATAATGACCTACAGAGATTTTCACACTGCCTGTAGCAAAATGCTGGCTTTTTGTGTCGAACAGGCATTAGGTTATGACGTGGCGTTAGTGTGGCAATAAAAGAACGTAGTAACTTTGATTGTACGGCATTTGCAATTACTCTTCACAGCCTGCATGTGATTGCTGTGTAAGAGGAAGTGAGAAGTCTGACGTGTGTGAGACACCGAGGGGATACTAACAGTGGTGTTTTCTACCTGCATTTGATCTGTGTTTGTGGAGTTATCGTGAATCCCTTGGTAGTTATTGTTCCACAGCGAAGTGAGTATGA
Organism: Paraescarpia echinospica; assembly: GCA_020002185.1. Taxonomy (NCBI): domain Eukaryota; kingdom Metazoa; phylum Annelida; class Polychaeta; order Sabellida; family Siboglinidae; genus Paraescarpia; species Paraescarpia echinospica. Next base: position 59,911,890 of record CM034535.1, read on the forward strand.
AGTCGTAAAATAGGGATTTCTACTTATTTGGAGTCCACAGATCATAAGCTTGAAAATTATACCTAATTTCTTGAAATACCTTCAGTAGTTTTTTATTGCTAAAATTGAAGCAAACGTTAACAAATCGATGTTTTAGACTCAGGTAATATTGATTCGTAGTGTATGAGACATGTTAATCCACTGGAAGTTTGTATTTTGTAGACGGACTATCTCGGAATGCAACTTTAATGGTAAATAAATGCTGAAACAACCTGCTGAGAAACGAAAGTAACTGTAATTTGATGAGTCCTGAGGACTTATCTTACAGTGAGGGGGGGGCAACTTGTCTTACAGCGAGGGGGGGCAACTGTGAGCATCAACAAAGAAGGCCATTGTTTATTGTGGAATGTACAGAGATATGTCATACAAAAAACATCGCACTCAACTAGACTGCTTAGTTGCCACCATACACTGAAGCATCAAGACATTAGTGATCATTCCTGTCTAGAATGATCAACAAAGAAGACCTACAATTACAGGGGAAATATCGGCCCAGAATATTCAGAAATGGCAGCAGAGGGCTGAACATTGTTAAGGAGTGCAGTACGGCTACACTGGACAACAAATGTATTATTCACCGGCTTATACTACATCATGTCATTCATTGTCATTAGTTGACTGGAGCATTGATGAACACTTTCCGTAAAAATCAACAGTTCATTACGGATGACAGATCGGCCACTCCAGTGTGAAGGTCTCGGCAATCTCGCAATAAATTGTCCATGCTGTTTGAAGGCTATGGCAGAACAAATTGAAATAATTTGGCGGCCGGCAATTTCTCTGTTAAAGGGAGGTTTTCAGTTAATTTTTATTTTACATTTTGGTGGTCAGTACATTATAATAGATATATGGATGGTTTATACAGTTTACATGATTTTATGAGAAAAAATGGAAAACCTCCCTTTAATGTCTTTAAAATATAAATTACATGCATCTATTCCTGTCACACAACTGATGGTACATCTTACCAGTGCAGTTTCATCTTTGATAACTTAAATACCAATCATGACCATGTACACAGTAGTCATTTCTCCATGATTTAAAAAAAAACTTGATACCCTCTAAGAGGCATTTACTTATTTGGTGATCAAACTATCATCTGAAAGATAATCACTTCAAACATTATCAGTCATTCCACCTTTGTCAAATTATAACCTAGGACCCAGACCTAGTTTGGTGAAATCAAATGTAATGCCTTTCTTTAAACTCATTAAAACCTTTTCAAAGGCTTAACATGCTAGATTCAATTTAAGACTGCACACACCTTTATATTTATTATAACTTGTACGTTATTACTCTTGACTGCTTCGATGTTGCGATATGTGCTTTAATTTGGACATTCTTCCTTCGGGTGATACGGCCCTCACTGTTTTAAGTAACCATGGATACAAAGAACACTATTTAATGGTTATGTTCCAACAGGGTCCTCTGTTTATATCTACATTATATTCTAATATTTATATTATAACCACATTATAATGTAGAATATAAGTGCACATTAGAAAACAAAACATGCCATTTAGTATGAGATGACTGCCTTAGGAAGGATGAGAGAAGTTGGCAAGGTACATGACTGAGACCAGAGGAGGATATTTGGAATGGTCCCGGAGTTGACATATTTTGTAATTACCAGTACTGTACAAAATAGGCTCATTTGCTTCTGTAAATTGTTGGTAACTCCTGTGGACCGTTTCACTAACATTCTCATAAGCCCAAATTTGGTCTTTAAAGCCGATTTCCCTTCTTAATGGTGATTTTGTATTGTATACTGAAGAATGTCAACAAGATATGCTACTGGCGCACATGCCGGTGTCTCACAGAAATAATGTCCTCAGTGATACAGCAGCAGCTTTTTTGAATTATGAGAACATTCGTTAAATTTAACACCAGCAGATTCTGTTCAATGATGGATGCTCCTTATGATCGTGTTATCTTAGTGAGACAGTCCCTTGAAAAATGTCAATCCAACTAACAAGTTGGCCCAGAACCTTATAGCTGATATCACCACAACATGAATACGTTGTGCAGTTTCTCTGACTAGAAGCTCACTACGACAAATATAACAGACTATCTGAGATGACAGTTACTGTCATCCATTTTGTACAGTGGAGCACATTCTGTCTACCACATTCAACTGTTTCCGTCCAACGGGTGACCACAGGAATGTGTAAAGAATGGTTCTTTCCGTTTATAATGTACACGCACTTGGATACCCGACCTTCTTTTGGTTATAATAATATATACATCCTGTTACTGGTTAACATAGTACTCATTTCTTGCTAAATGCATTAGTAATAACAAGTTATTTGGCATTAATTGTGGATGCACAGTGACACATTCAGGTTTTGGTATGTTTGATTGTGGCAACTTAAACGTAGAATAAACATGTAATACGAAAGTGTAAACATTCTGGCAGTATTTTTATCTCTAAAACATGTAGACCAGTGTTAATCTTTTGCAAATTATCACCACTTGGAAATCGCTGTGACTGAGATGACAGCATTTAACCAGAACTTCAATTTTTACGTTTGAAGTTTAGACCCTTTTGCACACACAACCATGTCGACAACAGTGAACAAACTGTACACACGCAAAATAAACATCAAGCACATTAATGAAATGTTCACATTGCACTCCGTCACAAGTCATGTGATGCCATCACACCTGCGATAATCCACCACACCTCAATTCACAGACCACGTCTGCGCTGATATGGCAGATTGAAAAAATAAAACTTTCTACACGCCCCAAGGGGGTTCACGACACCCCTGTGGTGCCAGATTCATCGTTACCCGTCTCCTTGTTTTTATCTCGTTTGAGTAACGTCCGACTCTCATTTTGGCTACTGTTCGACTCAAAATCGCTATCCCACTCGAATTCGTTTGAGAAGGCGTCCTGTTTGTCATTGACATCATTCAACATCGACGGCCACACCGCCAGTTCCTCGATAACCCCGTTCTCTGCGTCACGGTTCTTGTGACGCCGACGTTTCTCTTTTGGTGGTGGGGCCTGCATGCCTGGATGCACACGGAGAAACAAACAAGATTTAGATTTTGAAATGATTTATTTTGGAAATCTTTTTTTATTGAAGCAGAAACAACTTTTTTGAATTCAACACTTGAAAGTTGACAAAAATCGCCACTCCAATCGATGGAATAGAGAGGTCAGATAATTACAAAGGTCATGACCCTACGGGGGCGGAGCTTCAGTTCTAATGTCAATACGCTGCCATCACACCTTCGACATAAACAAACTGTCTCCTCGGTAACATTTAAATTTCAACAATTTTAATTGTTCATTAAAACACATTTGTGCAATAAATTTGTTATAACAGTTACAGTTTCACTCTATGAAATGATTTTAAAACATGCAAAAAATTCCCTTTAACTATAAGTTAAGATTGGTTTCAGAGCAAGACACGACAAATGCCATTTCAGAAATTTCACTCGAACAGGATGAAATGTTTAACTACACGTTTAGCCTTGATTATCCAGCCGCCGTGAGGTGGCAGCACTGGCCCGTCACAACGGACTGGATTATTAAGCTCCAGCCAATGTTACCGGTAGGGGGCTTTACCCCAGATTCAGGTTTAATAAGATTTAACAAGATTGCCATCCAGAAAATTAACTCTAGATGCCAGGTGGACAAGGAAGTCTTTTGGTTTATCGAGAGTCCAATACTTTTTATCTACGTGTATCCCAACCTTTTAAGGTATGTGTCGATTTTATTTTAAAATATATTCATGCTACTAGCACCAACACAATCAGGATATAATCTGTTCCATTCCTTTACAGTCCTTTGTGAGAATGAGAACTTTCTTATGTCTAATCTACACTGTTCCATTACTAATGTAACTTCATGTCCTCTGGCCCTTCTATCTTTCTTAACTTAGAAAAAAATATTTCTATCAATATTTTCATAACCATTCAATGTTTTAAACACTTCTATCTGATCTCCTCTCAATCTCCTGGTCTCTAGTGTTGTTAAACCACTTTTTTTGGCATATTTCGTAACTAAGATCCCTCAGTTTTGGTATCATTTTAGTTGCTCTCCTGTGTACTCTTTCTAGCAAATCTATGTCCTTCCTGCAATATGGCCTCCACGCTTGAATTCAATATTCTAAATGAGGCCTAACTATTGTTTTGTACAGCGGTATTATTACCTTTTTTCCTTATACGTTATGTTTCGCCTAATTAATCCAAGGATTTGATTTCCCTTTGAAGCAGCAACACTGCACTGCCTTCATATCAGCACTGCCTTCATACAACCCCAAGTCTTTTTCTTTTACAGTAGTACTTAGTACAGAACCTCCCATTGTATATTGTACATCTTCGTTCCCATGTCCTCTGTGGAGGCATTTACATTTCCCAAAATTGAACAACATTTGCCATTTTTTCAGACCATTTTATCAATCTGTCAAGATCATCTTGTAAATGCTGTCTATCTTCATCACGTTTAATCCTTCTAAACAATTTTGTATCATCCACATATTTCAGCACCTTGCTTGTTATATCATCATCCAAATCGTTGATATACACTGTATATTAAGAATAATATAGGTCCCAGTACTGATCCCTGTGGTACCCCACTCAAAGCTGATTTCCAGTTTGAAGCCTCCCCATCAACCCGTTGTCTTCTGTCAATCAGCCATTTTTCTATCCAGTTAATTAAACCATTTCCTATGCCATGGGCCTTTAGTTTAAGCAGTAATCTTTGATGTGGTACTTTGTCAAAAGCTTTCTGAAAATCTAAGTAGATGATATCTACTGGTGATCCATCATCTACCCACTTAGTAATATACTCCAAAAAACATAACATATTTGTTAATCATGACCTCGCTTTTATAAACCCATGTTGAGATGGGTTTAACAAGTTATGTTTAACAAGAAAATCCACCGTGTGATCTTTAATTAGTCTTTCTAATAATTTGCAAATCACCGACGTTAAACTCACTGGTCTGTAGTTCTCGGACTCGTTTCTGGAACCTTTCTTAAATAACGGTGTAATGTTTGCTTCTTTCCATTCTAAAGGAACCACTCCCTCTTCTAATGACAAGTTGAAAACTGTTGCAAGTGGTATGCTAATTTGTTCTACAATTTCCAATAGTGGTTTGGGCGGAAAACCATCCACTGCAGGTGATTTATTATCCTTCATAGCCCTAATTTTCTTACCTACCATTTCCAGGGTTACAATTAACTGTCCTAAGTAGTCTGATTCTGCCCCCTTGAACTTAGCCTCTGGTACTGGCAGTGAACTAATATTTTCCCTGGTAAACACTGGACTAAAATACTCATTCAGGTTTTCTGCCATTAAGAATCCCTCTGATATTATATTTCCAGCACTATCTTCTACAGGACCGACCTTATCCTGAACTTTCTGTTTGCTCCGAACATATGCATAAAAACTCTTGCTGTCTTGTTGTATATTACAAGCTAATTTTTGTTCGTAGCTTCTCTTAGAATTTAGAATTTCAGTTGTAGCTTGGTTTAATGCTTCTTTATAAATGTTGTAGTCTTCGTTATTTCCAGTACGTCTAGATGACTTAATTTTTCTAATGGCTTCTTTCAATAAGTATTTCTTTCTGGACCGTTTCCCTTGTTTTTTTAAGGGAACAAATGTATCGACAATACACTCTATTTCACTCTTTAAGATATTCCAACATTCTGTTGCTGACTTATTCTTCAGTATATTGTTCCAGTCTATCTTTGCTAAATATTTCCTAATTTCCTTATATCTTGCTTTGTGAAAATTTCTCCTGAACTGCTTTTTATTATTTCTTTCTGATTTTACTTTGATGGTAAAATGTATCTGGTTGTGATCACTACTTCCCAGTGGCTCACATAATTTGACATTGTCAACAAAGTCATTCTATGAGAACAAAACTATGTCTAACACATTCTCACCCCTGGTTGGCTCTAGCACATATTGAGAAGGCCAATCATCGGGTAGAGACGATGATTGGCTCTCAGGCCAACTATGAAATAACAAATTAAACAAGGATACACTTTTACCAGATAATACTATACTATAACAGCTATTCAACATTAAACTTATATTGAAACATGTCACACACAAAATAAACCGACATTAAACTTTTTTCGTAGTTTAATGCCTTTTAATCACATGCATATTCACTAGGTGGCAGCTCTCATGGCATAACATTCAGAAGGGCCATTCAGAGCCAGACTATCGTTCTGGCGAAGTCACGCAGCCAGGCGAGAGTCGGTTAAGCGAGACTACTACACGTTGAGCTAGTGCAATATCCACTATACATATGCTGAGGCGACATATCCCTGCTATACAATGTGCACAAAAGCGTGTTTGTTTTCAATACACGATAAATGTCATCTGTCTTTTTTACTAAAATGTGATGTATCCATTTCAGCCAATCAACACTTCTCTGTTGCTCTGTCCACTATGCGTAGTGACGGCGCTTGCTGTATGGATATATTGCGTTTTGACAAAAACAACATGGCTATGTTGCATCTTGATAACAAAACTTTTTAATATGACATTTTGCATAACAAATTAAAAAAAAAATGTCAGCCTTTGCTATCATTCTCTTCAGTTTTTTTATTCTTAATACACACCAATTTCATTTGCAAGTTTTTATTTAAATGTTGAGTATGAAATGTTGTTGATTTGTTATGCAAAATGTGATATCAAATTATTTTATTATCAAAATGCCATATATCCTTATAACATGCACCATCACTCTGCATAGATGCATGACAAAGCGGTGCTCACTAGTCGAAAATTAATACATCATTTTGATAAAAAAGACCGGATGGCACTTAGCGTTGTGAAAACAAATGCTCTTTGTGCACATAGTTAATGGGGATTTATCACATTTTTGTATAAAAATAGTATGCTAGCTCAACACGTGTTTAAACAAACGTTTCATCCTTGTTTGGGTGAAATTTCAAAAATAGAATTTATCGTGTTTTGCCCTGAAAGCCGTCATATGTTGAGATTTGACTGTACTTGCCTGCTTCATGTTCCCACTCAAGGTCAATGGAGGACGCCTCCGTGCGAGATCGGTCGTCCTTCGTGTGTGTGCTGCTGCCTGAACTCTGGGCATCTATGGGAACTAGAAACAACAGTCAAATAAAGCTGTCGGTCAGTGCTGGTATTTAACAAAGTACATTTACTTTGTTACTTGAGTAGAAAAGTTTACTACTTTTCTTTATAACGAAGTACGTTTTTTAAAAGTACTTCTACTTGTAATGAAGTACAAATAATGAGTACTTTTTCAGAATTTTTGTGTGAAGCTGTTAAAATGTTTCCAACGAACAATCTGTGATGGAAGCCTGGAACTGTTTGTTGCTGGCACAGATTTATTTATACGTGGTAGATATCAACGGAACAACACACAGTAGTATTTTCTGATTTGTTAATTTACTATCATTAACTATGATCACCAGGTGGCGTGCAAGTTGCAAATAATTTTTTTTGAGCCATTTAAACAGAGTTTCCAATACTGTTTTTGTCACCAATGTCTCAAATACATTTAAAAAAACTATTTTTACTTGAATAGCTTTTTTCTTAGTTATTTGTACTTTTACTCAAAATAAATATACTTCTAATGGCTCTGAGTAAAGGTAAGTTCTTATATAGTGCGGTATCCAGACCTTAGTAAAGTATGTAGGTACATTCATATCGGATCCAGTGGGTCCAATGATACAGTGTATATAATGTATACTCTGACTGTTCGGTATCTCTCAGACTCTCACACGTCCGAACAGGAAGCAACTCCGGCTGTTGGGAGCAATATCCATTGGGTTTGAGATAGAGACCACCAATCTGTGAGTACACGACAGGTTACACATTTACCCCCTGTGTGGGATCTTTTACTTCCCCTGGCATAGACACCAGGCAGAAGGGACCAATGGCTTATAGTCTCTTCCAAAAACTGGGCCAAGTGGCCCTGAAGTCCTTTGGATTAATACGTCTACATGTGACCCCGGCTGTCCAAATGAGTAATAAGTCGGAAAAATTGTAACATTGTTTTTTTACATCCTTGTAAAGGTTTGGTAGGGTGCTTTACACGGTTTCAAAAAATATGACTGCTACAAAAATTGGCAAAGTTATGTAGCATTGAACACGGTAGGGATAAAAAAGTGAAAATGAAGAAAACGGCTGTTGAAGTTTTACATTATATATGTAAATGGATTGCATGGAAATATTACATGCACAACATTCAAATGTGGCACACAGTATGTACTATGTATGTTATGTTGCAATGATACACTGGAAGTACAAATGTGCTGCTACAAAGACTTATCAAGTTATGCCAGATTATGTCTTCATGTGTAAAACTAAGAGGACAGATTATTTGAGAGCAAAAGGTAGACTCACTGTTTGACACAGTTTAAAACCTACAGGCAACTGTCCAGTTTAACAGGGGTCTAGTGGCTTAATGCTGTCTGTTGACACAAGCTACTGCCAGTGACCAATTACAGATTAGTCACAGTTTCCATCAAACAATAGCAGGCAGAGAATCTTAGCTCCACAGCTGGGTGTAATACACAACCAGAGCCACCACTGATTCATGGTCAAGTAGATTAGCTCAATGCACCAACTAAGACAATACACAACACTGTGAGTGACAGTGTCCAGAGTGAGGCCTAAGCAGTGTCCTCATTGCTGAATAGATCAATTAAACCTGCCAAGTGGGTGACATTCTGCACAAGTGTTAATTAATCCTTAGTGATTGTTCAGAACATCAGACTGACCACATACCTAAACAAAGCGATTGTAATAGGTGAAGAACAGGCAGTGTTCAAATAGGGGTATTGGTTTAATTGTATTTGTCTCGACACAAAAGGCTTTATTGTGCCTTCATCGATTATAAGAAAGCATTTGATTTAGTAGACCGGTCCTCCCTGTGGTCTAAGATAATTTCATGCGGTATTAATGGTATTGTGTTGAAAGTTGTATACAACATATACAAAAATGCTAAATCTTGTATAAATCAGGGCCAGGCTGTGTCAGCCTTCTTCTCATGTGATGTATAGGTATGGCAAGGAGAAAACTTGTGTCCTTTGTTATTTGCTATTTACCTGAATCATTTTGAACACTGTTAGTCACAATTATAACGGACTTGACATGGCAGCTGGTGAAATTTACAACAACCTTAGGGATGATGATGTAGAAAATGTATGTTCTACTATAATTATGCTGAAGACACTAGAATGATTCAATCTAATACAGATTTCTTGCTTGTGTATAGCGGAACTAAGTCAACTCTTCTAATGGTCGACATTTGGTTGTTTCAGATGTCAACTATATTGTGAATCTGTAATTATTAGTCTATATTGATACAACTGATTTACACAGTACCATGTCTACACAAGGCATGGCAAGCGTAAACAGAACAGTAGAATGCATTTGATATCAATAAAGTGTAGGATATTTCACTCTACAGTTGTCCAGAATATTAATTTTCTATGTTTGTCACCTACAGGTTTCTACAGACAATACATCTTTAACCAATAGACACCACAGTCACACCATTTTATAATAATTAAATGAACATCAAAATAAACTCAACTTGGAATTATAGAAAATCAATAGTTTTGAAGATAAAAAGTGTTAGGCAACTGTTCAGTTTAACAGGGGTCAAGTGTGTCTACTCTGCCTGGGCGCTGTGACCAATTAAAGATTAGTCAAGGTCTCAATGGAACAGTAGCACTAGGCAGCAGAGTTTAGTCATGGTGTTGACTTTGTGGCACATTAAACAAAATCTACTGTTGGGGGTGGTCTCAAGGGCACTTCTCAAAACCACATCACTAGATAATGTAAAACTGTTGCACGTTGGAGGCCCCTTAGGTGCCCTTAGAATGATTCAATCAAATACAGATTTCTTGTATATAGTGGCAGCACCCTAAGATACATCTATGCAAAATTAGAAAAAAAAGTTGTTGAATAGTTTTGGAAAAAATAAGCCAAATGTTACATTTTTACCAGTTTTGGGGTCCTTGGAGGCCCTAAGGAGCCCTTAAAATTATTCAATCAAATACAGATTTCTAGTGCATAGTGGCAGTGCCCTAAGATATGTCTATGCAAAATTAGAGAAAAACTTGCTGAACGGTTTCTGAGATACGGCAGCTAACGGCGGACGGCGGACGGCAGACAGCGCAGAGTGTTGGCAATAGTCCCTTGGACCTTCGGCCAAAGGACTAAAAAGACTATATGTAGGGTGAATGAAATTGCCCAAGTTTCGACATGGCGACTGATACTGAACCACTGATCGGTCAGCACCAGGATTCGAACCCTGGTACCTCCGATTGACAGTCCAGCATCTTGACCACTCGACCACCAAACACCACTTTTAAGAACATGTGGTAAAACAGGTGAAAGAGGAACACACCTTGCTGTGGCAATGCCCGGGTTCTTGCTTCCAATGACCTTGCTTTGACACTGTCGAGGAACTTTTCAAAATTGTCGTCCCCAGCAGCGCTGAAACAGTACGTCTTCATGAGTAACATTTTATCATCAGAATAGAACTCTAAAATAGGGTAATTTTTGGTATGACGGATGAATATATATTTGGATGCATGCATCTATGAACACATTTATAGACTACAAACCACCCTAATGAAGCCGCTAGTATGTCTACAGAAGTTCAGTCTCAGACAGACGGACGGACAGACGGACGGACAGACGGACGGACAGACAGACAGACAGGCAACAGAGACCCACACTGTGTTTCATAATACAGATGCAGGCACATTCTGCAGTAAATTGTGTCCTTGCTGAACTTTTTCTTTGTTAGATGGAATAAGAACTTGTCAAATAAGCAGACGACTCATTGAACAAATGAAGAGACGTGGCCCCCACCCTGCAAAGGATCAAGTGAAAAAGACAGTGCTCAGAGCGATGTCGAAAGGGCAGAGATGAACAGCCCTGAGAGAGAGAGAATGGCAGAAGATGACCGAAGATCATGATAGATGGAGATCACTCATGAGGGAGAACCAAATGAACTGTCCTAGTAACAGTAACAAAAAAAATGGGCCAAGTGGCCCTGAAGTCCTTTGGACTAATACGTCTACATGTGACCCCGGCTGACCAAATTAGTGATAAGTCGGAAAAATGGTAACATTGTTTTCTTACATCCTTGTAAAGGTTTGGTAGGGTGCTTTACACGGTTTCAAAAAATATGACTGCTACAAAAATTGGCAAAGTTATGGAGCATTGAACATGGTAGAGATCAAAAAGTGAAAATGAAGAAAACAGCTGTTGAAGTTTTACATTATATATGCAAATGGATTGCATGGAAATATTACATGCACAACATTCAAATGTGGCACACAGTATGTAATATGTATGTTATGTTGCAATGATACACTGGAAGTACAAATGTGCTGCTACAAAAACTTATCAAGTTATGCCAGATTATGTCTTCATGTGTAAAACTAAGAGGACAGATTATCTGAGAGCAAAAGGTAGACTCACTGTTTGACACAGGTTAAAACCTACAGGCAACTGTCCAGTTTAACAGGGGTCTAGTGGCTTAATGCTGTCTGTTGACACAAGCTACTGCCAGTGACCAATTACACATTAGTCACAGCTTCCATCAAACAATAGCAGGCAGAGAATCTTAGCTCCACAGCTGGGTGTAATACACAACCACAGACACCACTGATTCATGGTCAAGTAGATTAGCTCAATGCACCAACTAAGACAATACACAACACTGTGAGTGACAGTGTCCAGAGTGAGGCCTAAGCAGTGTCCTCATTGCTGAATAGATCAATTAAAAATGCCAAGTGGGTGACATTCTGCATAAGTGTTCATTAATCCTTAGTGATTGTTCAGAACACCAGACTGACCACATACCTAAACAAATCGAATGTAATAGGTGAAGAACAGGCAGTGTTCAGATAGGGGTATTGGTTGAATTGTATTTGTCTCGACTCAAAAGGCTTTATTGTGTCTTCATCGATTATAAGAAAGCATTTGATTTAGTAGACCGGTCCTCCCTGTGGTCTAAGATAATTTCATGCGGTATTAATGGTATTGAGTTGAAAGTTGTATACAACATGTACAAAAATACTAAATCATGTATAAATGAGGGCCAGGCTGTGTCAGCCTTCTTCTCATTGGTAGAGGTATGGCAAGGAGAAAACTAGTGTCCTTTGTTATTTGCTATTTACCTGAATCATTTTGAACACTGTTAGTCACAATTATAATGGACTTGACATGGCAGCTGGTTAAATTTACATATATAGTGTATAGCGGAACTATGTCAACTCTTCTAATGGTTGACATTTGGTTGTTTCAGGTATCAACTATATTGTGAATTTGTAATGATTAGTCTATATTGATACAATTGATTTACACATTACCATGTCTACACAAGGCATGGCAAGCGTAAACAGAACAGTAGAATGCATTTGATATAAATAAAGTGTAGGATATTTCACTCTATAGTTGTCCAGAATATTAATTTTCTATGTTTGTCACCTACAGGTAACAGAATATTAATTTTCTATGTTTGTCATCTACAGGTTTCTACAGACAATACATCTATAACCAATAGACACCACAGTCACACCATTTTATAATAATTAAATGAACATCAAAATAAACACAACTTGCAATTATAGAAAATCAATAGTTTTGAAGATACAGTTTAAAAGTGTTAGGCAACTGTTCAGTCTAACAGGGGTCAAGTGTGTCTACTCTGCCTGGGTGCTGTGACCAATTAAAGAATAGTCAAGGTTTCAATGGAACAGTAGCACTAGGCTGCAGAGTTTAGTCATGGTGTTGACTTTGTGGCACATTAAACAAAATCTACTGTTGGGGGTGGTCTCAAGGGCACTTCTCAAAACCACATCACTAGATAATGTAAAACTTTTGCACTTTGGGGGCCCCTTAGGTGCCCTTAGAATGATTCAATCAAATAGAGATTCCTTGTATATAGTGGCAGCATCCTAAGATACATCTATGCAAAATTAGAAAAAAAAGTTGCTGAACAGTTTTTGAAAAAATAGGCCAAATGTTACATTTTTACCAGTTTTTGGGTCCTTGGAGGCCCTAGGGAGCCCTTAAAATGATTCAATCAAATACAGATTTCTCGTGCATAGTGGCAGTGCTCCAAGATATGTCTATACAAAATTAGAGAAAAAGTTGCTGAACGGTTTCTGAGATACGGCAGCTAACGGCAGACGGCGGACGCAGAGTGATGGCAATAGTCCCTTGGACCTTCGGCCAAAGGACTAAAAAGAACGAAACAAAATTAACTGACGGATCCACTACATCACACAACAATCAAAATTACTTGCATGACCTCCATCAAGCTTTGCCTACAAAAATGTTTACATAATATGTGCATTACGTTACATTACATTAAGTTACATTACACTACATTACGTTACATTACACTACATTACAAGGCAGCAGGCCGTCTGTAGATCAATCCTTCCCACATGCAGTTCTCACTTAAACAACTTATGTTTTTGTTTCAAAAAGAAAAACACTTGAAGCCATAATTTAGTAAAGTATACGACAGAATGTCCCAGTACAGAAGCACAGTTCGGCTTCCATTGTGATGGCTAGATAGACTTTGTGTGCTAGTAAATATGGGAACCGCAATTACAAAAGACACAAGCATACTTGAAGAAGCGCTCCTCATTTTATCAAAAGAGACTACAATTATCAAAGCAGTGTAACAAACATGGTAATAGATCTAGGTTGATCACATCTCAAGCGAGGAGGAACCTCCGATTATCAGTCATGTTCAAAATTATTCATAACCAACTTGTTGTTCCATCCAAAAACATCTTAGTACCTGCAGAGAGACGTACTCACTCTCATCACCCTTGCATGTACAAACACATGAGATCTAACACTGAAGAATACAAAAACTAATTTTTCCCTGCACCTCAACTGCCTGGAATATCCTGGAGGCATCACTGGTTGAAGTCAATATCAAAGAGCAACCACCATCCATTGGTGCTATACCCAGCTGAGGTTTGAATTCAAATTGAATTCAAAAACCTTTATTATCCATAGAATGGTTTACATAGCATGGAAATTTTCCTTTGCTCACACTGTGTTAGGACATATACACATATAAACATTATATACACATTAGATATGTTTGGAAGTACAGTACATTCAGTTTCAATCTTCCCGTGCATACACGCCAAGGCCTCACCCAGGATCAAATTTTTGCCAGTCCAATTTTTTTGACATGCTAAGAGGCACGGTCGGGTACGCGATAGGACACGAGATCGAACGCCCAATCGGATACACAATCAGCATGCTATCAGACGTTAGATGAAGCAAGGCACATGGCTGAATGCACATCTCATGTAATGGTGATATGTACTTTTAGTTTATTTTTTATGATTGGACACACTAGGTATGATTACCTAAATTTATCATGCAGGTATATTATATAATATATATATATTATATATATATACATACACACATATATATGTATATATATATATATATATATATATAATTATAAAATATATGTACATATATATATGTGTGTGTATGTATATATATATATATATACCTGCATGGTAAATTCCAATCATAAAAATAAACTAAAAGTACATATTACCCTTTATGAAGGCAAGGTAGAGCACATGGCTGAATGCACATCTCGTGTTATCAGAAATGCAAGTAGTAATAACAATATAAATATGATGACAAATATGTACATTTGTTTACATAGGAATTAAAGAGATACTTCTTAATACACAGCAGCAACTACGAGTTTATGTATATATTATATATAATTTATATATACCTGCTATTGAATGAAAATTCCTAATTTGTATGTATATTTTGTTCAAAGCATGTGATTCACATTTTAATGCCACTTATAATATAGCACATAGAAGTTATATCATTATAAAACATTTAGATGCCACAATTTGCAAAATTACTAACAAAATTATAATTAATTAGCAAATGTATTTAATGTTGAATCCCAATTTTTATATGCAATGAAAATGTGTGTATACAAATAGTATACAAAGTATACTGGACTATGACAGGTAATATTTCAAATTTTAAAGCATTGGATGTTTTTGTTGTACAAGTACCATATCATAATATTATAAATACTACAGTTCAATTTTTTTTTATTTCTAAAAGAAAATATTATATTAACAAATATTAAAAAAATAAGTCGCCATGCAATGGCCATGTTTTGATCCATAATAAGTTACAGTTATTAATTAAAACATTATGTATTCGTGTTGCTGTGAATGTTTCAATTGCTAAACTAGAAATCATTCAAAACATTAATTCATGTTAGTGGCCAGCATAGCTCCATGCCTAGATCACGCACGCGACGACCAAACAAAGCGGGTTGAGCGGGAGTCGCCACGCCAACGCGCTAAAAAATAGCGCAGACGTAACCTATATCTAGCACAGTCACCGCACCTATGTTTATCACAATCCTGTTAAAAATGATTCAACGTCGTCGAACAAAACCTAGTTTCCGCACTTGTAAAATAAAATGTTCAATTATCACACAACATGCATAATTTGATTAGTGGAAAACTGACAAATGGCAACATTGATGCACGAAGTTGCATATCGGGCGATAACATAGGTAAACTGACGTGTAAGGAGTATAATAAACAAAAGAAATGAACTAAACATTATGGTAGAAGATATTGACCCTCATATAATAGGTATAACCGAATCCTGGACCACCACCGATATATCAGATGCCGAATTGGGACTGACAGTTTATGTAATGTTTAGAAAAGATAGAATAGGAAGAAAGGGAAGTGGAGTTATTTTATATATTAAAGAATCTATCCAGGCTTATGTAATAAAATTAAAAAGAGAAGCAGATTGCGAAGAAGCTGTTTGGTGTAACATAGTTACAGGAAACTCAACGTTAACAGTTGGGTTAGTTTATCGAAGTCCAAACATAAGCATAGAAGAGAATGAAAAAATACAAAACGCTATAAGGGAAGTAAGCAAACGGGACTTTATTATTATGGGGGATTTTAACCACGGGCATATACAATGGAAATCTCTTCAGAGTATGGGGAGTGAGGACCACAAGTTTTTAGTTTTAGTTTAAGATACTTTCCTTTCTCAACATGTGCTAGAACCAACCAGGGGTGAGAATGTGTTAGACATAGTTTTGTCCTCACAGAATGAATTAGTTGACAATGTCAAGATATGTGAGCCACTGGGGAGTAGCGATCACAGCCAAATACATTTTACCATCAAAGTAAAATCAGAAAGGAATAGTAAAAAGCAGTATAGGAGAAATTTCCACAAAGGAAGGTATAAGGACATGAGGAAATATTTAGCAAAGGTAGACTGGAATAACACATTAAAAAATAAGACAGCAACAGAATGCTGGAATATATTAAAGAGTGAAATTAAGTGCATAGTCGATAAATTTGTACCCTTCAAAAAACAAGGGAAACGGTCCAAAAAGAAACACTTATCGAAAGAAGCCATTAGAAATATTAAGTATAAACAAATGATGTGGAAGTCATATAGACGTACTGGAAATGATGAAGACTACAACAGTTATAAAGAAGCACTTAACCAAGCTACAGCTGAAATAAGAATTTCAAAGAGAAGCTATGAACAACAATTAGCTAGTAATATAAAACATGACAGCAAGAGTTTTTATGCGTATGTTCGAAGCAAACAGAAAGTTCAAGATAAGGTCGGTCCTCTAGAAGATAGTGCTGGAAATATAATATCAGAGGGATTCTTAATGGCAGAAGACCTGAATGAGTACTTTAGTTCAGTGTTTACCAGAGAAGATATTAGTTCATTGCCAGTACCAGAGGCTAAGTTCAAGGGGGCAGATTCAGACTATTTAGGACAATTAATTGTAACCCCGGAAACGGTAGCTAAGAAAATAAGGGCTATGAAGGATAATAAATCACCTGGAGTGGATGGGATTCCGCCCAAACTACTATTGGAAATTGTACAACAAATTAGCGTACCGCTTGCAACAGTTTTCAATTTGTCATTAGAAGAGGGAGTGGTTCCTTTAGAATGGAAAGAGGCAAACATTATACCGTTATTTAAAAAAGGTTCGAGAAACAAGTCAGAGAACTATAGACCAGTGAGTTTAACATCAGTGATTTGCAAATTATTAGAAAGACTAATTAAAGATCACATGGTGGATTTTCTTGTAAAAACAAAACTTGATAAACCCATCTCAACATGGTTTTTTAAAGCGAGGTCATGCTTAACAAATATGTTATGTTTTTTTGAAGACATCACTAAGTGGGTAGATGAGGGATCACCGGTAGATATCGTCTACTTAGATTTTCAAAAAGCTTTCGACAAAGTACCACATCAAAGATTACTGCTAAACTAAAGGCCCATGGCATAGGAAATGGTATAATAAACTGGATAGAACAATGGCTGATTGACAGAAGACAACGTGTAGTAGTTGATGGGGAGGTTTCAAACTGGAAATCGGTATTGAGTGGGGTACCACAGGGATCAGTATTAGGACCTATATTATTCTTAATATATATCAACGATTTGGATGATGAAATAACAAGCAAGGTGTTGAAATTTGCGGATGATACAAAAGTGTTTAGAAGGATTAAAAGTGATGGAGATAGACAGCATTTACAAGATGATCTTGACAGGTTGATCAAATGGTCTGAAAAGTGGCAAATGCTGTTCAATTTTGGGAAATGTAAATGCCTCCACACAGGACATGGGAACGTAGAGGTAGAATACAATGGGGGGTACTGTACTAAGTACTACTGTAAAAGAAAAGGACTTAGGGTTAACCATTAGTGCTGATATGAAGGTTTCAGAGCAGTGCGGAATTGCAGCTTCAAAGGGAAATCAAATCCTTGGATTAATTAGGCGAAACATAACGTATAAGGAAAAAGAACTAATAATACCGCTGTACAAAACAATAGTTAGGCCTCATTTAGAATATTGTATTCAAGCGTGGAGGCCATATCGCAGGAAAGACATAGATATGCTAGAAAGAGTGCAGAGGAGAGCAACTAAAATGATACCAAAACTGAGGGATCTTAGTTAAGAAATACGCCTAAAAAAATGCGGATTAACAACACCATAGACCAGGAGATTGAGAGATCAGATAGAAGTGTTTAAAATATTGAATGGTTATGAAAATATTGATAGAAATATTTTTTTTCAGTTAAGAAAGATAGAAGGACTAGAGGACATGAAGTTACATTAGCAAAGGAGCAGAGTAGATTAGATATAAGAAAGTTTTCATTTTCACAAAGGACTGTAAATGAATGGAACAGATTATCTGCTGATTGTGTGAGTGCTAGTACGGGGGTAGCGTGAATGTTTAAAAATAAAATCGACACATACCTCAGACGGGCGGGATACACATAGATAAAAGGGTCGGACTCTCGATAAGCCAAAGGGCTTCCTTGTCCACCTGCCACCTAGAGTTAATTCTCTGGGTGGCAATCTTGTTAAATCTTGTTAAATCTCGTGTTTACACTTCAGCTTATCGTAACTTTCGTTTGTCTGACGGCATCGATTTCGTGTAACGTCAGCAGTGAAGACCAACACATCTCCTCATTGGTTGACTAAAAATCATGACGATTCAAATATGTTTACAAGTATGGGTTTTCGATTAACTGCGACCTGTGTTTGCGAAAACCGTACCGTCGAGACGCGCCGTCGGCATGAAATGTTTGGCGCGCATTTTCACTAAATCACGGACGATAAGTTCGTCAAATAAAGGAATACTTCTGTAAACGTTATACCATTGTAAAGAGTGCTATGTTGTCGTTCCAGTGATATTAAATATGTATTATTTAACGCGGACTGAACGATGTAACTGTAACGGCTGCGTGACCGGTGGCACGTCATAGTTTAGTACCAGATCTGGCCAGATCCAGCGGCCGCTGTGGTAATGCTAGTTAGTTATTGTGATAGCCAGTATTAGTCACTGTTGTCTTGTTAGTGGTCGGCGGTGACTTTGACAGTTAGGTCTCAGAAATAGTTTGGGAACGGAAAGAGCGGCTTCTTCCCAGGCACTAATAATTACATCAATACACTCAATTGGTGCATGTGTAACATAAACCAATCAGTTCACTAAACCGTCCAATCGAGTCTCGTCGTAGTCGGCAAGTGTTTATTGTATCTCCCCGTCCTGACGTTGACCTCACGAGGGATCATTTGGTATACGCAAGTGCTGGCTTCAAGCAACCGCCGCTAGCGGTTAGGTGACAATTACCCTAGCAAGTCAAGGCCTTAATTGGTTTCTGGCGTGTGTCAGGCAGTTGGCCAGGCGATCCGGGTGGACGATTTTAAAACCAATCTGCGTAGATTTTGTACTGGCTTCGCGGCAGCTTTAGTGACGTCGTAAAAAAGGGCATGGACGGGCTGGCCCCCGCACAAAGAATGACATGGATGGATATGGAAGGGCCATCCCGGCGACTCGTCCACAATCAATTCAAACCCATCCAAAAACGCAATTTTCGAATTCTACCCGTCCAAATGACGGGTGGACGGGTCTTTGGGTGAGGTCCTGATACACGCACATACACACAATTGCACATTGACATGGTATACAACCGCAGGTTCAGGCTTTGAATTCAGTATGTTTATGGCTGAAGGAACAAAAGATTTCTTGTAACGGTTTGTGTGTGCAATGGGCATTCTGAGCCTTCGCCCAGACGGGAGAGTTTCAAAAGAAGAACTGAGTGTGTGACTGGTATCATGGTGAATTATTCAACAGATAGAGATATGTGAATTACACTATAGTGGCGGGAGGGGTGATGACAAGAGTAGTCACACTCACAGTTCCCACTCGTCGTCATCGGCGACCCAGGCGCTGGCCCCGCCCACTGCCGTCTTGTTCCTGGCTGCAAGCTCCCTCTGGCGATGCATGCGTGCGACCCGGGACGCCTCACGCTTAGCCTCGTAGTACGCCTCCTCTTCCATACGTAGTTCCTCTTCTTGTCGCACCAACTACAAAATCACACCACCAACTCTGCACCTTAAAGGATGGCCGTCTCTTCCTAGTAAGACCACCCTTGGGACTGAGCAAAAGTGACCCGAGTAGTGAGGTGACCGTATTAATGGGACTAATTCTCTACACTTTACTCTTATGGAAATGTTCTGAGATGACCTTAATTGTGAGGTGGCTGTATTACTAAGCTGACCGTAAAACAAGGTTCCAATGTATAGTTGAACCTCATTTTACAGTCATCTAGGTATTATAGCCACCTCACAATTAAGGTCACTCTAGGACAGTTCCAAATTTTTCCCTGTACAGTAAAGTAAAGGAAAATAGTCCTGCTAATACGGTCACCTTGCTACTCAGGTCACTTGCCCAGTCCCTAAGGTGGTCTTGATAGTGAGGTTCTACTGTATACAATAATTATACATATTTTAAATGTACACTGACCATCAAACTGTGTTTATTAAGCCTGTAGCAATGTTCATAACTTGAAAGTTTCCACCCTGCAGCATGTGCAAATGGTAAACAAAATATCCTGTTTCAAAACAAGCTTTATTGACAATATTTTCGAGATGGCTGAGTTGACCGCAATATCCTTTCATGTTCAATGATTTTACCACATTCAACACAACAAGCTTCCTGTTACAAATTACTATGTTGGCTAATTCCAGGTAGACGAACAGTCTGACTCCCTTTAATACAACTCTTAATAACAACTTTATTTTAATACCATCAAATCCAGATTTGTACACACCTGTGAACGAGGCAGCAAGTGTGTACAAACATATCAAATTCTAAACATTAATTCACACATTTAAACTTGTATAGGTATATATTACAAATATTGTATTCGTTCTTTTTAGCATACATGCCCTAATTAGCATATGCCCCCCTTTTCCAGCAGGGTCTGATGTCGGTTTGTGACTAAAACTGATCATTGGATCCATCATTTATTGTAATTCTCTGTCAACCATTGACAATATGAGAAAGAAAGTTCCATCTGCATCCACAGCCTTTGCAAAGTTCCAGTATCTCTTTGACCACAAAATCACCATCACATGGATGTATAAATCACTCCCAGTTAGCTTAACTTATGTTGACGTGTCTCATCCCGGCTGAATTAAATTAAATGAATGCAGAGGATGGCTTGGCCTGCTCTCTGACTTTGTCTATGTCTTAGCACCACTGTCATGCAAATCGTTTGTGTTCTGCTGTCCACTGCTAACTTATCTCTCCAATGTGAAATAGTTTTAAATATACATAATTTCCACCATGTGGCACCAACGTTTTGTCATTTTCACATTGGTTTGAGAAACAAAATTTTGTAACTTTAAGAATATTTCGTAAGCGTACTGTACGCTAAAAAGAATGAATACGGTATTAATAATCATATGTACGCTTTATAACTTGTTAAAAATTATGCATGTATAAATAATTTTTGGAAAATGTTTACTGATTAAACTGCATTTGTATACAAATAATTCATGAGCTCTCACAATCTCTCATTAGATGTACATATATTGTAGTTACAGTTTAGAAAAGTTTGGAATTACCTCCACGAAATGACCTCCTTTTTACTTGAGACAGACACCAGAAAAAATGGCAGTGGGGGACTGTACATACTTATGTACAAATGTTTACAACATTGTACGTCTTTCTACTATTGATCCATGTGATGTAATCGCTGTCAAACACTCATTAAACCATGTACCCTTGGCTACATACCTCCGCTGATGTCACAAAATGGCACAACCGGATTAATATAACCAGCTGCGAAATCACATCATTTATTATTTAGTGATGAATATCTCGGCTGTGTGTATAAAGTCGAGGAATGTGATGGCCTTTTATCTCGCTAAATGTTGCTGTTTCAAAACGAATTACAAATTGTAGCAACCGTGTCATGGACACATTAATGTTTTCACCCAGTTCAGCAACTATACTGTCATGTTGCATTGTTTTAAATTTCAATAACATTTTAATTGAATGGATTCTCCTATTTTACCAGTAATATGGTGAAACCTGTCTTAGCGAACACCTGTCCATAAAGAAGACCTGTCTGTAATGCACTGGTGAAAGTACCGGGTGACTATTTCAATTTGAACAACATTTTGGGAATGGTTTCTTAATTTTTAGCAATACCCGGGTATATCTGTATCGTCTTAAATTTGTTAGTCTCTCCCATTTCAGCAGTCACATGCTTAGTCTGAAATTTGAACAAAATTATAGTGGATTTCTTCTTTTTGGGCAGCACTTCATTGTCCTAAATTTGCCTAAACTTTTACAACATCTTAGTGTAATGGCTTCTTCCGTTTCCGCAGTAATATTGCATTGTCTTAAATTTCAAGAACATTTTAGTGGAAGGTTTCATCAGTAATACTGTTTTACCTTAAATCTAGAAATAGCTTCATAGTAGCACAGAAACCAGGTATTTCTATATTCATTTGATTTTTGTATGGAAAGCTTTAAAGGTGGCTGGGAACATACATTTGTTTGGAAGTCACAGAATGATGCAATGAAGGAAACATGCTTGGGGTAGTTGACACGTGTTGCATGCTACAACAGTTTATGCGTGTGTACACACACCACCCCAAGTACATGCGACAACACAATACCTGCGAATCGATCTCGGCATCCAGTGTCTTTTGCACACTGACGAGATCTTCGTATTGATGACCGAGGAGCAGGGTACGTTCGTGGGGTAGAACAACCCTGGTGGGGGGCACACAAAACAGGTGGTGACCATCAAACGGAGAAATAATTGAACGTAAAGTAAGACACAGCGACTACCGACACACAACACCGAGCAACGTCTACGGAAATAAACGTGATATGAAAAGTGGTCCTGTCAGTTCGCATAGACCCAAAAACGTATAGTATTATGTATGTGTGGTGGGATGGTAGTTGCAATGTATCGTATGGAAACTTAATTGCTACAGTGGCACCACCTACTGGGTGGAACAGATACTAATGCATAATAATTTTACTGTGGTTTTCAGAACCAGGTAGCGTGGTGGGCCCCTGTCACATCAGTTGAATGTGGCGGCTATTGGCTGTGGTTTTTAAGGAATTTTGGATTGTTCAAAATCTTAAGTACCACACCACGTATTGATTGGGGGAGTGTGAACCAATCAAAACACTGTATTTTGGACTTTGCGAACTGATGAAATGACCCTAATAGAGTAGTTCATAAAGGAGAGGAATCATTGCTGCGTTCATATACGCTTATGTATTGTGAACATGAGTTTCCGACTTGTAAAATTGCGTTCAACACACCCTGCAAATTGTATTTTTATGAGTCATGAACTCAAAAAAATTTGCCCAAGTTGGTGACCTTCACTTTTCTAGTCATCATGGCCACAACCTCTGGTTCAATCTTGGGTACAATTTATTTATTAAGTATCTTACAATTTTACAACTTTCGAAACAATACCAACATTATCAAACACACAGGGTGAAAACTGGTGGCATTCAACGTACACAAAACTTTACGAAAAATCTTAATTTCAGGTGAGCTTTCAGAATTTTAGGAAACGCAGTGTAAATGCAATTTATTGAAGATATACTGGGTGGCTAGAATTTTAAATTGTTGTACAGGTTAATAGTTGATCAACGAATATAAAAAATTGTGTGACTGAGAAAAGATTCCCGGATGTATGAACCACAAAACAGAGAACAGAGGAAGAAGAAGGTGGAGTGCTGAAATAATAAATAATACATTTCCGTGGATGATTCTTCTTTGCACTCACACAAATTTCCTCAGCTATTGATGAAGTTTGACAGATGCACCTTGCACTTGAAATTAGTGCTGTCAATTATCCAGCAAAAAGAATACTGGGTAAGCTATACACAGGGTGATGTAACCAAACCTTGTAAAAAGTGAGTACACTCCATGAATTATTTAAAAAATAATGCTTACCATTTGATAAGAACAATAACAAGTAAACATTATTTAATACCATGTAACATTACCAGTATTAAATTTCTCACATTTTCTGTACACAGGGGTATATTACTATAAATGTCAAGTCGTCAAAGATACTGCAAACTTCAGTCAGACGTAGAGGAAATTTGTGCAGACACGTATTTCTTGTGACACCTGTGGAAGGGCTTATTCTGACGTACCCATCTCATATAGGAGGAAACAGTGAATGGTCCGCCCAACTGCAGCTCACACCTAGAAAACAACATGATAACAAAGTGTATGACTATGACCACTTCTTGGCCTCTAACATTTTAGACGTCATTTTATGAAACGCGCTCCAAGTCCCTGCAGCACGCGCAAAGTCACCAAGACATGGGTGCACTTTTTTGCATTTAACTTTTTGTATTTTCTTTCCTAAAATTGCAAATTGTGCTTATTCTAAATATAATTGAATTCCACACAAGACAGTTCTAAATATACCAATAAACTTTTAAATTAAACATGCAAAATGTGACATGCTGCCTCTGCGTGTTTGCATAGAATACTACATATATCCACAAGTCTTTGTTATCTGGTGTTTTTAAACAGCACTCACTTAAAAACTTCCAATAGAAAGACATATAAAATATACCCCTGTATATGACAAATACCCCTAGCGCACAGCAGATACACTAAAGAATCCAGAGACACGAGATACATAAGTATCCAGAAGATGACGCCCCATCATCATGCTAAAGGATGGATCCCGGCAGTTGTCCAGACGTTTGCAGGCAGTTGGGGTCTAAAAAGTTAATATTATCAAAGGTGAAGTTATTCATTTTTGGTTACGATCTCTACACCATGTCGGCATCCATGTCAGTCAGTAAGCATATTTTTATCAACCCAAGTGGGTCAACACGACCAAATATGGACGTGAACTTTGTCCAGTTATTTTACTGACCAATGAAATCCCTCGCTAGGATTTATCTTACTTGTGACCACATAAGCTACATTCAACGCATAACCTTCATTTCAATTTTTGTGTGCAAGTGCAAATATTTATATTTTATTTATATTTTGTGTATCCTTACCCTCTGCACTACATGAATCAATCGTTGATAACAAGATTAAAACTACCGTATCTGTTGCATTAGGCATATTTTTAAGGTTACTGTATGCTTAGTAGACCGAATACGGTACCTTATTTTCTCTTCCGAGTGCAAGTGACATCAAATATAAATAACTCCTCGGGTATCAATCAGGAATTGCAGACAAAACTATAAACAAAGGATGTCAAACAAATATCGTTGACCTCTAAGATCAATCTGATGGCTATAAAATAACCTGCTTCCAATTCATAGCCACTACATAATGCATAAAAGCCGCCAACAGCACCAGATAACATTAGAGCAATCAGTATTTCTGACCGTGTTAGTCCATCTGCCGTCTGAGGTAATTCATCCATGGGTACTTTGACACAGTTGACTGGCTCCAACATACTTCAATGATTGAGACATTTCTCACCAATAAATAACAAATAAATCAACTGAATAAATTTGACAACAGATTAATGGAAGTTATCTATACTGATTGTGTAAATGTCAGCGATATTATCTATCAGTATATAATTAAAAATAATGATTCCGATTATTGCCTTGGATGGCAATCTTGATTTACCGGTAATATAAACTAAAGTTTAGAGTTAAACATATTTTATCATACTTGTTATCCTATATGTCACTTTGGCATTTGATATGTTATTAGATAAATTATGCTTTTGCAACATTTCCAGTCAATACGCTTGGCCAGCAGAATAATCAACATAAAGCATGCAAATATAAGTTTTCATCTTTTGTGCCATTTTATATTAAAATTACATATTATGTCAAAACGTTTATATGCACTTGAGGAATGTGGTATAGAGTTTAGGATGATCTCAGAATGCAATTTTAAGAAAGGGATAGATGGAGTATGGAAGATGAGGAAAAGGGAGGGAAGGGAGAGGCAGAGAGGAAGAGATATAGAGACAGGAAGGGAGAGACAGGTTGGAAGACAGACAGAAATGGAGATGAGGTTCAGACTACGGCAGAGAGCAGAGGTGGAGAAACATCAAGTCCACAGGAAAACACCATATTTGTGATGGGAGAACTGACATAGAGGGATTTGGGAATGACAGAGGAAGATGAAAAGTGAAGGGAGAGGGCGGCCGACAGGGAGCTATGGAGGGCAACAGACCTCACCCCTGTACGAGGGAATCAGGAGGAAGAACAGTACAGGAGCTAGACCTCACCCCTATACGAGGGAATCAGGAGGAAGAACAGTACAGGAACTAGACCTCACTCCTGTAAAAGGGAATCAGGGGGAACAACAGTACAGGAGCTAGACCTCACCCCTGTACAAGGGAATCAGGAGGAAGAACAGTACAGGAGCTAGACCTCACTCCTGTACAAGGGAACCAGGAAGAAGAACAGTACAGGAGCTAGACCTCACTCCTATATGTACAGGAGCTAGACCTCATCAAGGGGAAGAACAGTACAGGAGCTAGACCTCACCCCTGTACAAGGGAATCAGGGGGAAGAACAGTACAGGAGCTAGACCTCACCCCTGTACAAGGGAACCAGGAGGAAGAACAGTACAGGAGCTAGGCCTCACCCCTATACGAGGGAATCAGGAGGAAGAACAGTACAGGAGCTAAACCTCACTCCTGTAAAAGGGAATCAGGGGGAAGAACAGTACAGGAGCTAGACCTCACCCCTGTACAAGGGAATCAGGGGGAAGAACAGTACAGGAGCTAGACCTCACCCCTGTACAAGGGAACCAGGAGGAAGAATAGTACAGGAGCTAGACCTCACTCCTGTACGAGGGAACCAGGAGGAAGAACAGTACAGGAGCTAGACCTCACTCCTGTACAAGGGAACCAGGAGGAAGAACAGTACAGGAGCTAGACCTCACTCCTGTACAAGGGAACCAGGAGGAAGAACAGTACAGGATCTAGACCTCACTCCTGTAAAAGGGAATCAGGGGGAAGAACAGTACAGGAGCTAGACCTCACCCCTGTACAAGGGAATCAGGGGGAAGAACAGTACAGGAGCTAGACCTCACCCCTGTACAAGGGAACCAGGAGAAAGAATAGTACAGGAGCTAGACCTCACTCCTGTACGAGGGAACCAGGAGGAAGAACAGTACAGGAGCTAGACCTCACTCCTGTACAAGGGAACCAGGAGGAAGAACAGTACAGGAGCTAGAGACCTCACTACAGGAGCTAGTACAAGGGAACCAGGAGGAAGAACAGTACAGGATCTAGACCTCACTCCTGTAAAAGGGAACCAGGGGGAAGAACAGTACAGGAGCTAGACCTCACCCCTGTACAAGGGAATCAGGGGGAAGAACAGTACAGGAGCTAGATCTCACCCCTGTACAAGGGAACCAGGAGAAAGAATAGTACAGGAGCTAGACCTCACTCCTGTACGAGGGAACCAGGAGGAAGAACAGTACAGGAGCTAGACCTCACTCCTGTACAAGGGAACCAGGAGGAAGAACAGTACAGGAGCTAGACCTCACTCCTATACAAGGGAATCAGGGGGAAGAACAGTACAGGAGCTAGACCTCACCCCTGTACAAGGGAACCAGGAGGAAGAAAAGTACAGGAGCTAGACCTCACCCCTATACGAGGGAATCAGGAGGAAGAACAGTACAGGAGCTAGACCTCACTCCTGTAAAAGGGAATCAGGGGGAAGAACAGTACAGGAGCTAGACCTCACCCCTGTACAAGGGAATCAGGGGGAAGAACAGTACAGGATCTAGACCTCACCCCTGTACAAGGGAACCAGGAGGAAGAACAGTACAGGAGCTAGACCTCACTCCTGTACGAGGGAACCAGGAGGAAGAACAGTACAGGAGCTAGACCTCACTCCTGTACAAGGGAACCAGGAAGAAGAACAGTACAGGAGCTAGACCTCACTCCTGTACAAGGGAACCAGCAGGAAGAACAGTACAGGATCTAGACCTCACTCCTGTAAAAGGGAATCAGGGGGAAGAACAGTACAGGAGCTAAACCTCACCCCTGTACAAGGGAACCAGGAGGAAGAACAGTACAGGAGCTAGACCTCACTCCTGTACGAGGGAACTAGGAGGAAGAACAGTACAGGAGCTAGACCTCACTCCTGTACAAGGGAACCAGGAGGAAGAACAGTACAGGAGCTAGACCTCACTCCTATACGAGGGAATCAGGGGGAAGAACAGTACAGGAGCTAGACCTCACCCCTGTACAAGGGAATCAGGGGGAAGAACAGTACAGGAGCTAGACCTCACCCCTGTACAAGGGAACCAGGAGGAAGAACAGTACAGGAGCTAGACCTCACCCCTATACGAGGGAATCAGGAGGAAGAACAGTAAAGGAGCTAGACCTCACTCCTGTAAAAGGGAATCAGGGGGAAGAACAGTACAGGAGCTAGACCTCACCCCTGTACAAGGGAATCAGGGGGAAGAACAGTACAGGAGCTAGACCTCACCCCTGTACAAGGGAACCAGGAGGAGAACAGTACAGGAGATAGACCTCACCCCTGTACAAGGGAACCAGGGGGGAGAACAGTACATGAGGTAGACCTCACCCCTGTACAAGGGAACCAGGGGGGAGAACAGTACATGAGGTAGACCTCACCCCTGTACAAGGGAACCAGGGGGGAGAACAGTACAGGAGCTAGACCTCAACCCTGTACAAAGGAACCAGGAGGAAGAACAGTACATGAGCTAGACCTCACCCCTGTACAAGGGAACCAGGGGGGAGAACAGTACAGGAGCTAGACCTCACCCCTGTACAAAGGAACCAGGAGGAAGAACAGTACAGGAGCTAGACCTCACTCCTGTACAAGGGAATCAGGGGGAAGAACAGTACAGGAGCTAGACCTCACTCCTGTATGAGGGAATCAGGGAGAAGAGCAGTACAGGAGCTAGACCTCACCCCTGTACAAGGGAACCAAGAGGAAGAACAGTACAGGAGCTAGACCTCACCCCTGTACAAGGGAATCAGGGGGAAGAACAGTACAGGAGCTAGACCTCACCCCTGTACGAGGGAATCAGGGGGAAGAACAGTACAGGAGCTAGACCTCACTCCTGTACGAGGGAATCAGGGGGAAGAGCAGTACAGGAGCTAGACCTCACCCCTGTACGAGGGAACCAAGAGGAAGAACAGTACAGGAGCTAGACCTCACCCCTGTACGAGGGAATTAGGGGGAAGAACAGTACAGGAGCTAGACCTCACCCCTGTACGAAGGAATCAGGAGGAAGAACAGTACATGAGCTAGACCTCACTCCTGTACAAGGGAATCAGGAGGAAGAACAGTACAGGAGCTAGACCTCACCCCTGTACAAGGGAATCAGGGGGAAGAACAGTACAGGAGCTAGACCTCACCCCTGTACAAGGGAACCAGGGGGGAGAACAGTACAGGAGCTAGACCTCACCCCTGTACAAGGGAATCAGGGGGAAGAATAGTACAGGAGCTAGACCTCACCCCTGTACGAGGGAATTAGGGGGAAGAACAGTACAGGAGCTAGACCTCACCCCTGTACGAGGGAATCAGGAGGAAGAACAGTACATGAGCTAGACTTCATTCCTGTACAAGGGAATCAGGAGGAAGAACAGTACAGGAGCTAGACCTCACCCCTGAACAAGGGAATCAGGGGGAAGAACAGTACAGGAGCTAGACCTCACCCCTGTACAAGGGAACCAGGGGGGAGAACAGTACAGGAGCTAGACCTCACTCCTGTACAAGGGAACCATGAGGAAGAACAGTACAGGATCTAGACCTCACCCCTGTACAAGGGAACAAGGAGGAAGAACAGTACAAGAGCTAGACCTCACCCCTGTACAAGGGAACCAGGGGGAAGAACAGTACAGGAGCTAGACCTCACCCCTGTACAAGGGAACCAGGGGGGAGAACAGTACAGGAGCTAGACCTCACCCCTGTACAAGGGAACCAGGGGGGAGAACAGTACAGGAGCTAGACCTCAACCCTGTACAAAGGAACCAGGAGGAAGAACAGTACAGGAGCTAGACCTCACTCCTGTACAAGGGAACTAGGAGGAGGAACAGTACAGGAGCTAGACCTCACCCCTGTACAATGGAACCAGGGGGAAGAACAGTACAGGAGCTAGACCTCACTCCTGTACAAGGGAACTAGGAGGAAGAACAGTACAGGAGCTAGACCTCACCCCTGTACAATGGAACCAAGGGGAAGAACAGTACAGGAGCTAGACCTCAACCCTGTACAAATGAACCAGGGGGAAAGTCTTATTTATGGTACCAATTAATAAAATGTGGATGAAACAACATGTTCATCAAATTGGCAACAATTAATGCCCGTGATGAATTTTCATCTTTAAATAATGAATGCTTTAGAAACACCTGCCACATTAAATACGCATGTGTTAATTTTTGTATTAATGAATATTTTTGTATTAACCAACATATGGTTCTGTGTTACTTTTCACAATAAAATTAGGATATGAATGCCTGAACAATTAACTGAAGATTTACTTATCCAAAATTTTGCAAAATAGATATATGTCTTAGGTTAAATATATCACCATAGATATAGATACAGTATGAACCATACAGAATACCTCTCTTGACTTGGTCATAAAAACCATTATCACTATTTATCACGGAGCCACCGAATAAGACATCGTTCACTGGCAATATGCTGAGACGCCGTCGAAATGTCGAAGATTAATGACATGTCTGATGGGCTTTCTCATCAACCTAATGGCGCAACCTATTCCATTGTTTCCCACTTGTCACGTCGCAATCTACACGGGCTCTCAACAAAATCAATACTGCACTAGAGGGAGTATTCGACACGCCAGTCTCGGATGCACATGGCAAGGAATCAACGTGGGGCTTTTTCGTTTCTTCCGAGGTAATATAAATCGTATCAGAAGACGACACTACTGCCTCCTTCTGAGGGAGTAAGACTTGTCGGTCTAAGAGATTAACGGCAGCTGCCGAAATGGCATCTTAGCCGTCACGCCAAATTGTTTTTATCGGAAATCATTACTTATTCATGTAGGCTCTTCCAGATATTCCTTGTAAAAGTTTTTGTTTTCGTAGAAAATCGCAATTTTATATTCCAGTAAAAGAGCCCATCAAAATTACAGCCGCAGAGTAAGTGATGTCAAGCCGGCGGTTGTGTGAGGTGTAACATTACTTAGGTAAATATTTATGACTGTAGCCATAAAGGATGAAGGAATGCTTATATTTCACACATGTTGTGATATTAATAATAAATATATGGGGCACGGTCAAAGCATAACACTCTTAGTGGAGAAAACTGAAGATTTAATTCTCGTGCTGTTCAAAACCTTAACGGTTTTGTTCACTCCTCACTACCTCAGTTCAATCAACAGTGTACGCGATGTCCTTCTTCTTAAATGTGACTTCTCATTCTCTCATCTAGTGATGTAAGTTTCCGAAGAATCAAGAGTTAAGCAGCAGCTCACCAATAGGTTTGTTCTTCTTCTCTTTGGTCATGAAGTCTGAAATCCATACTTAAAACTACTCCCTCACTTTAATTTTTTTGTTCCTCATGTTTCAGACTAATTCCACAAAAAACACAACCTCACCAAGTACAGGGTGTAGTCACTATGATATGCCAGTTCATTTGTGCATAATTTTATTTTGTTTTGGTGAAATTAACATACAAACTATAAAATAAATTTTGGCCCTGTCAGTTCGAAATTAGTTGTAGGACTCAAGTTGGGAAATGACGATTTAGGGAAGCAGTCACATCAAAGTTCAACTGGGCTCGAATCCATGGCTGGTTTGTTTACATGACAAGTTTGCAATTTTGCGTGAGAGTGCTTATGTCACAGAATCACGTATAGATCTAATCTAGCCAGAGACCATTGTTGATCATGAGGATGTATTGGGAAAAGGCTGGTTCATTGTCGTCTTGTGAACAACCAGCAAGTTCAACAGGTTGGCGCTAAACTTTGGTCGGGGCAATTGCCTTTCGCAAGGAACCAGATATAACGATCAAAATAATTTCTTTAGACAATTAAAAAAGTACACTTTTTTATTAAACAGACTGCACATATTACTTAAACTATTAACATACCACACATCTGGATGTAAAAGAATCAGATTTGCAATGGGAAAATGAGCTGAGGAAGCCGCATCATAAATCCATGTACACGTACTTGTCCCCGACCCTGCTGAAAACAGGTACTGAAATGGAACTAGTCAACCAGCAACATAAGGACAGATCTACTCAGATTAGATATCAATAACATTGACTTATTAGAAGGAACATTGTCATATTGATCATGTCACTCATGTGTAAGTGATTTTTATTAAATCTCGGCATATGGATTGCTAGAACCAATGAACCAATGCACTGCACAATCTAACTTGTACAGCTTGAATGATTAGTTTCATCCAGGCAGACGCAATGGCAATCTATCTCATTGTCAGCGATGCACTGAAACGACATATTTCAGCAACTATCGCCAACAAAAAGCATAGCCATTTGGTCAATGGTTTTAACACACAATAACAGCTTTACCCGAATACCAGAATAGTGATCCACCCTGGAAACTCAAAATAAACCTACTTGAACAGTTGTTTAATACAAATCTTACAACTGAAGATTCCCTGGTAAATGGATTCCATGTGGTCTTCAACCACACTTTACAGCAACCTCTTCCCCACAAAACACGTGCAGCTTTAATTTCTGCCACTTGTCTCTATTTTCTAATTTAATAAAAGAGAAGAAGAATTCCAGAAATATTTATATTTATTTTACTGGTTTGCACATTGAATTGCTTGAAGCAGTTTTAAAGGAAATAAAAACAAGGCATTAGCTAAAATCCGTTTTCCATGTGTACATAAAGTTTAATATTGCATGTAACATTCGAGAAATTTTAAAAATACAGAAAAATACATTTGTAGCATAAATTCGATTTTAAATCCGTCTGTGAAGCGATTCCCGCGGAAAATAAAAATTTAATGAGCTAGGCGATCACGTGGTATCTTAACGTCACACATGACTCACACTCGCAGCAGGCCGACCCTTTCTATGCATTCAGAGCATGTTTACATGGATATTGTTGAGATCCAAACGAGCGTCAGAATGAGTTGTTATACAATAATCCGATGTAATACAAACACTAGTCATCATAGAGGAACAAGCGGTTATCTTACGGTTCCATATGAATTCAATTTTATTAAAAACAATGAATGCGAATGAGCCTACAAGTTGACTAGGTTTCGCCGAGCTTGGGCCTTGGCCCTGGGCTCGTTTTCAGAATAATTATATCGAGTGCAACCAACGGGAGATAATGTACACCAATATACATACATACATAGCAAACATATATCGTATCCAGCTACAGAAAGTAACGGGTAAAATCTCATAATATCACTAAAATATCGATGTATGAAGGAGGAGTTGTACAATTTATCATAACAACTGAAATCAGTCAGCGAATTTCTGCTGGCCTTGATAGCTCAGTTGGTAAACGCGTTGGTTCCTTAGCGTCTATTTTACAATCGGGCGACGACGGTTCAATCCTGACAGCATGCAAACTATTGATTTTCTTTACACTTTTTTTGTTGATGCTTTCACGAAGTAATATAAACCAAATCATTTAGTATACTATGATGCACTGTTTGTAAATATTTTTTATATTTTGTAGTAATTATTTATTCGCCAAAAAATGAAAATATGGTCATTACATACAACGATGTTTCTAAATTGTATTTATCCAGACAGATCACAATCTGTTTTCACATATATAATTAATAAATTAGATATCCATTACATTATATTTGTTTGGATAAATAAAATTTAGAAACATCGTTATATAATGACCATATTTTCATTTTTGTGGCGAATAAATAATTACTACAAAATAAAAATTATTTACAAACAGTGCATCATAGTATACTAAATGATTTGGTTTATATTACTTCGTGAAAACATCAACAACAAAAGTGTAAAGAAAATCAATAGTTTGCATGCTGTCAGGATTGAACTGGCGTCGCCCGATTGTAAAATGAATGACAAGTAACCAACGCGCCTACCCACTGAGCTAGCGGGACCAACGGAAACTATCTGACTGATTTAAGTTGTTATGATAAATTGTACAACTCCTTCATATATCCATATTCTAGTGATATTATGAGATTATACACGTTACTTTATGTAGCTGGATACAATATATGTTTGCTATGTATGTTTATTGGTGTAGATTATCTCCCGTTGGTTGCATTCGATATAATTATTCTGAAAACGAGCCCAATCTCGGCGAAACCTAGTCGACTTGTAGGCCCATTCGCATACGTTGTTTTGAATAAAATTCGATTCATGTGGAACCGTAAGATAACTGCTTGTTCCTCTATGATGACTAGTGTTTGTATTACGTTGGAAAATTGCACAATAACTCATTCTGACACTCGTTTCGACCCAAAAGCTATACTTGTAAACATGCTCTGAATGCATGGAAAGGGTCGGCCTGATGGGAGTTTGAGTCATAAGTGACGTCACATCTCGACATCCCGAAAAGCGCGCCAAAAATATGCATATTCGAAAATGTCCGGATGTACAGCATAAAATGAGGAATTTCTAATTCATTGAATTGTTTTGATTTTTTTTGCTTGGTGGACGTGGAAATAGATAGCAGGATGTAATATAACATAAATTCAAGCAATAGATGTTTTTATTCCCTTTAATTACAAATTATATTGTTCAACATAGATTTATTATAATATAATCTTTATTCTCACACATTACAAATTTTACAGACTGTCTTTAAAATACAGTAATTTCTACAATGTTATGGCTGACATCATCATCAACATTTAAGATCCAATTTATTTAACCTTGTCCACATACACATTATATGCATTAATACATTGGTAATATGAATACTGTAATATGTATGGTCGGGGAGACTCCCGTTAAGACATATTGTCGCTAGCATGTGAGCCACCCCATTTAAAATATTACGTCTTAAAACCATTTCTGATTTCTAACTTTTATAATTTAGCACCCTTTCTGAAGTTCTCCAATCTTTCCTTTGTGTTCAAGAACCCTGATTTCCACCTACGAGTGATTTTGTTTCATAATTTTCCATTTTCACTTAGTGGTAAGGTGATTAAAAATGGGCCAAGTGGCCCTGAAGTCCTTTGGACTAATACGTCTATGTGACCCCGGCTGACCAAATGAGTGATAAGTTGGAAAAATTGTAACATTGTTTTCTTACATCCTTGTAAAGGTTTGGTAGGGTGCTTTACACGGTTTCAAAAAATATGACTGCTACAAAAATTGGCAAAGTTATGGAGCATTGAACATGGTAGGGATCAAAAAGTGAAAATGATGAAAACGGCTGTTGAAGTTTTACATTATATATGCAAATGGATTGCATGGAAATATTACATGCACAACATTCAAATGTGGCACACAGTATGTAATATGTATGTTATGTTGCAATGATACACTGGAAGTACAAATGTGCTGCTACAAAGACTTATCAAGTTATGCCAGATTATGTCTTCATGTGTAAAACTAAGAGGACAGATTATCTGAGAGCAAAAGGTAGACTCACTGTTTGACACAGTTTAAAACCTACAGGCAACTGTCCAGTTTAACAGGGGTCTAGTGGCTTAATGCTGTCTGTTGACACAAGCTACTGCCAGTGACCAATTACAGATTAGTCACAGCTTCCATCAAACAATAGCAGGCAGAGAATCTTAGCTCCACAGCTGGGTGCAATACACAACCAGAGCCACCACTGATTCATGATTAAGTAGATTAGCTCAATGCACCAACTAAGACAATACACAACACTGTGAGTGACAGTGTCCAGAGTGAGGCCTAAGCAGTGTCCTCATTGCTGAATAGATCAATTAAACCTGCCAAGTGGGTGACATTCTGCACAAGTGTTCATTAATCCTTAGTGATTGTTCAGAACACCAGACTGACCACATACCTAAACAAAGTTAATGTAATAGGTGAAGAACAGGCAGTGTTCAGATAGGGGTATTGGTTGAATTGTATTTGTCTCAACTCAAAAGGCTTTATTGTGTCTTCATCGATTATAAGAAAGCATTTGATTTAGTAGACCGGTCCTCCCTGTGGTCTAAGATAATTTCATGCGGTATTAATGGTATTGTGTTGAAAATTGTATACAACATGTACAAAAATGCTAAATCATGTATAAATGAGGGCCAGGCTGTGTCAGCCTTCTTCTCGTGTGTAGAGGTATGGTTAGGAGAAAACTTGTGTCCTTTGTTATTTGCTATTTACCTGAATAATTTTGAACACTGTTAGTCACAATTATAACGGACTTGACATGGCAGCTGGTTAAATTTACATATATAGTGTATAGCGGAACTATGTCAACTCTTCTAATGGTTGACATTTGGTTGTTTCAGGTGTCAACTATATTGTGAATCTGTAATTATTAGTCTATATTGATACAATTGATTTACACAGTACCAAGTCTACACAAGGCATGGCAAGTAGAATGCATTTGATATAAATAAAGTGTAGGATATTTCACTCTATAGTTGTCCAGAATATTAATTTTCTATGTTTGTCACCTACAGGTGACAGAATATTAATTTTCAATGTTTGTCACCTACAGGTTTCTACAGACAATACATCTTTAACCATTAGACACCACAGTCACACCATTTTATAATAATTAAATGAACATCAAAATAAACACAACTTGCAATTATAGAAAATCAATAGTTTTGAAGATACAGTTTAAAAGTGTTAGGCAACTGTTCAGTCTAACAGGGGTCAAAAGTGTGTCTACTCTGCCTGGGTGATGTGACCAATTAAAGATTAGTCAAGGTCTCAATGGCCTAGGCTGTAGAAATTAGTCACAGCTTTTGATTTTCTGGCACACTACACAACATCTACTGTTGGGGGTGATCTCAAGGGCCCTTCTCAAAACCACATCACTAGATAATGTAAACCTTTTGCACTTTGGGGGCCCCTTAGGTGCCCTTAGAATGATTCAATCAAATACAGATTTCTTGTATATAGTGGCAGAACCCTAAGATACATCTATACAAAATTAGAAAAAAAGTTGCTGAACAGTTTTTGAAAAAATAGGCCAAATGTTACATTTTTACCAGTTTTGGGGTCCTTGGAGGCCCTAGGGAGCCCTTAAAATGATTCAATCAAATACAGATTTTCGTACATAGTGGCAGTGCCCCAAGATATGTCTATGCAAAATTAGAGAAAAAGTTGCTGAACGGTTTCTGAGATACGGCAGCTAACGGCGGACGCAGAGTGATGGCAATAGTCCCTTGGACCTTCGGCCAAATGGACTAAAAAACAGGCAAGTCCCTAGATCTAGGCACACACAAATAGTCAACGCTTATTTATTTTTTATGTTCATTGATAGTTCTTGAAACTTTGTGTGTTCGGAAGCAGTTTAAAAAATGAATTCACTAGTGTTATTAGTCCAACAATGTAGTGATTTGCACACAACTGTAAGAAAAGTAACAAACACATTTAAGAATAGTTAGTAATAGTATTCTACCAGAGGTATAATTATAGGGTATGTGATTAGAATAAAAGTTTCTATATAATTGTAGATGTTATTCACCCAACTTGGCTTTCATCAAAGAACCACTGATACTCACTTTGCAAGTTCTTCCTGGTGCGGTTCCTGACAAACAGAATAGAATATAAATTAAGGGAATGGGATTAGCAACATACAATTTATACAAATATAACGGTTAATGTACACAATTAATTTTGACAATACCAAGCTGCAGGTGACGGTGGAAAAACAACAAGAGAAAATCCAAGTTTGCAAAAATAACTGAATGAGAATAACCACAGAAGTGAAGAGATGAGGGAACAACAGCGGAGCCGGGGAGGA
Source organism: Paraescarpia echinospica (assembly GCA_020002185.1). Classification (NCBI taxonomy): domain Eukaryota; kingdom Metazoa; phylum Annelida; class Polychaeta; order Sabellida; family Siboglinidae; genus Paraescarpia; species Paraescarpia echinospica. The sequence continues at coordinate 59,949,668 of CM034535.1, forward strand.
GGTTGGTCTGACAGGGACTTTCTGGAGGAAACTGGTGGGGAGTTGGTTCGCATTGCTGGAGATGTGGAATGAATGGAAGGGAAAGCTAAAAAAGAAAGCGGATGTCCTGAAAGTGGAGGGTAGAAGGAGAAGGGAAGACCAGGACTGAGACAGGTGGACTGTGACACAAATGAAGGGTCATTATTCATTGCGACACAATGGCAGTGATTTGGATGCTGGCAGTACTGTGCATGCATTACTACTACTACTACTACTAATAATAATAATAATAAAACAACATTTTTACAGCGCCCTGGCTCCAGGTGACCCTGTTGAAAGGCGCTAAAACAGTCGATATTATAAAAACATAAAAACATAGCATTAAAAAGCCAAGAGCATCAAAACATAGCACATAAATCGAATGATAGCAGTTGAAGGATGATAGGCCAGTTAAACAAATGAGTGTTAGGAGTCTTTTGAAGGTGCAGTATAGTGACTTATAGAGTCACTATACTGTATTACTGTATCCAGTGTCCCTGCAGGCAAAGAAAACTTAATGTTTGTTATAAAACATGGACACAGTATTTGCTGTCACACAGAGACGAACACATGGAATACGAATCATAATATATATGCAATAATAACAGTTACTCTGCTTGTCACTGAAACAATGTCACATCACTTGGTATACATATAAATGATTGATCACAACATTTCAAACAGGTATATTTTGGCGCTATGGAGTTACAAGCATCATGTTATTCTCCATTTTATAATATCGGTGCCACCCATGAAAGTCAATGTGTTGTGAAATTATGGGTGGTTGAGCTGACACGCTCCTCCACGAAGAATTAACGTTTTGAGACAGACAACATCAACATTAGATATTCATATGTTAAATCATACACCATTCAATCCAAAACATGCAAACAAAATACTTTTCTAAGATAATAACTCCAAAATGTTGTTATTAAAACTGGTAAATTGTTTTTTATATCTAAAAATGCAAAAATAAATACCATACAAATGTATTTTAGTTTTTCCTCAGTTTCATGAAATGTACTTCACAATCTGAACCATTCTGATCTGCCACATCCTGAGCTTATGTTCTGTGAACAGATTTACAACTGCTACGTTTGTTTTTCCTGGTCTGTACATTCCTTTTTTATCAAAAGAAACATCTCCAGTTAATCTCTGAACTCATCCAATCACTCAGTCGCTTCACACAAATCATCCTGTTTACCAGCATTTTTTTCCAGACTGTCTCCATTTTGCCTACGAAAGTGGGTGCAATATCCGTGCGTTGTTGGATTTCCGATATTCAGTTAGTTGTCTGGGCTGAATGATTTCTCGCCTAACTCGATAACAACAAATGAATGCAGCCAACGCAAATTGAACGGACATCGCACACATTATGGCATAATCAGATCTGAAAATACTATCAGCGTTTAGAATGTGCCACCAAAAAGATGTGAAAGGGCTGGCAGGATTGACATGCAAAATCTGAAAGTTTTATTTCCTCGACGGAAAGCGACACAAAGCCAGACGGACGGACATAATGAGACTCCATCAGGCTTAGAAGACATATTGATTCTGCATCACGATGTCACCACCGCGGCAGTGACACCATCGTGATGTCCAACGTCAGCCCGTCATGGGGTCGGCTTAATGCGGTTGGGACATGTCCTGACATGACATGAGGTAATGTCAAGGCTATCTGGTGTAGGGCAATGATGTAGCTGTGACATCAACTGCAGAGATGGCATATGCAGGCTTAATGCTCACCCAGGCCTGACTAATTACTGACAAGGGGTAGCACCAGGATTGATTGATTGGTTGAGTTTATTCTGCAATGTTTGTACAAGAAAATCAGTAAGACAGCAGACCCATAAGTTGGGGGATGCCATCGGTAGCAGTGTAGGAGATCCTCTAAGCTGTTGGCTTACTTACTCCTACCTCTAAAGGCAATCTTTTAGAAGGATGTTATTACCAGTGTAAATCTGCGGCTCCTGAGACCGAATCATTAGCTGTGTCATGACAGACAATCGATACAATCACCAGGGACATGCCTAGTCTTCCCATCTATGATTATTTACATGATCAAACCTCACATGAACACCATGTACAAACCATCATTTATTACCCACAAAAGTGTAATCAGACAGCAGACTAGGTAACAGGTGGGTCAGTTTACTGCAAGCTGCAATCTTGTGGATATGATTCATCTATGGGTAAATGTCACCCGGAACATTATGTGACATGCAATGGAGACTGTGCTGGCAGAATTAGAAGCACGCACAAGTGTAATCGAGCATGCTGTCTTAAAACCAGACTGCATTGACAGCTGGAGCTGACAGAAATAGTTTCCCTTGTAAATAAAAGTGTGCATAAAAACAGCATGGGGAGTTAGTGAACTGAAAATAAGACAAATCATAAAAAAGAAAGCTATATAGGCCACACATTTTGCAGAATCACTGCTATTAAAATATTAATTAAATAACGTGACTAACATGTGTTAGATTCTGACAGACGTTCTGTGCTGACAAAAATACTTACATTGTAAACATGTTATGTTATTTTCTATTTAACTGTTTGATTTTATTGAATATCACTAAATGGTGAGAAAAGAGTAAAATCTATCTGAGCTACCCATAGTATGAATTGGACGCCCAATGAACACACCAGGGCATTTAGTAATTTTGTCTATATTGCTTTATAAAGCATGTTAGATTTTTATATGATATTGTAATCATAGCACTGTTTTAATAGTAATTATTAGACATTTACATTTCCTTGATTCAGACTATAATATAGGCACCCAAACTCATATTTTCATGTTTAACTACAGGAAATACAATATCATGAATCTGCATCATATAGTTTAACCTGGACAACTCATCAATCCATTCTACCTTGTCCATGTTGTGTGAAGCTCAGACACTGTACCCAAATAATGACAGCTTTTGTTCATACTGCTTAAACCATGCAACATCAAGGCAGCACATTTGCTCGGAAACATTTGTCATTACTTCATATTTCTTACAATCCAACAAAAACCTTTTAAATTACACATACAGTAGAACATCACTTTACGGTCTGTAGCATTTTGCTTTTTTTTGTATTTAAATCTACTTTCCTAGGGTTTAATTTGGCAAATGAGGAAGGTCAGGCCAGTAGGTAGGCAGACTGTTGACCAAACGCCTTAGTTACGTAATTACATCACTTGGTTGCACATGCGCTCAGTGGGGCGTGATGTTCTTTTGCTAGCATTTCTAGGTAAGCAGGTGGTTTCACTGTATCTTAGAGGGGGTTGCGCAATGCGTAACTTGAATTGTATTATTGTAATAGCCAATAGAAATGATGGAAACGGGTCATATGATATGTAAATAGGTCCACATATATAAACGTGTCATACGCATTTCGCCATCTGGGCGGTGGCGAAGGACTGGGACAGATCCAGGGTTGAATGACACATCATTAACGTGGGTTATGTTCCCCAACATTTGTGTGTACGATAATCAGTGTTCGAAGAAGCCATACCGCCACGACACTGGTATAATAAAGAAAACTTTCCGGTCGGCCCTGATGTCCGAGAAACGATTGCCACGGCGAGTATTTGCATCGATGAGCGAAAGCAGCGACGCGCTCACCCCAACTCGGGCGTGATAAGGGGAGTGCCCACCAACCATGAACAGTGATCGAGCAGCGACCTCGTCCGACAGCGTGACCGCAAGCGACTTATGAATTCAGAGTGGCCAGCGGCAAGCGTCTACTGTCCAGCGTCATCATTCGTGCGAACGCATTCGACCAACATCTCAATCGTTTGCAACCAAGTGAGACAACTCAAACGTATCACGGATGTGACTCGAGAATTCGCAGTGGTCGGCAGCAAGCATCTACTGCCCGGCATGATCTTTCATGCGGCCAAGATGCACCTTTCTGATTGTTCACGGCACTCGGCGTGATGACTTCAACGAACATTCGTATAGGTTCGAGATGGGACTAGCCCGGTGTAAATGTCTATTTTCTCATTGAACGTTAATATTGTTTGCTGTTTGATGTATGGTAATCGTCTGTAGTTATTCAAAGTCTTGAAGCTGGGTACTGTTACCCATGAAACATATATATATATATATATTGGTTGTACACGATGATTGTAATGAAAGTCCGTGAGGGCTAGCGTTAAGTTGCGTATAGATATCTAATGTGGTTTCTTCTTAGATAACACTTGGCACCTAGTGTTTGGTCGTGCAGTGGAACAATCCACTTTAGGAAGGACTGAAATTGGGTAACTGGGAGATTCATTGAAACTTTACTTTCTTAGTTAGATAGGTTCAGGGATTCCTTGTTAATGTTTATTTTGTTTAGCTAATTTATTCATCTTCGTTATCCGTGATACTTACCTAAAGGAAGTTATCATGTAATAAAATTTATTAAATTGTCCTTGTTCTTTGTTGCTTGTACACGATAACCGCTCCTTTCCATATGCGTTGACCTTATCATATAAGAACCCTACTAGACCTGAGCCATCTAGTGTATGGAGACCTACAATACAGCCACCTCGCAATTAAGATCACCCTAAGACAGTCCCAAATTTTTTTTAACAGTAAAGTATAGGAAATTAATCCTGTTAATATGGTCACCTTGTTACTCAGATCACTTCTGGCCAGTCGCAAGGGTGACCTTAATAGGGAGGTTTCACTGTACAACGACATAACACAGCAACTGTCGGCTTGACATTTCTGTTTGTTTATACTTCTTTCTGCCCTATGCAGATCTGTGCATGCATGACCTACTTCAGTTTGTTCGCAAACTTAGCAACCCCGAATAACTGACTGTGACAACATGTAAGAGTATTATGACTGTATACCTGGTCTACAAGCAGAACAACTCCACATTCACAGACGGCAAGAAACATGTCATTGATACTTACATCATCCATCAAATTCTCAAACTGCAATTAAAATGAAAACAAGATTATTAGTTCTATTAAAGTAATGTGTAGCAAGAACATTTAAAACATAATTTTGTTTATATTGTTGCTAATATAGTATAAACTTATAAAGCACAGTGTTAATTTTTCAATGGATTTATTGTTTATATTAATGTAAACAGTGTGTGTGTGCATGCATATGTGAGTGCATGAATGGGTGTGAACTGTGAATACACTGTTAACAATCGTAGTACAAGATTACTTTACATACCTCAATTGAAATATCTCGTTCAACATTGTACCGCGTCCGTAGGTATTTCCTGCAAGCAAAACTATGTTTTTAATTTTATGTTTTAATCAATAATGCATTAACAGATTTTTTTTATTTTAGCCAAATTACAAAAACCAAGGTATGAGAATTTGTGTGTGTCAGACTCAGACATATTATTTCTATGTAACTTTTCATGTTCAAACCAAATTTGTCATTAGGCAACTTTAAGCCATTAAATGTCGAATGTAACAATGCACAATTAAAAATGTCACGTTACTTATAACTGTACATGAAAATGCACGCCACAAAAACATGTGCTGCTATAACTACAATTGATTCAATCCCAGTATCTCAGACTATACGCAGACAATTGCATGGCATCTATTAGACGTTTTAACCTGGTCAAAACATATTAAGGCCTGTTCACACGACAACAAAATCACAAATGTCAAACACCAAAATTAATAACCTAAATAGCTATGTGTCTAATATTACAGAAATGTGTGCCTAGAAAATATTTTTATTATTTCTAAATAATTATATTTAATTGATTTTTTTACCTGAAATATGTTAACATTTATATAAACATGTCAAATTCAGTAGCACTATACAACAGCACTTTATTTTGGTATCTGCCAAATGGATTTATTTCCACACACCACTTTAAGGACAATGACCAAGTGATGAATCTGCAAAGAAATTCAATGCCAGCATTTAACACTGATAACTATGGAAGTGGGTAGTTCCTTGCAGACGGCATTGTTGCACCGCTTTAATTAGAACAAATGTAATCAGCAATAAACTAATCAGGACTGATGGAAACAATATCAAAATCTGACACCACAGCCTGCTACTCAATCAATGTCCAATGCCATTGACAACAATACTGCAATAATTTGCCAACAGAGTTTGTCAGTAAGGTAATGAAGCTGGCATGCCTTGGTTGAAGTTTGTTCAAACTTGAAGTGACTTTGTTCTTTTACCCAGAAATACCGTGGGAACCAACCAACTTCAAAGGCACTTACCTTCTGCTTTTGCCAGAAGTGCTAATATGTGGCTGTTTACATTTTGATTGCTTTATTTAGTTTTGCAGGTGCCACATTGAGAACATTACATAACAAACTGAAGAACATATATAGTAATGTTAAGGAGTTTAAAACACTGAAACCACGTTTGTAAACCACAACTGGTTTTGGAATGGCTCAACTGTTGGTTTTATGTGTGTAAAATCATGTTTTAGAAGAGTCATTTCACTGTTTCATCGCATACAGTCAAGTCCTGTCAGCGGAACATAAAATTCCCCAAAGAGATCGAGAGAATCAGCTAAAAGGTTCATTAGTCCATTAGGCAGTCTCAGTGTGTTGGAAAAACATGAAATGCCTTTAAAAATTACTGTGGCTAAACTAGATTGAAAACATGAAACCACGATCAAGACATTTTAAGATCTTTTATATGTCCTGTAGGGACTACATTAAAGGCATGTTCTTCAATTTTGTAGCATATGTTTATATGTTATTATTAATAATATAACACATACACGCCCTGTATATGCTGGAAGTAAACTACCCGCCAAATTGCATTTAATGGCATTTTGCTCAATTTCTTTCTTTCACCCACAAAAATTAAAATAACTACCGACTAAAGACCTTGCATTTTCTAACATGCGTACAAACAAAATCAGACCAACTGTGAATTATTCATTATTTAATATAAATATTTAATAATTATTAAAAGTTACTAACAAAAATGCCCATTCTCTGGATACACACAGATGCAGAAGATGGTTTCCAAGATTATTCACAATAAACTTTGTTAAGACATAAATTTTTATTTTTTGTGACACACGCAAGTACGCATGAACACACACATATAATATGCTAGCTTGATGCTAATTCGAAGCCTTGCTTGGCATAACGCAAACACAGGTTTATTTTTTTAATGAATTTTGATCATTATAAGAAGTAATTCAGACAGCAATTCCAGGAACAAGAGGTTAGCCCCACTTATTTCTGCTACAAGCAGCTGATTTTACTATTTAAATAACTTTTTTTTTAAATATATTTTCTGAGAAATTATGCAGAATATTAACAGTTGTGCACCTATCATGATTCCCTACACACAGGAGACTCCATTTGCTGCCTTCTTCAATGAGATTCATCGAGGGCTTGAGGTAGTATCACTCTCTTATGAACTGAAGCCAAACGGGAAATCACCGAATCGGTCCCACGACTCTGATCACCCAAGGTGATGTCGATAACCACTGCACTACTCGGGGCTGGCTGGCAGATACACTAAATTATGTCTACACATCACAGAATAATTTATTATGATAACTAAGTTAGCATTGTCATTGTTGTATGGCAAACTGTGACAGAAGTGCTCCAATGTAGTGATTAGACGTCAACAACTAAAGGCAGTAATACATTTATTTGTGATAACACAATGTTCTTAAATTGTGTTCACAGTGTAATAATAATAACATGGCATGTTGTAACTGAATGTGGTTATCATAATATGTATGAATGAATAAATGAATAAATTAATTTCCACATCATTATGATTGAACAGGTCAATTAGAAATACTTATGTAGAATTAGAAAAATCTAACTGAAATAGTTCCTTGTGAATATAATAAATATTCTCTCATTCCAATACAGAAGGGCAACCTTTTTCCCTATTTCCGAATGGAAGCTAGTGTTTAACACGTACAGCAGAATGGAACATATACATTATATATTACGACTCCGTGTTAAAATTCATGGAAATTATTTTTTTGTAATGTTTAAATCATAAGACTTTGTGCATTACCAATGAACTCTGGAAATATACCCTTCCTATTGTCGTATACACATAAAATATACACTTGTATACAACTGTTTTGCAATTAAACAAAGTCCACAAATGTATACAAAAGTATAAATTATATTTGTATAAAATACACATTTCCAAAATATACAATTGAATGCTAACTGCTGGTGCATCGGCTATCCTGTGTTTAAGAATAAAGCATGTCCAATGTCTTGTGTAACACATGATAAAGTTGATCTGCTGAACTGGAAAACCGCAGCACTTGATTGGTTGGAGACCAACAAGATCTTCATGAAAAATTATGTTTTTGCTGCCCTGTGTGCTCCACCATGGTCACTGAATAATTGAAAATCAATTCTGACATATCAATTTTTTTACCATTGGCTGATGTGACATGGAAGTACCAAGAGGACTATATAATGGACTGGAACAAATTAACTGCTGATTGTGTTTACAAATGCTAGTAGTTACTAGTAATTACTGCTAGTAGTTACTGTAGTATGAATATATACTTTTTTAAACAAAATTGACAGATACCTTAAAAGGGCAGGTACATGTAGACACAATCACGGTGCAATCTTGATAAGGCTTCCTTGTTCACTAGCCATGATTCTTGCTCTCTACATGGGGGGTAACATGGCCATTTAGTTTAACTTTATGCCAGCCTACCATCCAGCTAGCAATGGAGCAGCTGAATGGTCTGTCTGAATCACGACATGACATGGGGCATGTAAGTTGAACTTCCTGTTCTGTAACTGGAAAACACTAAAAGTACTACTATAAGTACTATTAGAGGAAACATCAGAAATCATGAGCTGATCTTCAAATTAAAGTGTGATGCTAAACATGTTAAAGCTATCACAGTATAGGCATGAACAGTTTTTTATATTTCGCATTCAATTAAATTATTGGCAATCTGGTCTAAATTATTAACTGTAACAGTGTAAGCTCGGGTAGGGTTCATTACTTAGTTCAGGCAGTATTTCAATAAAGAGATTACTTAGTTAGTTTAGCACCAGAGCAGGTTAAATATAAAAGTATCTTCATGAAGAACAAAAAATGTAATCACATAAAACAAATTCACATTATCACATAATTAAGTGGCAATCAGTCAATCACAACCATTCAATGCCAATGGCATGTGATAATTTGTAACTGCTGTAGACAGTGTAGTGTAGGCCTGTGCATGTTTAATGATAATGGTTTTGTTTATAACTAAGTTTATCATCAATTATGACCACAACCACATCTATTTAACGAAGGCCTATAGTATATATTAAATGTCTATAATAATATTAGGTGCGGGACGTTAGGGTTGTCGTACTCCTAGAAGCGGGTGTGCCTACTCCGAGGGCACGCCCACCTTCTTACAACAACAGCGTCCTAAAACCCAAGACGCGATCGAGCACCTGTTCAGTGTTTGCTCAGTCAGACTCAGAGTGCTGTCACTCACTCACTGTCGTGTCAGTCATTCTCATTGTGTCAATTCGTTTCTCCGCTAATCTCGCGGCGTATTTCCCTTATCACACGCACGAATAAACTCACCGTTTGTTTGCCCTGCCAAAACATCGGTCACAGCAATTCCCCATGGTCAGGCAGTTGGAATGCACAGTTATTTTCATCTGGACGTATCCCTGCTGTCAGACATAACTGAGCTGTCGGCTTGGGATTACTAAGCGGAAGTTGCTTCGCGGTGCGCATGTGTGATACATACGTTTTTTGAAAGCTTTGATTAACCAGACTCCGTGAGGTGGCGCCACCATTTGTCGCTCTTATAGGCGTCTGTTCTAAACTTAGCGTGATGATTTGTTTGTGATCGCAATCACATATATTTAACGAACGCCATATATTCAATGTCTAGAATAATCTTAGATGGCGGATGTCATGGTGTTGACCATGTGACCTATTGCATCGTGATTTTCAATGGGTTATATCTGTATTTGTATGTTACGTTGACCGATCAATCTTGATCATTAAACAACGGTTGGTTTATTGTTAGAGGAAACAAAAAAGAGAAGACAAATTAAATATACAAAACACCAAAAGTATGAGAGAAGAAAGAGAGAAAAAAATAAAATTGTCGTCTGTTTCAAGTATCAGGTCTAGGCCAATTCGGCAACCGTAGCGGTCCCCGGAGATAATACCCGGCCGACACAGCTCTAGTCCCTCATTTACCTTACTTCGGACAAGGACAAATAAATCATAACCTACCACAACTGTTCATGGTATTATAAATGATTAAGTTTGTTTGGTTTTATTCAATGTATTACTGATGTTTAATCTAGTCAAAAAACTACACTATGTCCTTATAAGTAACTTTCTTTCCTTCTTTAGCAGACAACCAATTTCATTTATAAAAAAAACACCTATTCATGTATATGCTATACATCTTGTTCCAGTTGCATTGTTTTAATGTTACGTTGTAATGTTATGGAATAAGGAACATGACTGATATAATGATGATTGTCCTCAACATAAGCCTCTTGGGATTTTCAGAGGATCTCCTCGATTGCAGTGTTGTTTTTTTGTAATCCATTGTAAATATATTCAGAAATGTGTATTGTGCCCGAAATAAAGTTTTATTCTATTCTATTCTAAATCAGAAGCCTCAGCAAAACGTGCTAGCAAGGAATTCCACACAGGAATGACCCTGGAGAAAAAATGAATTTAAATACATTTGTGCGTGTGGGAAGCTCACAGAACTTCAGGGAATTATTGGATTTAGTTCTTGATGAGGCTGGGGGAGGTAGGGCTGGGGGGTCGATATCAACATAGTTGTGGATGATCTTGAAAAGCCTGGTCAGTTGTGTCTTGGTGCGTCTTGACGCCAGAGATTCCCACTGTAGATGGTCTACCATGGATGTTACACTGCTGATGTTATGATATATGTTGGCGACATATCTCGCGGCCTTCCTTTGCACAGCTTCAACTTCATTTATTTGGTCCTGATGGTAAGGATTCCAGATGACATTACAATATTAAATGTGGGGTCTTACCAGGGCTTTGTAGGCATTAGTTTTTGTGTCTTCATTGGCCGACTTCAAATCCCGCTTAAGGAAACCCAGCATGCTATGAGCTTTCTGTGTTGATCGCTCAGTGTGTCGTTTCCAAGAGAGGGCTTTTTTGCAGATCAATGCCTATAAGTACTTCTAAAGTATGCATGGCCCTTCAGTTGGTAGTTAAAGGACTCGGGTTTCCTAGATCTTGTGCAGGTCACGATGTTACATTTCTGTTGATGAAAATCCATGCCCTACATTTTCTCCCAGCATGCTAGGGTGGATAGGACTGCCTGGAGAATTCGACAGTCGTCCATAGATCTGTAGGTGACGCAGTCGTCGCCATCATTCAGACATGTATATGTATACACTTATAAATCCACAGTTATACAGCTTTTGATAAAATATACAACTCATACAATACTTCAGATATATTTAGTGTATAATAACAATCTCGACTATGATGTCTGTTTATATAATTTTCTTTATATTTGTTTACAATTTATTCATTTTAATGTTTGCGTAGTTTGCCGACTCGCTGTAGTGATCGTTTATCATGGCCTGAGAGAAGTGCGCTCACGTGACCAGTAATGCAATGTGATTGGTTATTATGCATGGGTGGCCATTTTAAAACAAAACTCATTGTCGAAGTGGGAAATTTGAATGTTTTAAAAGTACATGCTCGTCTTGAAACATATAACAAGTTCTCTCCAGACAACAACTAACATTCTGATAGGTATGTTTAAGATACATATTCCACATATGCATCTGATTAACGTAATGCACACATCTAATCTGAATGACGGACGTGTAGAAATAGCTGCATTTTGAATGACAGGTCAAGTGTTTTGTACTTTTTCAATCAAAGTAAGTATTTGAATCGGGGAGGAGGGGAAGATCAGAGCCAAGACTGACGAAAGAAAAAATTAGTGAGACAAGGAACGAAGTAAAAAGAGCCATACAAATATAGCCGTTTGTTTAACTGCTAATGCTATGTATTGGGCCTATAATAACCCTACGTTCTTCAAGTTCCGTTAGACAAACAACATGAACATCATCTTCAATGATCTTGTTGTTTATGATTCTGTCGTGAGCAGTGAATCCACGACAGTTTTTTCCACCAAGCGTAGGCACCATGTAGCAGGGACCAACAGCTTATATACAATATAGTGTATCTTTAAAAAGACAAGCAATATGAGGTGACAGGCCTTGACGTTACGGTTTTGTATCCACTGGTCCAGCCTCCAGGGAGCCAGTAGATTTGAAAAGTTACTCACTTACTGGCCCGCCCCAAAACAAATTCTGGTCAGATTCCTTGCTCTTGTTCTGCCAAAGCACAGCTGTATTACAAGATCAACCGCTGCAGCCAAGGTCTTTAGCAATGCTATAAAACGTTTGACAGTATAACAGATTTCCTTGATGCCTTTCCATTATGGAATATATGCACTAGTGTTTTATCATGCAGACAGTTGCGATTGCCTGCCATCCGTAGCCAACGTGTAACAAGATTGCTTATTGGGTGAATAATTAATGACCCCGTCATTAGCCGATCACGCGGGTGGATACAAATGAGTTTGGCAGTGCATACACATCATCGTATACACATGACTGAGTTTGCCGTTTAATTAATTATAACAAAATAAACATTGATTTAAATATCAAATAAAAAGATAAATACATTAATTATCCAGCATTGCTATAGTGGTAGGGTTTCATTGTCTTTGTGTTGCTGATAGTCAGTGGCAGCCAGCTGAGTTCTTGCAATGTACACTAGTTACTTGTTATGTACAACACAAGTTTGTGATGAAGTAATGGTATTGAAAGCCTTTTCAAATTTTTCAACAACGATCTGTTGATACACTGACAGTAGCATTTTACTTGTTTAAATTATCTATGTATCATGAGGACTGTTATATATTTTTCATGCCATATATCATTTTTCAAAATTATTCTTTTTTATCACTGTTTTATATTTTCACAAATAATTTACATTACATTTTCATTTTGCATGATAATTAAACAACACTTGAGCAAACTTAGTTCTAATATGGTGTAGAATCCTGTCCTCAGGATTGCTCAAAGCGCTTTACACTTTACTCCCTGGCAGACCTGTTAAATCGAAAACACCATCTTGACTTACCATATGTGGGAAGCATTCAGCCATACTGAAATTAATATGCGAAGACTATTCATACAAAAATATCCACCACTGTCCGTAGCCAGTACTCTTCATACAGCTGAGTAAACTGGAGCAATGTAGCATGTAGTGATTGTACATGTAATTCTCAGTCACATGGCAATGACCCTGTCTTGTCTAGTAAATATTTTTGCGAATTGTTAACATACCAAGCATTGCACAGACTACAACATTTTCGAATTTGATATCATATTGATGTTTTTTTTAACAAAGAATCATAATATAGTTATTTTTATTTGATATGTACATATTACATTTGTTCAACTAAACATCTTCCTAAGTAATTTTTCTCATTGGTTTACATTTTATTGGCTTTAAATATATTTAAAAAATGGTTAAATACACAATTGTTTAGTCACTAATTTTGTGAGTTGTAAACATACAAGGCATGTATAAACTACAACTAACATTTGATATCACATGTAGTAGTGTCGTTTTTTGTAACAAAGAATCATGATAAAAGTACCTGTTTTTTATGTACCTGACATTTTTCAACCCCTTCCTAATTTTTTTTTCTATTGTTGCTTTGCATTTTATGTGATGTGTATGAGATATTAAAAATTATTACATTATACATATCAAGTGCAGTGATTGTACCTGTAGTTGTATTGTGCTTTTCATAATTTTGTAACCAATCTCATAAAATAGTTTCAATAAAATGTTTTAATTTACATTGTTTTTGCTTTAATTCACATGCATTTCTAACAACAAAATGCAATTTAACGAGGACACCCATTACTGCAAAATCCTCATGCAGACAAACAAAACTATCACATACAGGGGTGGATCCAGAAATCTGGGGGGCCTCCACTCCACTGGTGGCCGAACCAAATGGTGTAGTCTAAATTTTGTCGCTACCGAGCCGCCGTAACTATACCTTCAGCCGCTCTGCTGTCTCGGCTGGTGATATCGTAAGACGGGGGAGGGGGGTGCTGTTGAAAAATGTTCGCTACTGCATCGCCATAACTTCAGCTTATTATTCTGTGCCCCAGCATAGGCATAATTATTATGAAAGGACAATAACTGAGGTTTGGCTATATTGTTTCACATGTATTTACTTGCACTGTATATGCAAATGTTTGTTTGCAACAGAAATATTCCAAATTAAATAAATAGAACATTAAGTTCAAAAAGTGAACTGAAATTAAATGTGGAATATAATTGAACGTTTCACAAAAGCCTTATCAACCAAATATGGTGTAACTGTTCCCACATAAGATTGGTCAGAATAAAACATAATTGTTAAAACTAATCACATATGTTTGCATATCTTCCAATTATATATATATATATATCACGTTTGCATAGCAGCAGCAATTAATACTTACGTTTGTTCTAACTGTCCTGAGCTGCATCCAGCCTCAGGAAGTGACTGGAAACCTAACAGTGAGCTGCCTTTGCTACGACCACTGATGCTCGATAGAGCCACCAGAGATCTTGTCATATGTGATGGCTGCAGTGGTGTCGAGGTAGTTTGCGCCTTTGTGTTGAAGCTGTCGAACAAAGTCATGAATCAGAATATGGAATGAGTCAGATTATTTGTGAAAATGGTTTGACAGCACTACTACATGTCAGTATACATATGTATGTATGTATGTATACAGTATGTGTATATATATGTGTGTGTGGTGTGTAACTTGTAAACTTTTAAATTTCATTAATAGGTAAAAAATAAACGGTCATTTGCCCAGCACTCAAGTGTGAAAAGTCTTTTGCCCAGTTATGACGAAATTACAATAAATTATATGAGAGTGGCAAAGTTATTATTGTATATATATGTTGTAAAATTGTAGTATATAACAAACAAATAGACAATTTACAAGTGTCATAGCCAACAATGTGAAACAATTTGGATTGTGCACCATCCAGTTGCCAGCATAATTAACTAAGTACAGGTAGAACATAGGTGGTCTGGAAAGAAGGTCACAGGAAATAAAGTCACAAAGTAATTTTACTCAAAAAATATATAAAATAATATTCTGGACAGCAATAGAGTGGAATATCATTCATTTTATTGACATCAAATGCATTCTACTGTGTATTTACACTTGCCATGCCTGGCTTAGGCATGAAACAATATAAATCAGTTAACTTTGTATAAATATAGACAGCAAACAGCTTTGTAAGACTTGGTTGCTGTCATCCTACATATGGGTTCTGTGTCGCGTCAACATCAGTGTTGACATTGTGATCACTAGTGTATTGACACCTGAATTTCTTAAACAACCAAATGTCAACCATTAGAACAACTGACAGAGTGTCAGAATACTTTCCTAATAATTCATTATAATAAAAGACATAATTTTCATGTAGCAATATATAAACAGCAGTCTCGGTGCCAAAAACCCAAATGACGGTAACAAAACTTGGATAACGAAACATAAACAAAGTCATCCATTTTATTGCTCGTTCAATTGGATTTTGAACATAATAATGTCAACTTACCTTTAGTTTTCAGTGTCAGACTTGTCCAACGAAATAATAGCGCAAACATCGTCATTAGTAAACAACTACGATGTCCAAGGCGCCACCATTTTTGAACATCCATAGGTGGTGAACTTCTAACGCAAAAAACTCAATTTTTTTCAATGCAAGCACATGTCAAAAAACCCTCAATACATAGCTCAGATATCAAGGAATCAGCCATTATTAGTCTCTTAAGTATCTTCAAGATGGGGCCACCTCTAGAGGCTTTATCTCCACCGGACGCTTTCGGGCGCTCTGGGGAGAAAATACCCGACCACAGGGTCTAATGGGTTAATATTGTAGACCAACATTTGGTGTGTTAGATGTCATACATAATTCTTAGAAGACATTTCCTAATGAATAATTGTCTGCAAAATAGTTGTTTTCATTAATTATGGGTGTTATTGATTAAACTTGATTGAACCTGTGAGCTGA
Source organism: Paraescarpia echinospica (assembly GCA_020002185.1). Classification (NCBI taxonomy): domain Eukaryota; kingdom Metazoa; phylum Annelida; class Polychaeta; order Sabellida; family Siboglinidae; genus Paraescarpia; species Paraescarpia echinospica. Next base: position 59,965,753 of record CM034535.1, read on the forward strand.
TCATGCACAAATTTACAACTGTTCTGTATGTTTCCTTTAGACCCTTTTGCATGAATAACAATTGACCTTGATTTGTTTTTTTACCTGTAGGTGTTGGTGAGTGTGCTTTAGACAACCATGTCTCGGTATCCAGCTTTAAATGGGCTGTACCATGTGAGGGAAACAATAGGCTCAGGTTGGTACACTTTCATGAACATTTTAAACTGCAAGGTAATGTTATATTTTTTACATATTTATTTCTTAGTTAGCATTTCTTTTTATGTAAAATATTATTATGTATGTAAAGTGCCCGAGAGCAATTTTAATTGATCGGGCGCTATATAAGTACTTTTATTTATTTTATTTAAGTCCACAACCCAGAATAATTTTGCCACGTTGGTAATGTGGATTTATAATTTAATCAGTGATGTGTTTAAATCAGTAAAAGCTTAAAGAAAATACCATGACATGTTTTAATAATTAAACATTTTTATGTTACATATATTCCAGAGAATTTGAATTATGGCACCATAAACGTATCAAACAGTGAAATGCTCCCTTAAGTCATAGTTTTTGCAAGCTAACAACAGCATTAATACACAAAAGGTCCACTTCTAGGAAATGTAGCATAAGTAGTAATTATGAAGTTCTGTAAAGCTACTTGTTTTCGTTGCAGGGGGTTTTGCCAAGGTAAAACTCGCCTATCATATATTAACAGGAGACAGAGTCGCCATCAAGATCATGGACAAACACACTCTAGGGGTAAGGTTTAATGTCATCAACTAGTAAACATATAACATCGTATATATATATACGTAAACATTTCAAATTAAATGCTTGATTTGCTGAACTGTGTTTTATAGTTCTGGTGTAACAAATGGTTTGGTAGAGACACATATTGAATGAAATGTGAATGAGTTTGTCGCTGCTGTGTCACATCTTTGGAACCGTCTTTGTTGTTTGCTGAATTTATTTAACATGCAGTGGGATCCATTTAAAACACCTAAAACATGAATATTTAGTAACCCTTTGATCTAGATAGTACATATTATTCAATTGTAACCTGAATTACCTGATGCAGCTGCACAATAGTCATTCCTCATTGACAGAATATGTAGATGGTTTGTTTGATTTGTAACTGTTATTGTAGGAGGACCTACCACGAGTTCGTACAGAGATTTCTGCCATGAAGGAACTCAATCATCAACATATCTGTAAGCTTTATCAGGTCATTGAGACAGACGACAAGTTCTTCATGGTTATTGAGGTCAGTAACCTGCACTGGTGGCACTCTCTGCAATCTATTGCTGTGCTCACACAGACAATTTTAAAAGATTTTGACGTACATTTGTTCCAGTCTACGTATTTGTTATATACATGAAGTTAAGCCACTTAGATAAACCGCTTCTGCTCTGTGTGAACTCAGCATAAAATGTTCAGGTTTTATAGCTGTCTCTTGAAATGTGATTGAAGTTGGTGATAATAATATAATTTTTATAATAATAATAATGATATTGTTTAATAATTTGAGAAATGCGGCACAGATATCCAAGGAGATTGTTAGTGATATACACAGCCTGACACACTTGCACACACAAAATACACATCAGTTCAGGCACAGCATTGTAGCATGCTGCGTTTGTTGCTTGAAATTAAATAGCTACTGTTACAATGATTGCTACTGAGGCAGGTTTATCTGCTTATGCACTTAAGGGGAGGCAGTCTGTTTCTCTACCCAGAATTAGCCTGCGTAGTAATTTGTAACAGGAAGTCTGCTGTGTTGAACATGGGAAATAGGAAATTGTTGAACATCAGAGGGTAATGCAGTAAATTCAGCCCACCTCTGAATTATTGCCAATAAAGCTTGTTTCGAAACTGAACGTTTTGTTTACTATTTGAACATGCTCCGGATTGAACTTTCCAAATCACGAACGTTGTTACAGGTTTACTAAACACATTGTTATGGGCTTACTAAACACATTGTTATGGGCTTATTAAACACATTGTTATGGGCTTACTAAACACATTGTTATGGGCTTACTAAACTCATTGTTACAGGCTTACTAAACACATTGTTACAGGCTTACTAAACACATTGTTACGGGCTTACTAAACACATTGTTACGGGCTTACTAAACACATTGTTACGGGCTTACTGAACACATTGTTATGGGCTTACTAAACACATTGTTACGGGCTTACTAAACACATTGTTATGGGCTTACTAAACACATTGTTATGGGCTTATTAAACACATTGTTACGGGCTTACTAAACACATTGTTATGGGCTTACTAAACACATTGTTACGGGCTTACTAAACACATTGTTACGGGCTTACTAAACATATTGTTACGGGTTTACTAAACACATTGTTACGGGCTTACTAAACACATTGTTACGGGCTTACTAAACACATTGTTACGGGCTTACTAAACACATTGTTACGGGCTTACTAAACTCATTGTTACGGGCTTACTAAACACATTGTTACGGGCTTACTAAACTCATTGTTACGGGCTTACTAAACACATTGTTATGGGCTTACTGAACACATTGTTATGGGCTTAGTAAACACATTGTTATGGGCTTACTAAACACATTGTTACGGGCTTACTAAACTCATTGTTACGGGCTTACTAATCACATTGTTATGGGCTTACTAAACACATTGTTACGGGCTTACTAAACTCAATGTTATGGGCTTACTAAACACATTGTTACGGGCTTACTAAACTCATTGTTATGGGCTTACTAAACACATTGTTATGGGCTTACTAAACACATTGTTATGGGCTTACTAAACACAATTTGGCGAGCAGTGTACCTTCAATATACTTATTTTTGTCTTAAGAACATTATGTTAATTAATAAATGAAAAACTGCTAACAGATTGCCTCTTTTGAAACTTAATCATTGCCATCTTGTCGCCAGTACTGCCCTGGTGGCGAGTTGTTTGACTACATCGTGGCGAAGGACCGACTGCCTGAAGATGAGGCTCGCGTCTTCTTCCGCCAGATCTTTGCCGCAGTCGCACACATCCACGACAAGGGGTACGCCCACCGAGACCTGAAACCTGTACGTGCCACTCGATCTCCCCTTCTCTCCTTTTGGGCTGGGCACCAAATCATCTATATTGTAAAACAATACAGTTCTCTGTCTGTCTGTCTGTCTGTCTGTCTGTCTGTCTGTCTTTGGACTCATATCTCTGTTAGTTTTGTATGTATGGGGCTGAAATTTTGTGTTGGATGGTTCCGTGATTTAGATTTTTTCTAAATTCATCTGGGGTGGGGATCTGGAGGTCAAATTTTAAAATGTCTCTTATCTCCGTCAGTTTTGCATGTATGTTGTTGAAATTTTATATGATCTAGTGGACCCATTAAGGTGGTTCGTAAATTAAAAAAAATTCTAAATTCATCTAGGGAGTGGGGAAATTAGAGGGTCACAAAGTTGGATGTTCTACCTACAGTGTTACTGTCTGTGTTGACGTGTAACTCATGTTGATATGGTTACTCTTCAGGAGAACTTACTGCTTGATGAAGACCAGGACCTCAAACTTATTGACTTTGGCCTGTGTGCAAAACCAAAGGTAATCCTACTCTAGAGTGGTCTGTGTTAGTGGTTTAAGATAACCACACTTCAGTATGCTACACAAAGGCAGCCAGTATGTGTGGAAACTTCTCAGAAGTCATGAATCTGGTTAAAATGTCTTATATACATCTGGGTGCAGGTTTTTAGTTATGAAATTATACATTTAAAATGAAAAAAATTGGCTTATTTACACAGCAATTAAAGAAACAATATACAGTAGACTTTAATATAATGAATTTTCTTATAAGAAATTCTTGATTAAAAATTTATTTGTCCTGTTTTCTATTAATTAATTACTATACGCAGTAAATTTCATATATAATGAATAAATTGGCCTGTCCCAAGCGATTCATTATGTGTGAGTTTAGTGTATTCTGTTGTAATAGTATACTCAAGTCTTTCTTGTGCAAGCCTGTTTCGAACTCTGTCAGAACCATCGTTGACTGGGCAGTAAGTGTTTTGTTGATCTGTACCGGGTGGTGTCTGTATGCGGTGTGCTGACTGGCTATGGTGCTGCTTTCAGGGCGGCATGCACCGCCACCTGTCAACATGTTGCGGCAGTCCTGCCTATGCTGCTCCAGAGCTCATCGCTGGCAAGGAATACCTGGGTGCCGAGGTCAGTATTTGTGCAAGCTCATTGTGCATGACCTGCATGAATTTTGTGGTCATGGGTATATATTTATCACAACTGATTTCCACCCAACCATGGAGAAACGGTAATGGCGTTTTGCTACCCATCCACGAACAACTGCATGTAAACACCTGATTTCAGTCATGTACCTTCAACCTAAACCTAACCATTTTTTGAACATCATACCAACCATAAATGGGCATTTGTTCATGAATGGATAGCACGAAGCTCTCTCCAGATGAAACAAACCGCTCGTTTATATTAATGAACAAGAGGGGAACTCTAGACAATGATTCAAAAATAGCATATTAATATATAAATAAAAAAACTGGTTTTTCCCTACATTTTGGATCTTGGGTAGAAATTGTTCTCTGTGTAGTGGATGAATTGTGAATCTTAATTCTGTACAGAGAAATATCTGACAAAATCATTGACAGTGATCACATTGACATTTGTTTGATGTGCTTGTAGGCTGATATGTGGAGTATGGGAGTTCTGCTCTATGCTTTACTGTGCGGATTCCTGCCTTTTGATGATGACAACATTCCCTACCTGTACAAGAAAATACAGGTGAGTACCTCAAATGAAGAGAAAGACAAATCTATTAAGTAATGTAAGATTCTGTAGCATGCAAACGTCCACAAATGCATTTGTCCTAAATAACATTTCAATAAAGAAAAATTATTTCTGGATGTCTAGTTCTATGATTTAACTTTCAGCATTATCAAAAGTAAAGGTAACCAGCCTATATAACTGCTCAGAGTGTTTTACATTTTACTCCCTGGGATAACTGTTCAGTCAAGATTTAACAAGATTGCTGTCCAAAGCTATAAGCTCCAGACGGCATGCGGACAAGGACACCTTTGGCTTATCAAAAGTCCAACAATTATCCACCTACGTATAGTCCGCCCTCGCCAGATAGCTGTCAATTTTATTTTTTTACTTTTTCATACTGCTAGCATTAACACAATCATCAGATAATTTGTTCCAGTTATTTATTGTCCTCTGAGAGAATGAGTACTTTGTCATAACCAACCTACACTGTTCCTTGACTAATGCTGCATTGTGCCCTCTGGTTATACGGCCTTCTTTCAGTTTGAAGAAAATATTTCTATCAATATCCTCATAACCTTTAAATATCTTAAAAACTTCCATTTGGTCTCCTGTTAATCTCTAGTGTTGTTAACCCACATTCTAATAGGTGTCTTTCATAAGATCTTTCAGTTCAGGAATCAGCTTAGTTGCTCTTCGTTGCACTGTTTCTATCTTATCTATGTCCTTCTTACGATATGGCCTCCATGTTTGTATACAATAAGTCCTTTTACACTTTTACCTAATATGGTATCCCCCATTATGTATTCTTTGTTCACATTTCCATGTCCTATGTGATTGCATTTACATTTCCCAAAATTGAATAACATTTGCCATTTTTCAGACCATTTGACCAATTTGGCTAGATCGTCCTGTAAAGTGTCGGAACACCATCTTGGCTTCTCTGGGAAACATTAAGCTCTGTCGCGCTTATCAATTTGGTTATACATTCGTCTCCTATTATACGGGATGTTAAAAGGGACAACTTTAAAATCCCTGTTCTCGTTGTTTTAAGTATCCAGAATATTGAATTGACCATGTACCAATGCTAGAGAGACGATCCACTAGATAATATTTGAATAATGATCTGTTACGATCTAATTTGTGGAGCGCAATGGCTAGAGCGACAGAATCTTAACCGAGAGAACATACGTTCAAATCCTGTGATGCCATATAAAACCTTGGGCAAGTTCGTTCACTCTACATTGCTTCAGTTAACTCAGTTATATGAATGAGTAGCTTGTTATATACAGCGGTGGATATTTGTGTACGAATAGTCTTGAGCAGGTCTGCTAGGAAGTAAAGGGTAAAGCGCTTCGAGCAGTCCTAACGACTTGATACTGCCCTATATAAGAACTTATCGTGCCCTCTATCACATATTGTGCCCTTTCTACACAGCACACACCCTATTTGGTTAATCTCCTTCGTGTTTCCGATATGTCCGGGAATCTAAGATCATCTGTTTCACAACAACTTTTCTTCCGAAAACCAAGCTTAATATTGGCTTATGTGCTTTTTCAGTAGCTGCACCCAAAATCTGGAATCAACTCCCTATCACATTAAAATCATCTGTAACTATAGCTACAGATCATAAAAAACTCGAGGCTTATTTATTTGAAATTGCATTCCCACCCTAACCTTCGGAGGTCTCTTGCACTAATAATGACTCTTGCTTGTCCATGTTAGCAATTTTGACCAATGATTCTTGTATGTTGCACCTCTGAGCTCAGATTCCTGGAGATATAGGCACTATAGAAGTTTATTACACAAGTTGTCGGGTGAACGACATGAGACTCATGTGGTTGTTAGACAGTGTGATGTGTGAATTCAGGCAGGCAAGTATGAGGTTCCCAAGTGGCTGTCGAAGGAGAGTGTCAACATGCTCTCAGCCATGCTGCAGGTCGACCCCAAGAAACGCATCACCATCAAGGAGCTCCTGCACCACCCCTGGGTGCAGAAGGACTTCAACCACTCCGTGTCGTGGCGCAGCAAGTTCAAGGTCAGTCCGTAGTAATGTTGTTTCTTGTATAACCTTTGCTGTTTAATTACAGGTGTCTGTGTAAAAGAACTCTGAAATACTGTTACTGTTCATTTGTATGAATGAATAATTTGCAGTAGGTATGTAGCAACAATATGTTTGATAAGCTTATGTGCACTGAATACAGCAAGGCTGAACATCCTGGGCTAGTATCTGGGGCTGAGCTCCATTCCACCAGTTACATTTGAAGACTGTTCAGTCGCAACTGTTTTATGTGGTTGGGATTTGGGATGATCTCATAAGTTCATTAAGTAAAAACAACATGATATGTTTAGCATTGGATATTGCATCAATTTGCCTTAACTCACAACAGATATCTATGAATAATTCATATTGTGGAGAAACACCATCTCGAACGGTGAATTATACATGAGTACAGCTGCCAAACCCATCACCTAAGAAGTCCAGATGCTTAGGTGGAAATGGATTGGACATGTCCACCGTATGTCACCTACAGTCCTACCCAAAGTTGCCCTCAGATGGACTCCTGATGGTCGTAGAAAGACCGAAAAAGAGCCTGAGGAGGACGGTGGAAAAAGAGATGAAGGATCAGGGGTGGTCTCGGGGATACCATGGTGGTGGCCTTAAATGCAACCCCACACAAAGAAGACCAAGTTGCAGTAACTTCTGTGATACCATGGTGGTGGCCTTAAATGCAAACCCACATAAAGAAGACCAAGTTGCAGTAACTTCTGTGATACCATGGTGGTGGCCTTAAATGCAAACCCACATAAAGAAGACCAAGTTGCAGTAACTTCTGTGATACCATGGTGGTGGCCTGAAATGCAACCCCACTCAAAGAAGACCAAGTTGCAGTAACTTCTGAGATACCATGGTTCTGAGATACCATGCAGTAACTTCTGATACCATGGTGGTGGCCTTAAATGCAACCCCACATAAAGAAGACCAAGTTGCAGTAACTTCTGTGATACCATGGTGGTGGCCTGAAATGCAACCCCACTCAAAGAAGACCAAGTTGCAGTAACTTCTGAGATACCATGGTGGTGGCCTTAAATGCAACCCCACTCAAAGAAGACCAAGTTGCAGTAACTTCTGAGATACCATGGTGGTGGCCATAAATGCAACCCCACACTCAAAGAAGACCAAGTTGCAGTAACTTCTGTGATACCATGGTGGTGGCCTTAAATGCAACCCCACTCAAAGAAGACCAAGTTGCAGTAACTTCTGTGATACCATGGTGGTGGCCTGAAATGCAACCCCACTCAAAGAAGACCAAGTTGCAGTAACTTCTGAGATACCATGGTGGTGGCCTGAAATGCAACCCCACTCAAAGAAGACCAAGTTGCAGTAACTTCTGAGATACCATGGTGGTGGCCTTAAATGCAACCCCACATAAAGAAGATCAGGTTGCAGTAACTTCTGAGATACCATGGTGGTGGCCTTAAATGCAACCCCACTCAAAGAAGACCAAGTTGCAGTAACTTCTGTGATACCATGGTGGTGGCCTTAAATGCAACCCCACACAAAGAAGACCAAGTTGCAGTAACTTCTGTGATACCATGGTGGTGGCCTTAAATGCAACCCCACACAAAGAAGACCAAGTTGCAGTAACTTCTGTGATACCATGGTGGTGGCCTTAAATGCAACCCCACTCAAAGAAGACCAAGTTGCAGTAACTTCTGTGATACCATGGTGGTGGCCTTAAATGCAACCCCACATAAAGAAGACCAAGTTGCAGTAACTTCTGTGATACCATGGTGGTGGCCTGAAATGCAACCCCACATAAAGAAGACCAAGTTGCAGTAACTTCTGTGATACCATGGTGGTGGCCTTAAATGCAACCCCACACAAAGAAGACCAAGTTGCAGTAACTTCTGTGATACCATGGTGGTGGCCTTAAATGCAACCCCACTCAAAGAAGACCAAGTTGCAGTAACTTCTGTGATACCATGGTGGTGGCCTTAAATGCAACCCCACTCAAAGAAGACCAAGTTGCAGTAACTTCTGTGATACCATGGTGGTGGCCTTAAATGCTGTGCAACCCCACACAAAGAAGACAAGTTGCAGTAACTTCTGTGATACCATGGTGGTGGCCTTAAATGCAACCCCACACAAAGAAGGTTGCAGTAACTTCTGTGATACCCTTAAATGCAACCCCACACAAAGAAGACCAAGTTGCAGTAACTTCTGTGATACCATGGTGGTGGCCTTAAATGCAACCCCACTCAAAGAAGACCCCCACCTCAAAGAAGACCAAGTTGCAGTAACTTCTGTGATACCATGGTGGTGGCCTTAAATGCAACCCCACACAAAGAAGACCAAGTTGCAGTAACTTCTGTGATACCATGGTGGTGGCCTTAAATGCAAAAGAAGACCAAGTTGCAGTAACTTCTGTGATACCATGGTGGTGGCCTTAAATGCAACCCCACACAAAGAAGACCAAGTTGCAGTAACTTCTGTGATACCATGGTGGTGGCCTTAAATGCAACCCCACTCAAAGAAGACCAAGTTGCAGTAACTTCTGTGATACCATGGTGGTGGCCTTAAATGCAACCCCACACAAAGAAGACTAAGTTGCAGTAACTTCTGTGATACCATGGTGGTGGCCTTAAATGCAACCCCACTCAAAGAAGACCAAGTTGCAGTAACTTCTGTGATACCATGGTGGTGGCCTTAAATGCAACCCCACTCAAAGAAGACCAAGTTGCAGTAACTTCTGTGATACCATGGTGGTGGCCTTAAATGCAACCCCACACAAAGAAGACCAAGTTGCAGTAACTTCTGTGATACCATGGTGGTGGCCTTAAATGCAACCCCACTCAAAGAAGACCAAGTTGCAGTAACTTCTGTGATACCATGGTGGTGGCCTTAAATGCAACCCCACTCAAAGAAGACCAAGTTGCAGTAACTTCTGTGATACCATGGTGGTGGCCTGAAATGCAACCCCACACAAAGAAGACCAAGTTGCAGTAACTTCTGTGATACCATGGTGGTGGCCTTAAATGCAACCCCACTCAAAGAAGACCAAGTTGCAGTAACTTCTGTGATACCATGGTGGTTGTTGCAGTAACTTCTGTGATACCATGGTGGTGGCCTGAAATGCAACCCCACACAAAGAAGACCAAGTTGCAGTAACTTCTGTGATACCATGGTGGTGGCCTTAAATGCAACCCCACTCAAAGAAGACCAGTTGCAGTAACTTCTGTGATACCATGGTGGTGGCCTGAAATGCAACCCCACACAAAGAAGACCAAGTTGCAGTAACTTCTGTGATACCATGGTGGTGGCCTGAAATGCAACCCCACATAAAGAAGACCAAGTTGCAGTAACTTCTGTGATACCATGGTGGTGGCCTTAAATGCAACCCCACATAAAGAAGACCAAGTTGCAGTAACTTCTGTGATACCATGGTGGTGGCCTTAAATGCAACCCCACTCAAAGAAGACCAAGTTGCAGTAACTTCTGTGATACCATGGTGGTGGCCTTAAATGCAACCCCACTCAAAGAAGACCAAGTTGCAGTAACTTCTGTGATACCATGGTGGTGGCCTTAAATGCAACCCCACACAAAGAAGACTAAGTTGCAGTAACTTCTGTGATACCATGGTGGTGGCCTTAAATGCAACCCCACTCAAAGAAGACCAAGTTGCAGTAACTTCTGTGATACCATGGTGGTGGCCTTAAATGCAACCCCACACAAAGAAGACCAAGTTGCAGTAACTTCTGTGATACCATGGTGGTGGCCTTAAATGCAACCCCACTCAAAGAAGACCAAGTTGCAGTAACTTCTGTGATACCATGGTGGTGGCCTGAAATGCAACCCCACACAAAGAAGACCAAGTTGCAGTAACTTCTGTGATACCATGGTGGTGGCCTTAAATGCAAACCCACATAAAGAAGACCAAGTTGCAGTAACTTCTGTTTAACTCGGTGATGCCAGTGTAAGAATGTATTTTCCCTGTGCTACGTGATGACGACCAAGGCACCCTCAACGTAGTGTTTATCATATTGTTTGACTCTGTGAATGTATGTCACCACCCCCAACACTGATTGGTTCGTTTGTTATTTGTGTGGATGTAGCATTCTACATTCTGTTTCCTTCCTACAGAACCGTGTCGATGAAGACTGCATCACAGAGCTGGCTGTGCATTATGGCAAGACAAAGTTTGAAATGAAGGCGATGGTTGAAGAGGTAACAGTGTTGTTTCACTAACCTTCACTGGTACCATCACTCTGTCCCGAAGTCCAAGATTGTTTATTAACAGTTATGTTGTTTTAAATCAGTGGAAGCCAATGTACACATTTCATTTGCCCTGATACATCACAGCCAGACCAAATTGTGTTTGTTTCACAAGTAACATTTGCCTGAATGATTAGATCTAGCTGATTTATTGAAAATTGAAAAACTAAACATTTTACTATTTCCCATGAAATTTTTTTATTGGGATAAATGCTCATACATTCCTTATAAGAAATTATAAACATTTCTGGGTGCACATAATGTGTTGGCTACAATCAGTATTGAAAGAAATTGAAGTATTAATGTACTGCACTTGGGATAGACAGTTGTGTGCCAGTAGGTGTGAATATTGTAGAATTATTGTTGTCGTTGTCTGTAGTGGAAGTACGAATATCTCACCGCCACTTACATGCTGTTGTTGAACAAGAAGACGACAGGTCGACCAATCAGATTACTCCCACAGAGGGCGCTTACAGAGAGACAGCGAGTGAGTATACGAAGAACAGATCACGGTTTAAATTTGTTTAGCCATCATGTTCTTCATAATATCAGCATGGAGGTCATTTTTGCCATTTTTCTTTCTCATTTGACGGTCTCCTTAATATTCTACCCATTAGCTCGTAGCAGATTCAGATTCTAAGGTGATATAATAATTTCGATGTTATGCTTATTTCTCAAAAATAGTCATGCTGGAGACATCCTTTTGTGGTGCATCACTTGGTAGAGTCACCATTTGAATCTAGGCTACTGTTTAGCTCAACGATTTTGTTGTCCTGAAATATATCATGCTTGTTACGTTGCAGACATCATTTACATTGATAGCTCATCTATGATTGTTTGTGTTGGTCTTTGATATATGCGGAAATATACAATAAACTCATTGAAAACTTCCAGGGTGGCTTCTATGAGACTGGTTAGCTAGCCTTACTAGGAGTCTCCCAGGTCTGTATTTGTACTGTATATGCGTACATGCTTAATTTACTCACAATTTAATTTGTAAAATGCATTAAATATTGTTACTGTACTGTTATGTACAAATGGATCATTAAACAATTCTGTCTGTTCGTCCATCCGTACAGGCCCAGAGTGTGGACATCTTGGATGTGATAGACTCGCCGTTCATTGACACCATCAAGCGGTGCAGCGAGCGCAGCAGTGCGCGTCCGTCCGGCCGACGCACACGCCACACAGCCAGAGACACAGAGGACCAAGAAAACTTTGCCGTCCCCGCCGCTGTCACTAACACACCCCGCACCAAAAGACCCCCCACGTATGGCATGTCATCACCCCCACCCCCCACATCATGTCAACGCAACAGGACAGCAACAAAGTCATCTCCACCACCGATGTCGACGATCCTGGACATCGATGCACATAGTGAGTCACATGACCTCTTGTGAGGGAGCATTCAGTAATGTCGACTTAGTTTTTGTCTTGTTTTAGAATAATTTTGCAAAATTCAAGCCTAACTATATAATTATATATGTATAGTATATGCTATGACATGGTAGCCTGTTTGTGTTGATGATGTCCAAATGTAGGCTAATGAAATACTCAAGATACACTAATGGAAATGCTACAAAATAATAGATATGTTGATATATGCTGTGTTCACACAGAAATGTTTAACCGTTCTACTTTAGGCTGGTCTAGACAATTGTTCGTGTTGATTCATGTCCTTTGTACTATTGTTCCAAGGTATGTAATTTGCATTAAACGTATAGCTTATCCGGTTTGCCTATCCGATTTAACTCTGCGAACATTTCAAGACAAAACATGATCAAAGCCAGTCCTGAAATTTATACCAAATTTAAAGTTAGAATGCATCTATCACATTTTGAATAAACACAAAGCTGTCCCAAAACATACACAAAATAATTATTTTTCTAGATTTTTAGGGTTTCCCAAAACATACGGCGTCCCAATGCATACGGACATTACGGTATCACATCTTGATATGAATTAGTAGTTGTGCCACCTCAGCACATGGTTGAACAACATTTGGCCCGTCACAATGGTAAACTATAGCACTGATGTTTATAACACTGCCTGAAATGCAAACATTAGGTTACTGAGTGTGAAATGTTGATTTCAGCGCCACGACCTGTGCGTAAGCTGGATGACAACTTATACTCAGTGTCTGCTGTGCTGTCTCCGTCACGCTCCGTCGATTCACAGCTTAACAACATGGCCGTCGCTCGGTCACAGAAGACGCCAGTCTCCACACAGAATGGGTATGTGTTGTTACTGGTTACCTTGTTCGTTCGTAGTCGTATAACCACACACAACAAAGGTTCAAGTTGACAGAGCATCTGCATTGTTTCAGACGTGTCAACATCGTACGTGAGACAAATAGATGAATATTCCTCAGATTATGCTAATAGAATTCATGTTTCACGTAGCTGGCCTAGGTGAGATTTGATCTTGGCCGGTTCAACATCATTTTAATCATTTGTGATGTTATTGTCGGGATAATAATGTCATCTACAAATGGACGTATGTGAAGCTATTTACTGGCTAAATACTGCAGTGAATTTTATAAAACGACTTTATATAAATAGTTAAGCACTGGAATGTATCACAAATATATTGAATGCTGTGGCGGATTCCATTTAGACCTACATTGGTTGTCTTAAAAACTAAGCCAAGTGAGCGTTAATAATTTACAAAGGGAATGATCGGAGGAATCTGGGGTGGGCTCAGTTTTAAGTACACTGTATTTTTGGGGTGGTCGGATTTATTTGTTGGAGATTTGAAGAGGAGGTAAATTTTCAGTATTTTGAATTTTGCCAACAATAATTGGTTTGTACAAAATGGCGGTCAGATTTCAATGCAAATGATTGGTGCATGTTTTTTACGGACAGCTTCCTATGATTAAATTTGTAGATCTCCATCAACATAAACATAGTTTTATTTAGGAAATGTCTTTTTCCTTTCCCTGTGCAAAGCTGGGTAACTCAACAATTATAATATATGCCTCTTTAAAACTACAGCTCATATTTCACAATGTAAACAAACTATACTTTTATTGTAAGCAGCACATTTCTGTTTGGTAAATATCTGGAACACCATAGTGCAGACCTGGGGCCGAGTACATTTTCATGAGTACAAGTACGAGTACTTTGATGATGGATGAGTACGAGTACATTGCTAAAAGCTGAGTACAAGTACGAGTACATTCTCACGAGTACGAGTAAAAGTACGAGTACATTAAAAAATATATAAATATTAAATAATAACGTATTTTAAAATTATTTAATTAATCTAATTGATATAACTCAACACAGGTGAATATGCAATGGCAGTTGATACATTTGTTATGAGGAAAACTAAGAACTATCTCTATTTCATCAACAATGAAATTCACTTCATTGGCATTCATTTCAGTGGCATCCTATGATCTTATCATCTATTTGCCATTGCACCGAATGAACATGAGTAGTTCACAGGTTGATTCTTTCAGGCTGCACCGTTCAGGGCAGAATACTTTCTCGGCTATGCTAAATACTCTTTCAACTGGGGCTGATGAGGCCGGAATGCTGAGATGGTGAGGGACCAACTGAGCCAGAGTTGGAAACCTCAGAACTGCAGTGGGTCACTGTAATGATCTGTACATGGCTGACTGAGGTATTCTCTCACCTCTACAATCAGCAATCTGCTGATATTATAAGTTTGCAGTTTATATTTTCTGATCATAGACTACTAGTTGTTGAGAGGGTTAGCACATGTCCACATAACAGGCTCAGCATCCCCTTTGGACTTTTTAGCCAGGCTGCTGGCATGGGATTATACTAGCGTAGGAGGTAGTCTGACTTGAGCCACCTTACTTCTACAGAGGAAGACTGGCATTTCTTGTTCTTAGCAGTTAGCACTGTCAGCCACTGTCAATTGGCATGGTCTCCAGACTACATCAGAGGCATTTCCTATCTAATTGGTGGGTTAACTGCTAATTGGCTCTTTATGGACATCCTGGTGGCTTAATTAAACAAACGGGTTTATGGCCTGAACTGATAGCCTACAATTATTGTTTGCTGAAGAGGGTGTTTCTGGCTGGGAAAAGATGCTGCCATGTTTGGGTATCATACTCATGGTTATCAGAGAATGAGGATGTACTATGTGTAGGGATGGAAAGGTGGTATTCTATCAGAATTAACAAAGTATTAAACAAATTGTTGAACATTTAAATAGTTCAGGAACGTTTAAAAAAAAAATTATAACCAAATATATTTATTTTCCCCAGTACATATTGAAAAAGTACTCAGATGTACTCGTAATGTACTCGTAAAATCTGAGTACAATGAGTATGAGTACGAGTACGAGTCCATGACCCATAAGTTTCATGAGTACGAGTACGAGTACTTCAAAAATGTACTCGAGTACACGAGTACCGAGTACTTCGGCCCCAGGTCTGCCATAGTGATTCTTATTCAGTAATTTCCTCATGACTATTTATATACTTGCCAAAAGTAAAAAAGACTAATAATTGTGTAGAATAACAAATACAATGAAGCGCATGACAAGATGTGTATTTGTAATAATTGTGTAGAATAACAAATACAATAAAGCACATGACAGGATGTTTATTTGTAATAATTGTGTAGAATAACAAATACAATGAAGCGCATGACAAGATGTGTATTTGTAATAATTGTGTAGAATAACAAATACAATAAAGCACATGACAGGATGTGTATTTGTAATAATTGTGTAGAATAACAAATACAATAAAGCACATGATAGGATGTTTATTTGTAATAATTGTGTAGAATAACAAATACAATAAAGCACATGACAGGATGTGTATTTGTAATAATTGTGTAGAATAACAAATACAATAAAGCACATGACAGGATGTTTATTTGTAATAATTGTGTAGAATAACAAATACAATAAAGCACATGACAGGATGTGTATTTGTAATAATTGTGTAGAATAACAAATACAATAAAGCACATGACAGGATGTTTATTTGTAATAATTGTGTAGAATAACAAATACAATGAAGCGCATGACAAGATGTTTATTTGTGATTTTCGAAAGTGTTGTCCGAGCCGTTGCAGCACTGAAAACTGACAAAGTGTCATCGTCTGTCACGGCCTCAAAACGGAAGTAGGTTCAACCGGTGACACTTTAGTCGTGGTTGTCAATGTTGTACGCAATTCGCTGTTGTTGTCTCATGTTATTGTATGTAATTCATTTTTGTACACACTTCGTTGTGATTCTTTGTTTATTCTTATTGCATGTTGTACGCGATTCATTGTCGATTTGTCACATTCTGTTGTATAGAATCTGTTGTTGATTCATATCACACGTTGTGGATGATTCATTGTTGATTCATATCACATGTTGAATGCGAGTCGTTGATTTGTGTCACCTATTCACAGTTTGTTGTCGATATGTGTCACATGTTGTGTGCAGTCATTGTAGCTTTGTGTCACATGTTGGCTGGTTGTCTTGTGCTTCCTGTCAGCTTGCTGTGTCTGCTATTGCTGCTGTATTGCTAACCAGTTCCACAAACAAAACCTGTAATTTTCAAATATTTGTTGATGGTGAGTTGACTCCATGATAAACATTGAAGTTCCCTGCGCTCTGCAGTTGTATTAGACTTTTAATGTGAAACTTGTCGGCTTTGGTGATTCTTATATGCTTATGCTTAGCAGTTGTGTAGTTGCACGTGGCAATGGGTTGGAAAATCTTTTCTATCGTGTCTTATTTTGTTTAATTTATTTTAAATGTCTGCATTTCATGCGAGCTTTTGCAATGCTGCATTTTCCTGTTCATAATTATTGGCATATATAGACAAGAGCAACGCTGCGTTTTGAAGGATGGTGTTTACCTGTAGAACCCTGGAGAACTGCTTAGATTCAATACCGTTAGTAAACAACTGCAGGTGTAAAAACCTGTCAACATGTAGTTTCCCAGATAATAAATTATATCAATAAAATCTGAACTAACAGTTGAATAATTGATGGTTTAAACATTTTGTAGAGCATTAGAACAGAATAAGTGTGTTGTTTATAATTATACGTTATGTAAGTTATATATGGAAGTCATTAAAATTGATGTTCGGTCCTGAATTAACATTGGGCTCCACACCGGGACATGTATTGTGCTTTGACGTGGTCTCATTGATTTGAACTACCAGTGAGCTATACAAAATGGCTTTCAAAACCACAGCCAATTGATCTGATCAACTACACCACACTGCTTGGTTCTGATACCACCAACAGCGTTAATGTTCATTAATACCTGCTCCACTCAATAAGTGGCACCAATGCAGCGATTTATTTGCGCAGCGATACACAGTGACAGCCAGCCACTACCCACCTATAAATAATGCTGTGTTTTATTTGCGCAGCGATACACAGTGACAGCCAGCCACTACCCACCTATCAATAATGCAGTGATTTATTTGTTCAGCGATACACAGTGACAGCCAGCCACTACCCACCTATAAATAATGCTGTGATTTATTTGTGCAGCGATACACAGTGACAGCCAGCCACTACCCACCTATAAATAATGCTGTGTTTTATTTGCGCAGCGATACACAGTGACAGCCAGCCACTACCCACCTATCAATAATGCAGTGATTTATTTGTTCAGCGATACACAGTGACAGCCAGCCACTACCCACCTATCAATAATGCAGTGATTTATTTGCGCAGCGATACACAGTGACAGCCAGCCACTACCCACCTATCAATAATGCAGTGATTTATTTGTGCAGCGATACACAGTGACAGCCAGCCACTACCCACCTATCAATAATGCAGTGATTTATTTGTTCAGCGATACACAGTGACAGCCAGCCACTACCCACCTATCAATAATGCAGTGATTTATTTGTTCAGCGATACACAGTGACAGCCAGCCACTACCCACCTATAAATAATGCAGTGATTTATTTGTGCAGCGATACACAGTGACAGCCAGCCACTACCCACCTATCAATAATGCAGTGATTTATTTGTGCAGCGATACACAGTGACAGCCAGCCACTACCCACCTATCAATAATGCAGTGATTTATTTGTTCAGCGATACACAGTGACAGCCAGCCGCTACCCACCTATCAATAATGCAGTGATTTATTTGTTCAGCGATACACAGTGACAGCCAGCCACTACCCACCTATAAATAATGCAGTGATTTATTTGTTCAGCGTTACACAGTGACAGCCAGCCACTACCCACCTATAAATAATGCTGTGTTTTATTTGCGCAGCGATACACAGTGACAGCCAGCCACTACCCACCTATCAATAATGCAGTGATTTATTTGTGCAGCGATACACAGTGACAGCCAGCCACTACCCACCTATCAATAATGCAGTGATTTATTTGCGCAGGGATACACAGTGACAGCCAGCCACTACCCACCTATCAATAATGCAGTGATTTATTTGCGCAGGGATACACAGTGACAGCCAGCCACTACCCACCTATCAATAATGCAGTGATTTATTTGCGCAGCGATACACAGTGACAGCCAGCCACTACCCACCTATCAATAATGCAGTGATTTATTTGCGCAGCGATACACAGTGACAGCCAGCCACTACCCACCTATCAATAATGCAGTGATTTATTTGTTCAGCGATACACAGTGACAGCCAGCCACTACCCACCTATAAATAATGCAGTGATTTATTTGCGCAGCGATACACAGTGACAGCCAGCCACTACTCACCTATCAATAATGCAGTGATTTATTTGTTCAGCGATACACAGTGACAGCCAGCCACTACCCACCTATCAATAATGCAGTGATTTATTTGCGCAGCGATACACAGTGACAGCCAGCCACTACCCACCTATAAATAATGCTGTGTTTTATTTGTGCAGCGATACACAGTGACAGCCAGCCACTACCCACCTATTAATAATGCAGTGATTTATTTGTGCAGCGATACACAGTGACAGCCAGCCACTACCCACCTATCAATAATGCAGTGATTTATTTGCGCAGCGATACACAGTGACAGCCAGCCACTACCCACCTATCAATAATGCAGTGATTTATTTGCGCAGCGATACACAGTGACAGCCAGCCACTACCCACCTATAAATAATGCTGTGTTTTATTTGTGCAGCGATACACAGTGACAGCCAGCCACTACCCACCTATAAATAATGCAGTGATTTATTTGTGCAGCGATACACAGTGACAGCCAGCCACAACCCACCTATCAATAATGCAGTGATTTATTTGTGCAGCGATACACAGTGACAGCCAGCCACTACCCACCTATAAATAATGCAGTGATTTATTTGCGCAGCGATACACAGTGACAGCCAGCCACTACCCACCTATAAATAATGCTGTGTTTTATTTGCGCAGCGATACACAGTGACAGCCAGCCACTACCCACCTATCAATAATGCTGTGTTTTATTTGCGCAGCGATACACAGTGACAGCCAGCCACTACCCACCTATCAATAATGCAGTGATTTATTTGCGCAGCGATACACAGTGACAGCCAGCCACTACCCACCTATAAATAATGCTGTGTTTTATTTGCGCAGCGATACACAGTGACAGCCAGCCACTACCCACCTATCAATAATGCAGTGATTTATTTGCGCAGCGATACACAGTGACAGCCAGCCACTACCCACCTATAAATAATGCTGTGTTTTGGGGGGACTTTATGAAATGTGTGAGACGATGTCTTGATGAACCTACCCAGTATCTATAATCCGTTGTCCCTTCCAGGGCTGGAGGATCGGTGGACACGGAGCTGGACCGGATCCACCTTCAGTGGGATACCCCAGTGTGTAAGTCAGCCAAGAAGACAGTATTTGGCAGCATCGAGCGTGGCATGGACCGCATCCGCACGATGCTGACGCCACGCAAGAAGGGCTACGTCGCTGACCTGCCTCGCAAGGTCAAGGTATGACCCACACTTTGTTGAATATTAGAATTCTTCAGAATCGAAGACAGGTTCATTCCTGCAATGTTACACTAGGTTTTTTGCAATTCGGCTTCAGATATGTACAATACTTTTAGGTGTTTTTGAAAAAAGTGATCGTTTTTTTTATCTTATAAGCAGTTTAAAATTATAGTGTTCATCCATTTTATATTATTATATAGGATTTGCCTTCATTTGATTTGTATTTGTTGTATTGTAAAGAGTTACAATAAATGAAAATTTTAATTTATTCACCGCATTTTCTTCCCATCCTGGTATAAGGTAAACTGATATAAGGTCATCTATTCCGTTTAGTTAATATTTTTGTCTCTAGGCGGCTAATGGTTAGTATGAGCCGAGCTTATGGTGTTTATTTTACACACACATCGTTGGACTGTTGTTCAATCTCGATTGATAATCTACTGCTGGAATTGATTCATTAGATGGATATTAGATGTGACATTCATGTTTTGTTCTGTGCTGAAAATCTGGGTGGGATTGACATGTCATTGTTCACAGGCAACCTATAACGTGTCGAATACATGTCAACGCGGTCCTGACTACATCTTGCATCAACTGAAGACAGTCATCGCTGACAGGAAGATTCCATTCAAGCAATTAGGGTAGGTATCCACACTGGGTGACTGTCTGTGATACTTCTGCTGTTACAATAATATGATAACTTGTGATAGAATCGTGATGGTATTATGGAACTAAGATTATGGAATACCGGTAGTGAATATTCAGAAAAGCAATCCCAAACCAAAATTTAAAGGTGGCATCATTACTTGGCCTTGGGGGCAGTTAATCCAAAATGGTGAATAATGCTGTTATGGCCAACAATTATTTATGTCAGATTAATAAGAAAACTAAAACTACAAAACGAAGTTGAAAAGAAATGTTTATGAACGATATCACCATGGCAAAAAGTTACATGCTATCTATCCCTGCTGATTACTTAGCCAATTACGATAGTTCAACGTACTATTGATGATAGCTCTGATTGTTCAATTTGCTATTGATAACACTACATTGTTACCTCGATTTTTTTAATTGATAATTAAGTGTATTTTTACCACCCCTAGCGTACATGCCTGCCTGGCCTACGCTGTTTTGCATACCCATGGATATAAGGAACACCATATAATATTGACTAGTTTGACCAAGTCTCAATGTGTTCCTTATAGTGAGCAATCACTGTACTTACCTGACAAGGTATCTATTTCTTCTTGTAATTCCTATATTCATACTTTACTAGTTCATCTACCTCTACTAGTCCACAACGACCTACACTTTGTCCTAAACTCCTTTTAATAAATATCACATTTTGAGGTTTTTTATTATATGTTTTCATTGAGTTATCCTGTTATTATAGTTACATCACACTATAGTGATGTAAATTGCTCCAGCATTGCTATTTTCACAATATCAGCTTCTTGACTCAAGCATATCCAGTTCACCTTCAAACTGATAACCTTGAACCATTAAATTATTACCAAAAATACTGAGAAGAAAAATTAATTCCTTATGTAACCGTGATGATAGATTATAACCAACCACACAGCAAACACATGATGCAGTACAACCAGTGCTGTCACCTTGTGACTGTCGTGCGAACTAGCTGTATCCCATGCTGCCACCTGGTGACTGGGTCACATAGTAGATCTTACTGACTTGTCTTCACTGCCTTCTATGACAGTTACACGCTGCGGTGTCGGGTGATGGACGACTGGGGCAAAGTACGACTGTCCTTTGACCTCGAGGTCGTGCAGTTACACAAGGTGAACCTGATGGGGGTGCGGCGCAAGAGGGTGAAGGGAGACACGTGGCACTACAAGAAGCTGTGTGAAGACATCCTCAGTTCCACAAAGCTATAGGGTGAGTCGACACATTCTGTTGTCAACTTTGGCCGTGTCTGTCACTTCTGATGCGACATGCTTTATAGACCAGGGGAGCGTTCAGTTACAAATGTCAATTACACAACATCATCACAATTCCGTTAAAATTGCAACACCTACTACTTTTACGTCACACCAACAAAATCTGTTGCAACTTCGAAAACATTATTTGATGTTACATAAATGGTGAGTGGCAATAGTTCACATCAATTGAACACAAGTACATTGTTTTCTATAAAGAAATATGACATACGTATCTTATTGCGTACTGCTAATTCTTGCTTACAATTACAAACAGTTTATTTTTGTTATTAAAATATGTTACAATTACATACCGTCTTTAAAGTTCAGTTGTAATTGAACCCAAGCCAGACATACACATGTATATCTTCCTGTTGACACAGGCTGTCAGGTCTTGTCCCTGTCTGTTGTTATCTTGTTCTATCTAATGAATGATGTCATCTGACTTACACAGTCATTAAATGTGTTGTCACCATGTTCAGTGTTAGCTGACTACTGGTCTGTATTGTGTCCCCGTGGAAACCAACATGAAAAGTCAGTAAATTCCACACCAGGCACAAAGTTACAATTCAGATTTAGTACTAAGTGTATTCTTTGATGTGTTTTTCATCACTGATCTGCAGTACCTTTTTGGCAAATCCTTCTTTTCAGTTTTCAAGAACAACAACACATTAGAAGGTCAATGTCATTTAACACTGGTTACATAGCAGGACTGATGAAAACAATTGTTTTGTGTATCATGTTAAATATGAGTTTCTTTACCAAATGCATTCTTATCAAGTTTGTTTTGTTTCCCTATTTTTTTACCAATATATCATGGATAGAATATGTGTACCCATGACCATGTCCACCCTGCTATAATACCTGACACAGATCAGACATATTGGCAATCTGTAGCATTTGTTATGACTATCTAAATAACCATTGCCACATTGCATCAACCAGTGCATGGGGAAAGGCTGTCACAAACGTCATTGCTCGCCCCCCCCCCAGTGTTTCAGCAGATGTTTTCTGTCCACTAGATGGAGCCTCTGTTTGATAAGTTCCCACCAACTGTTCACCGTTTATATTAGATATTGTTTCCTAATAGACTGTGTGCTATTTCCATCCATTTGTAGTTACTGCAATAAAAATGAACAACTTTACCAAGATAATTCTTTTAGTGTGTTATGGATGTGAAACAGAAAATATGTTTTGAAACTCAGAATTTAACATATTTGTTTTGAGCTACAAAGCTAGAACACGAGGATGTTCCAGCAGCTTTGTTTGCTGTATGTCTGCATGTACGATTATAAGTTTGATGTATTCATTATGTAATGCCTCCTAGGTAATGACACATATTTTGTTCTTCTTCTCTTTGTTTTTGCCTCACCTCAGTGCTCATCCGTGATTGTTCTTCTTCCATCACTGATCCTGTTCCGTTGCCATCTTCACTCCCCTCTATTACTATGTCATCTTTTAATAACATTAATAAAAATGCTGCTTGGTTTTATAATTTTCATTAATGTGATTATATATACATCTTGTTTTAATTATATACTAAAAAATTTATTAATTTTCATTAAATTAATTAAGCTTATTTGGATTTCCATCCACATGTGTACGAGCTTAAGAATAAAGGATATTTTTAAGTGAGCAACCGTCGCGCATGAATCGGATAATTCTGACCACTGATAATCCCTCTGACTGTCACTGCGGAACAGCGGCGTGGGGCATATGTGTTGACAACGATCAGGTGGCTGTGTAGTGCGCCCAAATGTCCAGCCTTTGTTTTACACAGCCACAAAGAAGCCAATAATAAAACATGCATGTGCCACTGACCTTATATTAGTCTGGCCGGCTTTGGCATAAAGACAAGCACTACATTTTTCAAGTGTCACCTGTCTTCCGCGATTTGTGATACATATTTAATTCACTGTCCCATGTGATATGACCATACCCATTGTCTCGTTCACGATTATCCGTCCCTTGTGTGTTGTGAACAAGTTAAGTGGTCAGCTAAATTATCATGTGATTCGCGGTTATGTCTGGGGGGAGGTTTGTTTGGCAGGGTTGGTTGTGCCACTGCCCATGCTGGGGCGCCTGTGTAGGCGGTACCTGGCAATTAATTACCTCCCAGGGCGTTTACCTGCACCAGCACCTGATAGGCATCTGTGGTGGGGTAGTCGGACTCAGACTGCCTGCCTCCAGCGATTGAACCAATCGCCGGTGTTGTTGGGGTTCAGTCGTCAGTGAGGGTGTCATGTGGGGTGACTGATGTCTTGAACTGTGGGGTACTTAGAGAAGGTTGGGGCAACATCATTGCACTAAGTGTGGTTACACAAGAGAAATGTCTGCGTTTTGTTTTGTTTTTTCATTGTTGGAACATTGCCAGAGTTATTGACTTGAGAAAATTCATTGTGTTGCATTTGTATGAAGTTGTTATTGACATAGTTTGAAGTTGGGTAAGGATAAGTTAGGATTTGTATTATTATGTGTAGCATTTGCTTGTGATTTTAAATAATAAAACTTAGTTTTGCAGAGTTGATCACTTGATCACATTTGTCTAACAAATTAAGTAATTTGTTCTAATATGATATCTGAAAATAATACAACAAGGACATAATCATAACCTCCATTCTTCCTATTCAAGAAGTGGAAAAAATCATATTTTGGTGTGGCACCAAAATAAGTTCTATGTATATTTTTTTAATTTAATTTTTGCACTGATTTGTTTTACTGCTCCATTTGGGTGTGTTACCGTCTTCTTGATGATAAATATTACCAGATGTAGCTACAAAAATTCACCTTACTCCATCGGAGCCCCTCCAACCCACAGCCACCCCTAACATTACAGTAGATTTCCCTCAGGTGCCTGCATAGGTATAATTTACGATAATGACTAAAAGAAGGTGTCACTGGCCATCAAGTGTTGGTCTGACAGCGGAGGGACTCTTGGCAGTCTGTCACAGCTGGTCTGACAGGGGAGGGACTCTTGGCAGTCTGTCACAGCCGGTGACATCATTAGTGTCAGTGCAGAGTGACTTAATGACACAGCCACCGATAGCCAGGTAGCACTGACAGGTGTATGTGTGGTGATGTTCAAAACAACTGCGCCTGTTAATTTTTTGTTACTTGAATTTTGAGGTAGGGTGTAATTTATTAGTGATTAATTCAGCAATTAATTTGTAATAATAATAATTATGGTTCTTCATATAGGAAAATTATTACCAATCAAAGCGCTTTGCGTAATAAAATTATGTGTAAATTAAATGCTCCAATATTTAAAAAAAATTACACTTAAGCATAAAATATTTAGTGTTAAAATACAGTTTCAAACAACGAAATTTATAAGAAATATTGTAAAGTAGAAAGTAATGGTTTGTATGTTGCAGGAAGTGTTTGTATCTGGGCTGATAGTGCAGGCAAAATAGGTGTGTAGTTGACTTACCCATATTTGGATCACCCTTGTTAGAGTCGGCTGCTTGCATCAGGTGCTACCAAATGCATTATTTTCTTATAATTGTACCTACCGGGTAAATGTATCTTCTATTTTGAATAATACCATTTGGCTTTCACATGCCTCAGTTCCAAATTATTTTTTATCTCGACAGTCAACCTACATTTAAATTAAAAGTTTTATACTTCTTGTTTGAATCTGTATTGCAGTAGTCTATTTAATATCAGATAATGTATAAAATATGAAGTTGACAGACCAATAAAACATTTGGTGAAAAACTTTCTATTTAATGATATAAATGTGAGTGAGTGAGTTTATTCAGTAAAATTATATATACATGCATTACATAATTAGAAGAAATATGACATATATATAATAATACCGAGGATAGCACATAAAAACACACGTAGTACACGTATTTCCAATGGGGTCCTAAGAAAAGTGAATAAATAATTATAGTATAAAAAATAAATAGTACAATTTTTTTTTATATACATAAAAAAATAGCAAAATTTAAAATACAATAAATTAATATTATGCATTAACTATTAAGACGCACCGTAAAGATTGTGTTCATGGGCCACCAATCTACTATATAAAAGGGTTGTCACCTTTTTTCTAAAACTAATTTTAGATCGACATTGTTTTGTTTCGATTGGTAAGTTGTTCCAGTGGCATATGCCTGTATAAAGGAAAGTAGTTTGTCCAGAACCCTTTACTCTCGGAATAACACATGCCAATGCACTGGCTCTTGTGGGGTATCTATGATGAACAATTTAAACATTTGCTCTTAAATATGCTGGTACATTACCATTGATAATATTGAACATGTGGCCCAACTTGAACTGTTCTACGCTATATTCAACAGGCAGTATTCCAACGGTCTTACATTCATTAGCACCAACATGGAACCTCGGTGGAGAAATCTGATAATCTTATTCTGTGTACACTGCATTCTGCACTTCATTTGTTTCGATAATCCACTGTACCAAGCTGAACATGTGTAATCAAAATGACATTGAATCAAAGCAGACACTAGTAGTTTTTTGTTTTGATACTAAACTTTCTGGCGTTCCTGTACAAAAATGTAATTTTATGTGAAGTTTTATCATAAACTTTCTCAGTACTGGAACAATTTTTAGTTGCTTTTCATTGTATTCCAGCTTGTGTATATGATTTTCGTCTGATCTTCGTATAATATTTTATTTTTGAATCATGGATTAATTAGGTATAAAAGTCTTACATTTATGCTTGAAAACTATAATTTCACATGTAACTCGATTTAATGTTCAATTGTTTATTTTTTTTATTTTGTATTGTGTGCAATTTCTCAAACTTGCCAGTGTTTTTTTGACCATTTCCATTATTTTTATATGAACATAAGTTGTGAATGTCACACGTTAAAAGCATGTGAATTTGTGTGTAGTTGATTGCGTTACCCTTGAGACGTCTCTATGCAATGATGCGGGCAAGGGGATGTGTGTCTGTACCCGGCCACCCTATGCAAATAGAAAATACTTAATTCAGCCTTGTAATAAAGGTACAATTTGCTTTATCTGTCGCATATTTGCCCAGAGGTGTTTGCCCAACTATGCAGGGCACATCAATGCCCGATGGCTTTGTGGTTTCCTCTAGTCTATATTTGGCTTAACGCTAATTTGGAGGCTTTGCAAACACAATGAAAGGAAAACTAGAAATAGACGTTTGTGTTGCACCTATCAATAACACGGGACGATCATCCCGGGGGCATTAGACGCAGATGGTCGGAGTGGGGTGCTCTTGTTTTTTTTTAAATACCAAATACTCAGCGAGGATACTAACTATAGCTACGGCAAGAATGAGGGAAACAATTTTGAGCTCTTGATTAACGGTGAATGTATCATTGGCAGGTAGGGACGAGGAAGTTTTTTAAAATGCCACGAGCTAATAATAGCCACGGGTGCCATTGACAACGGATGCATGACTAATGACATTTTCAATTGATAAACAAAGTTGATTTAGAGATGAAAAACTCGCGGACATGGGTCATTAAGGCAACTGACAAGGACGTAGATGCAATCTTGACAGTTTGCTGACATGTACCAGTGTAACCCCGTCAGCGTGTGAAGTATGCACGCACGCTCAAGACAGATAGGAACCAAGCACAATGTTATGCGAATATTACAGCCGAGATAGGCTCAAGAAAATTACACCCTATTGTCTGCTATGAGGTTTTTTGCAATCGGTAATCACACGACGTAAACAGGCGACCGGCAAGATGGTGGAGATTCCTGTGGTGAATAATAACTGCTAAACTGCGTCGGTTTAAAGGCCAACCACTTCGGCGTAGGTCTGGCGGTAGCATTCGGCGCATTCCTCGAGCATCAAAAATTTACATTCAGCGATGGTTAGATCGGTTTATAATATACAAGTCATCAAAGTTTTTGAGGCATATCAATTTGGGACGATGTTCTACTCCACTGAAGCAGAGGTGTCAAAAACGTGTTGTGCATGCCAAACAGAGCACAGCAGTTAGAGAGAATCACTTTTCAATGGTCACGAATCACATAGGAAGTGTTCAGCTGCTAAAAAGTGTTCTGCTCTAAAAACTCAGCCCACACTCTCTTGATGACTTGTGGCCCCATAAAATTGCTATGATAAAAACCACATCTGAAGGGGTGTCGAGTTAATGCTAGGTTATATTCACGTTGATCGATACTTGTCATGTTATTCTCCTCGAGCCAGCTGAGTGCTGAAGTTGTATTTTGTCCCTTTAAAAAAAATTTGTGACACAGTTATTTGTGGGTACGGGTACAATGAGAGGATCGCACACGCTGTCTCCTATCGCCAGATCGCCCGCTTAGACTCCTATCATTCTATCACCAGATCATACACTCCTAGACTTCTATCTGGTTAGACCTATGAACTTCTACTTTCATCAATAGTGATAGATGTGAGAATCAGCGCTGTTCAGCAGTGCACATTTTTTATCTATACCAAAGCTTTGTTAAAAAAATTATCTCTGATAGTTCAGCGGTGAATTGAGGTTAATTATTGTAACCTTCCCATATATGCTATATAGACCATTGAATTGGCTGCCATTTGTAAAGTATACGTTACGTGTGTGTGTTACTGGTTCACACAAACACATAGTGATCCATTTTTTATTTAATAATCTTCACTCTACTTGATGTGATGAATGCAGGAAAGTTATATTAATCCATCATGTAGGTAGGTTGAGCTTTTAGCAATAAACTTAATAGATTTGCCGTTACATTATTTTTAAAGGCAGGAATCGATCATGTCAACATATCAGTGTATAACGCTGTTTTTTGTGAAGTTTTTTCCACTACGGGTGCATATTAAACTGTTAATTACAAGCCAATGACAGCGTTTGTGTGTGCTTCCTCATCCAATATTGCCTTGCACTAGTAGCACTAGCAATTCCACCGGCACGTTTACATGGCGGTTGGTTTAAATTGCCCATTAGAATAAATTCTTATCACAGTTATTAAAATCATTAGCTTTCCTTGCAAGAAATTGTCTCGCGACAAAAAACCAGCTCAAATTTCTTTGAAAATCAATGTTTAGGTTTTTATGTCATTTAATGGCTTCACAGGTGATACGAAGTGAAAACCACAAACCATAGTCTTCGAGTGCATTCCCATAACAGATGGACTGGTAGGGGGCTTTCAAAATCCCATTAGCTTTGTGCTGATCCTAAATATAGCCATAACAAGAATAGGAAATCATTTTTGGTGCTCACGATTATAGCATCTGTATTCAAACAGACACTGGGAAGGTCTAACTATAGCATCTGTATTCAAACAGACACTGGGAAGGTCTAACTGTAGCATCTGTATTCAAACAGACACTGGGAGGTCTAACTATAGCATCTGCGCTGTCGTCAAATGAAAGGTGAACAGCATTTTTTGGCGAAATGTGATCGATAAACAAAGATGAGTCGGAGATTAAACAGCTGGGTTTACCGAAATTAACACTGTTCATTAAGGTAACTGACAGCGATGAAGATTTAATCTTGACAGATGGCGCTAGTTGTACCCACGTAACCTTGCTGGTGTATGTGATGCGACAGTTATAACCGATAGGCCACGAACACAATGTCGGAACAACACCATGTCAACATTAGGGTCAAGATAGCGCCTCGTAATATGACCCCGACTGTATAAGTGTGCACTTTTTTCACCCCTGGTAATCATATAACAAAACCGGTGATACCGTTGTACTGAGATACTGCCTGTCAATGACGGTTACAATGTTCTCGTTATGAAACTTTTTTGTTTTTCAAACATCCTCATATTATGTTTCGGGCATTCCAGCAACAAATTGGTTTTTAATACGTTTCTGCGAGTTTCCGAACAAAATATGTCCCACTGATTAAGAACCACGGTAGCCATGACTCTCCACTGTCCCCTACCCATCATCCGTAACTAAACTCTGCCTGCAGTTGGTGATGCGTACGTGTCTTTTATCGTGTGCATATTTAAATTTGACCGGGTGAAATTTTTTTTTAATCTAACAGTTTCACAAAGTAGAAATTTGCACGTTCTGTGATGAATGACTAGTTGCTGGGCTGTACAGGTGACAACAACCTTTGATTTCTGCTGTATGCCGATGGCTAATTCTGTTGTTTATTGATAATGTTTTTTTCTTTGAGAAAAATGATAACCCTTGATTCTCTACATCCATTGTTGCATGGTTTCTGACAGAAACTATGCAACAATGTTGGTATATATATTAGTATAAAGTGAGGTGTTTACTGTCTCTGTGAAAATATGCCAGAAATGTATAAAACACAAAAAGTCCTTGGAGTTGAAAAGAAATATTTTCATAGATTGCAACTTGGGTCCTTGATCTTCAAGGCCTGAAAAATGTATGAATACAAATCGGAAAAAAAAATTACATATCATAATAAACATACTGGATCAGTATTAATTTCATGAGAATTACATTATTCTCTTTCCGTTTTTGAAAGTTAATTGTAATGTTTCAACAAATTATACTTATTTTAGCAAAATTGAGTTAGATAGCTATTTCTTTTAAATATCTGCACTTCATTTTACCTAAATAGGTACTTTGAATTGAACAGAGTTCAAAAAGGACAGTTCATAGGGTTTTTTCTTTTCTACTTTTAGCCTAAATCCTGCCGTAAGAACATAAGAACCTTCATACGATGGAACTTTGCCTAGTTACGTACCGTTGTTCCATTGTATCTTCTAGTTCTGTGATTGTACAGAGTTACGTTTAATTTCTACATCAAAAGTCCCCGTAAAAGTGCTTTGTGTTTTGGCACTCTTTCATGTGTGCCTAGCTGTAAATAATAACATTTATACCATTGTATTTGGTTGGAGCATTTTGTGACACCACTTGTTTTTAATCTGTTAATCGTGGTTAAATCTTCAAACAGAGAAATGTTCAAGGGAGGGGTCAACCACAAAACTATGTCAAGGAACTTTTATAATGACTGTCTGAGGAAAAACTGAAATTTGTTGACACACTTTCCCATTAGAGTTTGAAAACTGGACCTTGTGGCAGTTTTCTGCTCTTATCCTTGTTTGCTGCAGTGGTGGGGACTACTAAAGTATGACAAGCTGTCAAGTTACCTGGTTAGAGGGACCCATGTTATCAAGGAAGAATTCAGACATGTTTGGTTGATTTTATCATCTCTGGAAACCACCCACAAGTTCAGCAGAAAGACCCTAAGGTAGGCGGGGGCGATCGCATTGATAAAAACTTGTTTCCTATACAGAGAGAAAATTGGGGTGCACCGTTTTGCAATATATTACCAAAACAGTGTGACCAGAAAAGCACACATAAGCATGATACATGCGCACAGACATGCATGCATATTATATCCTTGCATACATTCTAAATTATTACAGCCTACTTGTGTTGGGGGCAAATACTTTTTTGAACAAATACGTTGCATTTTTATAGTTCAAAGACAAATATGCTCTATTTTAAAATGTTGCATACAAATACACTATATATTAGACACCTGTACTATAAAATGTTGATAATCTAGAAAAATTGACATATTTAAATGCAAATTTATCATAATTGAAGATAGCATATCGTAACGATGCACCCACCACCCTCTTGTCACTCTACATTTATACATGAAAACCACAGTTCTACGAAGTGGGGGCATTTAGCCAGGGTTCTCAGAAAGACCGTTTTAGATGCAATTGTTCTGCAATATTCCTGCAGGTTTCGTTTGGACCCAGGCCATGAATGATCGAGACTGGATTTGCTCATTTCTGAAAAGTTGAATTCGCTTTGGTTTTTCTGTGTGTTAACTGTGACAAATGAGAGTGTTGTGTGAGGTATGTTGACTAGACAGTGGTCAAGGTTTCAAAGTTCATGGCACACAATG
Organism: Paraescarpia echinospica; assembly: GCA_020002185.1. NCBI lineage: Eukaryota > Metazoa > Annelida > Polychaeta > Sabellida > Siboglinidae > Paraescarpia > Paraescarpia echinospica. The sequence goes on from CM034535.1 coordinate 59,997,430, forward strand.
CACCACCTGTCATGTCAATAATTATGTTATTTAACATTAAGACACATGCTAGCTGACAGTCTAGTTGACTGGCGACTAATAGGGGACTTGTTTCATACCCTACTACACAAATGCACTCGGCAGTATGGTGCAAGCCATAATTGTGCGCGGCAGACCACAATTGTGCACGTGCACAAACTGGGTTCTGACCCCTGACGTGCAAGGGTGCATGTCTAACAAGCCGGCTGCAAGTCGCGCTCGAAGCAAGATGCATGCATGATTTTTTAATGTGCAATTTAAAGAATCTCCTCCAAGGAGAATACATGTGTATCTGTTTCTCTAATTTAACTGGCAATATAATGCTGGGTGCACAAGTCACGCTCATATGCACGACTGCACATACACCTCGACACGCTGGTGCATGCTTCTCTAACCAGCCCAGTTCAGCATGACAGTGGGTTGGAGGGCAGGCACAGTTCTACATCCTGCCCTATCTAACTACACACGGAAACACACCATGAGATGATCGAGATGCATTGCTATCCTCAAGGCTACAATAATGTCCCTTGTTTAATAATATAATTTTTACATGTCCAACAGTTTAAGTACTTTCTCTGCTTTCTCCGTCACGCTGAGGCGGCTTCTTTAGTACAACTGAAGAAGCCAACAGGGAAACGCGACGAACATGTCTGCAGGTATTTCAACTGTTGGTTATGTTAAAATAAGAATCGTGTTATTATTAAAATGAAATATACTGACAAATGTTCAATGATAATGTTCCTTTTGTGCTGTAAGTGAAATATGATTGTTTGATTGACGGGTGGCCAGTGTTATATGACATTGCAGTTTCTCAGTGTTTTTTGTACAATACAAATCTCTGTAGGAGTAGTGATTCTGTCATGAACAATACCTTCCTGTAACTGGTAGTTGTCACTTAGAAACAGTAGGCCAAGACGTGGACTGAAGCACTTTCTGCTGCTGCACCTACCTGTATAGTTATTAGAATAATTGGCTAAAATATCAATATATTTTGTTTTTATGTATACTGGTGCTTCGCTGTAAAAGTGGAAATTGTGCAATGTAGTGCAAGTGCTGTAGAATTCTGATTCTAAGAAGTTAAATTTTAACTATCTGATGTCGGGCTAAATAAGAATAAATACAAACATATAATGTATTTTTATATTCGTATTTTCATAGTTTACATAATGCACGCAGTCCGTTTAATATCTAAAAAGTGTGCTTTGTTAGTAATCTGAGTCATGTTGATTGTTAAATTAAGAAAGTGTGAACTGCCTTTATAAACACGTGCAATTGTTGACAGATTTTTTACTCTGCCTGATAAAAATGCATTTTGCACGAACAAGATAGCAATGACCAGCTTGTTGCAGTTGATACAAAATAGGTTAAGACTTTGATTTTGAAATGAAACTAGCAAAATAAATTATTATTAAAGGCAGTCGATTTTCTTGCTAATGTGCATCAAATTCACACATTTTAAATACCAAGTGTGGAATGCATGCCTTGCCATTTCTGCTTTGTTTAGAAAACAAACATCAATATTGACATGACATTCAGATAGTTAATCTGATTAATTCTGGTGAATTTTGTTTGCAATGCTGAATATATAAGTAGGACAAATTTTGTGGTATTTTTTTAAATTTAAGATTGTCGATATCAATATTTTTATTGATATACAGGTATATGATTTTACACCTCCTGATACTTATTATGAAGTGATAATTATGTTCTGTAGGTAGAAAATTACGGAAATTTGTGATAACATTATAGTCTTGCTGGAACATGGTGAGGTTCTGAACATTTGGAAAATGGTCAGGAAAATGTTTGTGATATTTTCACCACTTGCAATTTTTTGTGATTTAAAAAAAATAAACAGCTGTAAATGTAACTTTGAAATTTTCAGCACCAATTTGTTTTTTGTTGAAGTCAACTCTTATGGACAACAAGTTTCAACAGGATCTGAACATTAGAACTAAGAGAACATTTGTTGTTAAATTAATGCAGCTTCCATACATAAATGTTTGTGATATCGTAGTCATAGAACATACAGTTTTGGTTGGCAGAAATAAAGTTGCAGGAAACAAAGTCACACTTTTGGCTTAGTAAAAATCACGGGAAATATAGTCAGTCACAACATTGTTTTATTCGATGGCAAAATACAGTCTTGTATTTTTTCGACTGATAATTGAGCACAATAAAGTTTGAAGACAAGTACTGGGTATTCCAAGAAAACTCTGCCACAATGTTTTGCACATTTCTTTGGGACTTGTGCACAAGTGAGATTTATCAATGAGATTTGTATCTCACTTATGTAGTGAATGTTTTTGTGTTGTCTTTAATTTTGACGGTTACTTACACGTGTTGTTAAAACAAAGAACTAACTCTTTCCCTGTGCATTTTATTTGTGACTTTCCTGTGAATTTACTTTCCCCTCTCAGCTGGACATAGTTTTACAAGGCAGTTAAGAAGGTTCTGCAGACAGGCACTTTAACAGTTAGATGTTCAAGGTAGTAGCTAATGTTTCATGGATAGAAAAAATTGAAATTCAGTTGTTAAAAAGCCATGACAGCAGTGAATATTTTTTTTTATATTACAAATAGATTATGCCTTACCACCACTAACTACCAGAATTTGTTTTTGTGTTGCTGGATACTGGCACTGTTACTGTACACGTGTTATCCTGTTTTGGAAACTGAAGGAATATCATGCAACACTAAATGCTTATAAGACACACGAATGATCTCCCTACTTTATGTGTTACTTTAATGACTTGGAGATTCATAATTACATGTTGCAGGTTTCTCTTAGACAGTGCCATAGCTGGAAGTAATGGTTTTATGATAAACAAGTAAGACATAAATAAAATATTATTTAAGATATAAATGTAGAATTTGTGAAATTTTTCAATTTTAGCAAATTTGTGATGACCTGTTCAGCCTCTAATATGCTCCCGTGTTGAATAAAGTGTTTCTTTGCTGGGCAGCGAAATAGAGACATATTGAGGAGGCTAGTTTGCGTGTGTTTGTGTTGGTTTGTTAACATTTCGACAAACTTGCAAACTTTCAGGAATTAATCAATGACCCTTCTATAGAAAAGTAACACCTTTCTTTTGTACCGTTTTTAACAATTGATTCATGTCAGTGTAGTGTCCAGTACGAACCATAAAGTTGTTTAAAAAAACAGCAAATGGGAATTTAAAAAAAATTAACACCTTTATTTTTTTCTAAATTCCCCATTGGCTAAATTTTTTTTAACAGGTTTAGGGTTGGTACTGGACATTATACGGACATGAATCTATGCCTTTTTTCTGTGAATGTTTCAAGGACAGCCAGTCAGTTGAGGACATTTATGTAAACACAAAACACTTTTCCAAATTAACATTATAGCAAATGTCGGTTACAAATATTCTGGTAAACCATCTTCTGCGTCTATGTATATGTAGCACTACCATTCCAAAAAATAGTTATATTAGCAATGGCATGGTAGCTGATTTGCCCAATTGATTTATTTAGTTTTTATGAATTTTTCAGTTAACTTAAGTTGCACATAAGTTGTTTTGCCTCTGTGTATTGTCTTTTTTTTAACAAGGATTTTCGTACATTTCCCAATCTGATGGTCAAAGTCAGTTCCTTTGGTGGTTTTAACAAATGTATGCATTCTTTTGGTAAACCTACTACATATGTTTTTGTTGACTATTCACACACACTTCGGATTTGAGTATCAACAAAATTATTCACGCCAAATCAATTATGAATTAAATTTGTACTTACGTTTGATAATGCAAATATCCATGATAACTTGAAAGAGAATACAACCTGTCAGTTGATGTTATTTATTGTACCTAACTGTTAAGGTCACCCTCAGAACTGGGCAACTGACCTTAATAGCGAAGTGACCTTATTAGCAAGACTTTACTGTATATGGCATTAAAATATGGAGATAATTCGGGACTGTCCTGGGGTGACCTTAATTGTGAGGTGACTGTATTACCAAGGTGGCTACCCGGTAAGCAAAGTTCGACAGTAGTATAAGAAAATCTCTTACTGATTATTCTGCAGTGCGTCTTTCTGGATCACAGAAAATACTACAAGTGGAAATATTATAACTAAGATGCAATACTTGTCAAGAAGTGTTCCGATGTTATTTTCGCCTCTACATTCCGTTACCGCATGTTTCCCGAGGTTCTGACACTGTTGATTTTTCTAGTGAAGACGGATCAGACATTTCACGTAGTATGTTCGCTGACAGATGTTCGTCAGCGCAAGCCTTCAGAAAACTAACATGTGCTTGTAAGCGCGTCACCTGCAGCCGCTGAATGACAGCTTGCGTTTTTCTCGTGAACTCCACGGTTTGAAATGCAACATGTAATGTGCAGAGGGTAAAAAGTTGAGAGTTTTTGAGTGAGCAGCAAACTGTCGAACGTGTCATATACTGTCGTGGATGCTTCCCCAGCGTCATCCATGGGTAGCACCGCGAGATGACGAACAGGAAATTTGCTGTGTGGCTTTGAACAGGTATCAGTTTCATCGAAATTCAGGAATGCGCCCGGCCTGTCACTCACACACTTGATATCAAAGTGGGCATTATTGGAGAACAGCCGAGATTTCTCAGGCGTTGAAAAACAAATTGTTAATTTAGAAAGCAGACGTGCTTTGATAGCACATCGAAGGCACGTTTGAAGGTTGCCCAAGACCCGCGTCATGATTTATGGGTTTCGCTTTTTTAACATATGCTGTTCGGTAATGCGTTGTATGTTTGCTTTTTTTGGTTGCGGTTTATTTATGGGTATTAATTAAGCTGGCAAATTGGGGAAATTAAACACCGAAAGGTTGAGGCAGAATTGTGAAAACGTCAAATTGTACATCGCTGGTGGGCCTAAAATGTCAACTAGTATTCCACAGCAGTTTAACCTATGTATCTAACATGCAGCTAAGAAAAATGGTAACTTGGAGTCTTGTACAAGGTATGTTATTAGGCATGCACAAAATGCTTTAAATCGTGTAATTATGTCTGTTTTAATAACTCATTCATAATTGATGTGGCAATTGGAGCGTTTCAAACGAATTTCCCACTGTTGCTTAATTAGCCCACAATCTAGTTCCAGCTGGAGTTGTTTATGTTGACCACTTGTTCAAAACCATCTGGACACATTAGTGAAATGGTTAAATGGATCACCTGGTCATTTCATAGTCATGTGTGTCCATGCCAAAGTGGTGTATATACCGGTAATATATATGTACAGAGTGTATATATGTAATTATTTTTAACAGTTAGCATTGGCAGTTGCTTGCATTAAACTCTGTCTGTGGTGGTAAAGTTGATCATTGGTGCTTTCTTCTGCTACAAATATATAAAACAATAATTATGTTTAGGTCTAAATATAGGATTAATACTTAAAGCACATTGCAGTATTCACGTGTCATTATTAACATTGATATGAAGCACAATGTAATGGTTGGGTTTCTTCAGGAAATAAAAACCCTCTGCTCCTAGAATGCATTCCTGGAAGAAAAAGGTTTCTTCCTGGAAGCAGCAGGGCATAACAGGGAATACAATTGCTTGAAAATACGTTTTCAGAGCTGGCCAACCAAGACATACTTTACGATACTGGTGAAGCTAATGCAATTTTATCGGAACTACTAGTCAATTAATAGACTCGATTTCACTGATCGTTGAAAGATTAGTTATTTTCGCTTTCTTGAAAGAGAAAACAGGAAAGGGAATCTCTTACAAATAACAACTTACCCGTACCACACAGGACGATTGTGTTTTGTTCACAGACATCACTTGCTGTGTGAAACCTATCTCTATGTGTCAATCTTGCAAGCGAGCTAGATGGGAACATCAGTCAAATGGTTGTCATTTCAAATATTTTGTTGTTCAAATGTCACGTTTTGAATCTGGCTGTGCTTATGGTGTCTTTGTTGGAAACGAATTATTTTTTTCCTAAGGAGTAGATTGGGAGAGGAAACTAATGGCCCTTCTACTGTTGAAAATAATTGAAGCAAATAAGTCAGATTCTATGCGAATTAATGGAACATCAATCTTCAAACACTACTTGTTTGATGTATTTTACTTCTCTGAGAATCCATTTAGAGAAACTTCATATTGTCAGTTGTGTCAATACTAGGGTTGGGGTTGAGTACTTGGACTAGTACGTAAGTAATTGTTTCAGTACTTGTACTTTGCCAATTGTACTTGCCAAAATATAAAGTACATTTTAAATGCATGACTAGTATTTATAATAAAACATGCACAACATTGAATAGCCATCCTGATTATATCTACAATTAAAATTATATATTTTCAAAATAGTTAATAATTTGAATTGTGAATAATATGAAATGTTAAAAAGTAAGACTAAAATATAGTTGTACTTTATTAATTCAGGTTTTGAGGTAATTGTGCTAATGTACTTGTCCTTGATCATATGTACTTGATCCTGGTTTGTACATCATGCATGGTAAACTTTTCAAAACAAATTCTTGGTCTGTTACATTTAGTTTGCCACTCACTCAGTAGGTGTCAGTGCTGTTCTAATCAGTTGCTGCTGTCAGCAGTGATGCTGCTTTTGACTGTGCTGAATGTTTTGCTGTGAGACATATTGGACAATTTTCATTTAGAATATTACATGGTATGACAGATGTGCTTGCCTAACAAGTCCCTGCTTGAGGGTGGCTTTTTGTGCACATTGTTTACATAACTTGCACCTGATGGTCTCCTTTTTTGGGAAACGTGTGTAGCTTCGTCAGCACTAAACCAGTAATATTGCACCTAGATGAGGGTGAACACACTGTGTTTTATGACCGATGAAAAAGCTATGCAAAAATGGGCTGATTTATTCTATCCGATGAAGTAAATTCATGTGCATGTTCCATGTAGATGTTGTTGTTTTTCTACGACAGTCATTTCATGAGAGAGCGACCACTAACAAAGAGTATTGTGGTGTAATATTTGGCAGCTGTCAGTTCGGATTCGCCACTTCGCTGAGGCTCTGCTTATTTTGTTGCATTCAATGCGAAGCAGCGTTTCCCGTGAGATAACCAGTTTGTAAAGCTGAGTAATTATTAATTGGCGAGGCGGGAGTGGAGCTAATTATATATTGCACCCGCGTGAACCATTTGTTGGCACCCAGCCTTCTGCACTTTGAAGCTTAATGGGTCTTCACACAAGGGTTAGCGTTCACCTGACACTGTAATTAATGCATGCATTGTTGCATCCTTGTTTTATGAAATGTCAGTTTCGTTTTTTCATTTTATGTGTCTTTACAGATTTTTTATTGTTCTTTCTCTCAGATTATTTGGATGTGTCAGGTGCTATCAAGTAGTCTTTGTAGGCATTATCCTGACCCACCAATAATTGTATTACCTGCTGTATCTGTTAGGTATATTGTTTGTCTGATCTGCCTTGCCCGGTTATGGATTGTCTCGAATCTTCTCGCAGGTCTGGAGTAAAATCCAGTGGTAAATTGGTCATTATGAATGTGGTGGGCTATTCAGACTTAAGTGAACCAGATCTGCACTAGGAAATTGTACTTTATATTTATACCAATAATATTTTGCAAGAGCCACTGTGACTTTAAAAGTAAAAAAGGAGGCTGTTTGCTTGTCAAGAATATATTTTTAGTCTTATACATTTGGCCTGAATTTTTTATATTGGTTGTGTATGCATATATCTGTATCTTTTTTATTAAACATAAATTCACCCTGCTACTATGTACAGTACAATATCAGCAAGTATTATTTTCCCACAATTGACTGTCATTATAATTAAGAATTCAGTGTGCTTCTCAGCATTGAACTGCATTAGTCTTTTATTAAACGAACATAATTTTAATGAACATAGTTCCAATAGTATCTTCAAAACCAATGTGAACACTAGTACATGTTAATGCAAAGCGCAATGATTATACTGCCCTCACAGCAAACAAAGACTGATTGTTAATGACCCATCCTTTCAATGTGTTACAAATCTCAGCCCGCAGCCAGAAAGTGCCAAGATTTAGGCTTTCTTCTCTTTGATGCGGCCAACAGTTGCCTGTGATCGCCGCCGTCGACAAATGTTTTAATACAGCCGCATGCGGACAAAGCCATCACAGCGTGTGGCTACTTTCCCGCAGCACACCTTACAAGAAATGGATCGGAAATTAATTAGCTGTTTGCCGAGGCGCATTAGAGTTGGATACACTCCTCTAGCCAACGCTGACTTAACGAGTGTTAATTTACCTTCTCGTTATGCTACATAAAATCTGTCCGTCAGTCGGTTCCGACTGCTCTCCGTCTGCGCTTTCACATCGTAATGCGCTGCGTTTGTTTGTACAAACTCTAGCGGAAATGGGGGTATTGATAGGTGTCACCCTGCACTAGTGGATTTATGCTGGCCCGGCCACAGTTGGGAAATCACAGTTGGCCACAGTTGGGAAATCACAGTTGCGCACTTTAAAGCACCGGAGATTACGTTAATTATAGGCAGCCAACAACTGCCTTCAAGTTGTTGATATCTATCTCACTGGCGTGATTAATGTTTTCGAAGATGGGTTATTTATATTAAATATTTGTTTTCGTATGTATGAGAGAAATGTCTGAAAATCACGTGGAACCTGATCAGGTATATGAATTTGTATGTGGATGTGGTTAGTAGAATAAATAATTCTTGTATTTACCGTGAATATTAAAATAAATTATAACAGTAGATATGAAATACATATTTGTGGTGCGTGTGAATTTCACTTGACAGTGAGTGGGCGCTTGTGGGCTTGCACTTAATGACTCTCAAGTCCTGTATAAAGAACACTGCACAAAACACAATGGGGTACTTATGTTAAGTTAAATGCATTTACATAAGTTTGCCAAGGTCAGCTAATTATATTTATGGACCAATTACATCATATGGATTCTAGGAGGCTTCTCTATCAGGCCACCTTTCAGGTAGGAGCTTATCTTAAGTTATCAGGTACACGAGAAGAGGGAGGAATCTTTTCTTGGAAAACAGTTCCTTTGAATCAGCAAAAAGATCATCTATCATGCTTTCCCTCTGCGGGTGTGTCTCCCTTTACAGCTCAAAACTAATGGTTTCACCCGAGATTATTCCGGAAAAAAATTCAAAGCCTTGCCAAAAAAATTATCTGATTTTTTGCATACCTGATGTAAAGATAGCATTCATACTTCGGGCAATTTTTTGTACCCCCATACCAGTGTTGATTCTTTTTTGTCGTCCCCAGATAGGTGGATCCACCAAAGAAAAGTGAACCGAACATTGTCCTCGCGTCTAGGATTTCTATTCATGACTTTCAGTAATTTTTATCAGAAATGTTGTTTAAATCATATCAATATTTTAAGTAATTATGCTTAACTTTGTCAAAGCATTCAAGCCAAGATATTGCTCTACCATAGTGTGGCATATTGGCAGATTGTGTTTTATCTGTTTTTGAAAACTCAGGTGTTACACATTAGTTGTTTATATAATTGCTTTCTTTCGAGTTATGTCATCATTTGAAGAAAACAAGGGGACTAACCTCATGCACATGCCTATTATGTGTGCAAGTTAAAAGTTATATTTCTTTGATTGACACACTTTAAAAGGTGCAACCAGTGTTTTTTGACGTTTCAGTAGTACCCATAATTTTGTTTCGTGTAACAGCTCATCCACCATATAATTATGTTTCCTGTAATTGTGTAGTTTTTGAATAACTATTTTTTGTATAATTAGTAAGTAAAATAATACCATTACAAATGGATTATTTTTAGTAACATGAATATAATATATCGGTGTATATTTATATACCATATTATTTCATATCAAGTACTTCATGATCTGCTAATATAGTGCTCTGAATATTACACATTTCTCAAACTGTGTTTATTAAGTTATTTATTATTATTTACAAGTTATTATTGTTTCACCTTTACTAATATTGGCATGTCAAATAAAGAAAATTCATATCATAAAATGGAAAAAATTATTAAATAATCCATATAGTAATTTTATTACATAATATAGAAATAGTCACATGTGACATCGGCACAACCACTGTGTTAAAATTGTTGTGTATTAAAAAAGAAAAACAGCATAATTATACAAAACTAAAAACAATATTTTTGGGAGTTATTTTTTCTGAAGGTAAACATGTATTACATGTGTGTAGATTATTTCCTTAGAATCTCTCATCAAGTATAACATCAAACAGGAACAGAGATACACACGTACAACAATGGGCAGGGCACCAGCTGTGAAACCAGTGAAAGAGAAGCAGACAAACTTATTAATTACAACTATATTAAAACAAATATGTACCCATGTTTCGGATAAGAAATATATAAATGCCACCGTTAGTGATTTACATTTTGTGTGCGTGTCGTTTTCCCCCATTATTCGTCAGAGTAGTCATCGCTTCTGCACAAGTGCAGTAAATGAATCCTCTACCACGATTCCGTGTAAACTCATTAGGCACATTCAAATTATCTCCTCATTAATTGTAGGTCTTCGTGATTTGGGTTCGTTGGCCGTTACAAACTTACTGTCTGTAGCGTGTGAATAGTCTCAATAATATATACAGAGTATAATCTGAGTAATATACACAGTAAAGGAGTCACTGAGTGCTTACTTTTGTTGAGCTCATCAAAAGAACTGACTGATCATTATATTTGCTGTAACTTGCAAAACTCTATCTTCATGGTATATGCCTACATGCATATCACAGAGAAAAGAGACGAAACAATTTATGCCATTTTGGGCAGGATCCACGCATAAATTGTAAGAGTATCCGTTAACAACCGTTTGCACGAATTAACTATGTTACAGCAGAGCTTAGACAAGTTCTACTTTTTGGCGAAATAAGTCTGGAACGAGACCAGCGAAAATATATAAACTGAAGCGTTATCTTGTATAAGAACTGCTTCTTTCGACAGCTACGGGACTAAGCCAACATAGTCACCATGTTGACACCGCGGTCTAGCAGTTACAATACCAGATGGTCGATCCGGATTGAGGCGACCAAGGTTCGAGTTCATCAATTGCGGCTTCGAAACCTGGACAATTTCGTTCATCCAATTTTTAAAGAAATGATTCTCCGTGATCCACAGTTCGAATGGATGCGGGCGCAGCAGTAGCTGCTACCGTAAAACGTGTTCTGGTAATGGAGTACGCGCCACCAGCTCCTTGTATGTTAGGTGGATACCGGTCCATAGCGCGTTCATTCATCAGTTAAAGGTATATAGTATAATGTGGTACACAAAGACATCGTAACAAATTGGAGTTGTATATTTGGTGAACTCCGTTAGCGGCATAGACCTCTATGGTGCGAGTGAATTTGAGAGTGTAGCCCCGCTGCCGTATCGGATGGCGCAACCACTTTGTAAACAACTCGGTACAGTCCGCGGCGTCTTCACGCGTGGCCGAACTGATAAACAAGATGTCACCGGAAGATGCTCTAATGGCGAATACACCGAACCGACTATTATGGTGCGAGAACCGTTGCCTATTCATTACAGCATATTTTCAGAAGTGCACTTTTGCACCGCTGTCCCGGGATGGCGCAGGTAAGGTTCTCAGGCGAGGCCAGAAATTACCGCGCACCCTACAACCCCTGTCGATGTCACCTAGGGGCACGGCTTGGTGACAAGTCTGTTTATGTTGCGCACAATCTGCCACAGCATCGGCACCTTTCATGTGACAACGGTATGCGCCTGTACATAACAAGTATTTGTAGGTGTGCTATGATCTGCTCCATTAAATGCGACAAAGGCCACGTATTATCTCATCGCGCCGTGCCAGAAGTGTCTTCTGTTCGCCGCGATAAGCGCGGTGACGACGGCAATAATTACACGTACCTATAGCGTTTGATTATGTGCGGACGCTTCTAGGCATGTTGCACTGGGCGTGATACTGTGATCTACATGGCTTTCTGACAGCCATGATGGATGTCGCAAGATGTGTAGATCGCTTCCCCGTCTCGCTGGCCTTTACCGCCACCTCGTGGCAGTCTTGAGGAATAAATTTACGTAATACACTTTGTACCTCTGTTTAGAGACAGCAATGATTTACCTACATTTTACCTGTTTATTATTTTAATTATGTGTTATTATTTTATATTACAATTAGTGAAATGTGCACACGTGTTGCTCAACTTATTTTAGTCATTTAAAAAGACCTGTTGAAAATATAAAATATTTTTTTTTTAATCAGAAATCAGGATATATAACCAGAGACATTTCGTCCGTTTTTGCTAATATGTGTTGGCTAAATAAACTGGCGGCTCCAACGGCACAGACAAGAAACGGCCGAGACTCGTTTTACCGCCGACTGTATATGTGGATGTTGAATGGCTGCCGTTTAGCCCGAGTTAATAGAAGTGCTAATCCGCGCTGAAGCTGTTGCTTATTGCCGCTGTCCCTGTACGATGCCTGCTCGTTGTTCGCATTATCTCCTCATTAGATCGACCGACATGACGAATAGAGGCGTGTCTCTTGCGATGTTTTTCAGATCTGCAGGATCACGATAATGGAGTCACAGGTTTAAGCACGGGATTTGTTGCACCTCGGAGGCTCCGTACGTGATTGTCGAATCCGTGTCGCTAGATGGAGCTATTGTAGTTTTACGCTGTCGTTCGGTGCCGTCGCCATGTGCAATACGGACATGTTGAATGACCTTTGTGTCTCGGAAGAGTCGGAAACTAATTATGTTATATACAATTATTGCAGTGATTGGTAAATATTGAATAAAAAATGAGTCATATTTTAATGTAGATCTTTTTACCAGTGTCGTTATGTAATGATAATACTCGGCATGCTATCCGTGTATTGACGTTTTCAAGTCCACTCTCGCCAGTCAGTGCTTGTCTGAACTCTTGCTGGGTCAGTTGCTGCAAGATCAGTTGCCGCAAGAAAAGCCTACAGTGTACGTTTGACTATCATAGAGGAATGGATGCGATCCCAACATTGTCGTTTCGTATTATTTAGATTGCCACGCGTATTCTCTTACGGGAGTATAACGCCTGCTTTACTGACGAGAAAATTATGTCGATCCGTGGTGATGGATACAACAACAGAAAACATTAATCTAGCTGTAATCCAGATATAATAACATTTCCATACAACGTATAAGCAAACTGCCGGTGCGATCGTCACTCTACATTGTTTAAGAAATTCACAGGTTATGAGCATTATTGTTCGGAATTAGTCAATCACACAACTTTGTCTATTGCGTGTATGAAACTCGCTACGTATCACAAATCTTGTATTTGTGTTTGCCCTTCTACCAAAACCCGGGTGTCAACCGTGTGACATAAAAACCAGATGTAATCTCGCGATACTTTCGTTTTGTTTCTTTTTCCCGAACGAGCTTTCATATATAAAACCACGACACGTCGACTCTTGTCTCGCTACGGTTGAATTACAATGCATGTGTCGACTTTAAGAGACGAGTGCTGCGGCGACTCGCTCTGCGGAAGACGTCCTCGTTTGTCAGTGTGGCACTCCGACTTGACGTCATCCGTCTTCTTGCAATCCATACTTCCGCTCTGCCAACTTCCGTTCCATTTCCTTGCTAATTGCAGACATTCATCACTGCCGCGAAACTTGTTAGCGGTAGCGCAATACATTAGTTCGCCATATATATTTTAATTGTCTTATTATTGTATATACAAGTAATATATATATATATATATATATATTATTATTATTACCCGTATGTACAATAATAAGACAATTTAAATGTAAAACTTAATGAAAATGTATATACTGTACATAAGTGTATACATAGCCCTATGAATATACCATATTTAAAAGTTTTTTGAACGTGTTAAAAAAATAAACTATTTTATTACTCATCGAAATGTTTTTTTTATACATATACATGTATATATATTTATGAATTTATCTTTCTTTGCGGCGATCATTTACTAGTGCTGTATAGAATAACATACACTGTAATGGTCGCATGTACACACTAGAGTAATTACGCACAACGTACAGGATTATCTTGTTTAATATAGCAGTTCTCAGATTTGTGTGAATCAAGTTGTAACACCCGATTATCGGTTCATTCCCATGTGAATGATCTACATATCATGTCGTTGATAACAATTGGCCGTTGGTCCATTTATATTCCCTGGCGACCATATGTGGGAGTACAATCGTATTCGATTTTATGTATAATAGATGGTGTTGTATTCGAAAGTGGGAAGTTTTGTTTTGTTTGAAGCGGCGTAGCATATGCCGTTGTCGTCGCCTCTACCCATTGTTCACATTTGACAGCACCATGATTGTAGCCCATTGTCACGACAGATTACAACCGATATGGCAGCTAATAGAGCTAACAATGGAAATTCTGATCAACATAATCACCATAATCCACGTCCGAGCTAACGGTGGTTTCGTGTAATTGTGTTCGCGGTGACACCGTGGTGTTTAGTACCGAAAAAAGCTAATAATTTGCACTTTTTATTCCTACCGCCCGAGAGTTTCGTTTGACTGCCAGAGCACTTGCCGGGAGCGTAAGTTAAATGATACCGCACGTAACGTGCTTCTGTAACGAAACGGGAAGGCTGCAAACAAGTCGTTCAATGTATAAAGAGGAACTATAGTGGTAATAAACGGAAGTGTTAACCTGTTGGCCAAAGCTGTCTCGCATCAGAAATGACGTCATAAGATGTGTTTTGTGCTGACATCGAGATATTCGAGTAGCAGTGTCTTTGATATGAAGGTGCTTGATGACTCCTCGGCCTCTGTTGAAAACGCCGCCGTCGTTGCCCGCCACCCACCCGGCGTGCGCTCCGAGGCGGCTCGGCTACAAACTAACAGGATTTCAAGAGCTGTCAGGATCAAGATAAATGGTCGGTGTCCCTGTCGCGGCTTCGGTGAGGCGAGTTATCGAGATTCATGCTAAATCATAAAATTACAGGCGCACCTTCTTTTTGCCGCTGCTCTCTGTCAGCGGCGGATATGCGTGTCATTAGCTCGTAATACCTGGTATATAGAAGCAGCTGCTGTTTTTTCACTAAGGAGGGATCTGGCATAACCGTGTTGCCGTTTTGGGGGTTGTGTGCTTGTATCTCGTCGGTTTCCTGCTAGTGATCGCTTTTATGTTTACTGCTGTTTGACAATTTCACTTTGCACGGTTTCTGCCACTGACACATGCTGAGATGTGGAGATACGTGTCGGATGTGTTTTACGCTTGGGCGCGCGGTGTTTCTCTTGCTGTGTGGGTTGCTGACGTTAGAAAGAACAACCACGCTCTCTCGTGCATTCCCGGCATTGGTCGAAAAGAAAATACGCCGACTTAATCATGTTTTGATAGCTCAACATACACGACGCTTCCTCACATTTATAGCGCTGTAGTAAACAGTGTTTTGTGTTAAGGAGAATCCTGCCGTAGCGCGTGCATATTATAACGAGAATTGTCCATCAATGATGTTGTTGTTTTTTCGATTTAGCAAATAATGTTTTATCAGCCGCGTTGCAAAAATGGATTAACTTGAACATTAATAACGATAAAGTGACTGCACTTACCTTATTTGATCTCTCTGCCGCTTTTTACACGATTGATCACAGCATTCTCATTGAACGCCTATTACAGTGGTACGGCATACCTGGCACAGCTCTAAGCTGGTTTTCGTCGTGTCTAACTGATATATACCAAACTATAAAGATTGTGAACTGCTTTTCAGATGCATTGCCGGCTTTATTTGGTGTTCCCCAGGGTTCTGTTCTTGGGCATTTGCTTTTTACTCTTTATACCCCGCCACTAAGCTCTGTTATACAAAAAGACTTAACTTGGATCATCATCTTTATGCTGATGATACTCAGATCTACATTTCATTGGCTACCCCGAATACAAATCGCCCCCTTAACCAACTTAGTCATTGCCTTCAAGATATCTTCCACTGGATGTCTGACAGCAAGTTGAAATTAAATGCAAATAAAACTGAATTGATCATTATTGGTACTCCAATGCAGCGTAGTAAACTGGATGGGTTTTTTTTTCCCTACGCGTATTTTGAATCAGTATATCACGCCAGCAACCTCGGTGCGGAATCTAGAAGTGATCTTTCATAGTAACTTCAATTTCTGACAACACATATCTCAAACATGTCGCTGCTGTTTTATCATATTCGTGATCTTCGCCGTATTCGCCGGTATATGACATTTTCTGTTGCTGAAACTATTGCAACAGCGCTTGTTAGCAACAGACTTGACTATTGCAATTCCCTCCTTCATAATATCGCTAGCAAGGATATCACAAAACTTCAGCGTGTCTAAAAGACAAAAGTAGTTACAAGATCTCGTTTTTATCGCTCTGTACCACTTTTGAAGTTTTTGCATTGGCTTTCTGTACGATATCGTATAATATTTAAGATATGTACCATTACATACCAGGCACTGTCCAGTAAGCATTCATTGCTTACTCCTGTAAGAAAACCAATCCATCTTCGATCATCTAATTCTGACATACTTTTTGTCCCTAGAGTCAACACTAACATTGGAACTAGGGCTTTTTCTTTTGCTGCACCAACTCTTTGGAATATGCTCCCTCTTAGTGTTAGATCAGTTGAAAATATTACACAATTCCGTCGTCATTTAAAAACTTATCTTTATAACCTTGCGTATCCACCGTAGCTCCCTAGCGCCTTGACCCATCTGTTGACAACTGGAATACTACTTATGGATTTTGAGATTGACCAATCCTTGTGTTTTGACGCGCCTCTGAGATTGGTTTTCTAAGGATTTAGGCGCAATAGAAGTTAACTTATTATTATGTGGTGTCTGATTACGTCTGATTATTACATATTACTGCATCTTTAAAAAACTAACACTTAAAATGACATAATATTATATTTAAACTCCGTCCGCAAATCATTTAAACCATCGTAAATCACGTTCGTTAGTGTTCACATTTGTAGTGTGTCGGTTGTTATGTATGGAGTCGGTTTAATAAAAGTGTAGTTGTTAAATTCATAGCCAGCCTTATGTAATAGTCCATATAGAGGCGAACCATTTATGTATCCTGTCGCATTTCGCCGGGATCCAGTCGACAGTAAGTTAGTAGTAGTGCTTCCGATTATTCAGTACAAACTAAACAACGCATTAGTAAATACATGTTTATATATTGTTGTCACAGACAATAGATATGTTCAATTTTTCGCGAAATTATTTTAAAACGAAACAAGCGAAAAATAAATTGCGAGGCAGTTTTAATATGAAATGTTTATGTCCCATCAACACTAAAAGCGAGGCATTTGTTTTTACGACATGCATGTTCTATGTATAATGCGACACGTAACATATGAAGACACGTTTGAATTTTAATACAGCAAGTTTAGCGTGTGCAATTATGCAGAATTGCCAGTGTCAATTGCCTACAATGTCGCCAATTTATTGGGAACCCTAAACAAACATTTGCGGCAATCGATGTCGACGCTGTATTCGTGATCACTGTAATATAATCGTTGTGCAATATGTATACCTCTGTAAAATTATAATCGTAACTATTGATATTTTTCTCAAGAAGTATTTTGTGTTAGATGTATTTAAATTTTTCCACACTGAAGAGCATTGAAAAGGAATGCTACTATATTTAGCATATTACTAGTACCAACGCCTTCCCTTTTATTGTCGAAAGGACGACGCTTTCGCAAAACTGGGTAAAACATGCTGTACAGCATGTTGATAAATACCACTCGCTATTATATTATCTGTGATTCTTCGTCTGGGGAAATATCTATGATGATAAGTTACAAAAAATGTGTGATTCGTTGCGCCGCTTACAATCGATTTAATGATATGCTTATATATTGTTAGCACAATCCATTCATCCGACATGATCATGTTTTGTCAAGTCTAATTGTCTTGCGAATTGTCTACCTCTGTTGTTGTCTGTCTAATTCTGCTAATTGAACTAACTGGCCGTGGAAACAAAAGTAGTTATGTTGCTTCATCTGATGATCGCCGATTACTTGGACATCCTTGCCAATGCCTCGCGTCTGACGCATTGAATTGACAGTCACGGAATGTCAATCAGTTTATCAGGGAATAGAATGAAAATATAGTCATTAACATTAGACGGTTACGCGATTAACGTCTACTGTGTTACCCGATAACCATTAGCCAAGATCGGGATTTATATGGAAACTATACACACACACACACACACACACACACACACACACACACACACACACACACACACACACACACACACACACACACACACACACACACACACACACACACATATGATGATTAGTTACCAAAAATGTATGATTCGTTGCGCCGCTTACAATCGATATATATATTATAGGCCGTGGTTGCGGGTTCGTTCAATCTAAATGTTGTCACGTACGGCCTCGTAAATCATTGATGGCAGGTGTAGGTCCATCCGAACAAACGTGTAGTTGAACTCTGCACCGGTTCTTGCATTAATCCAATTCTTTCGTGTAACTGTATTCACCTACCTCCGGGACAGTGAGGCAGCTCATAGACGTATTACTGCTATTCACCTACCTCCGGGACAGTGAGGCTGCTCATAGACGTATTAGTGCTATTCACCTACCTCCGGGACAGTGAGGCAGCTCATAGACGTATTAGTGCTATTCACCTACCTCCGGGACAGTGAGGCAGCTCATAGACGTATTACTGCTATTCACCTACCTCCGGGACAGTGAGGCAGCTCATAGACGTATTAGTGCTATTCACCTACCTCCGGGACAGTGAGGCAGCTCATAGACGTATTAGTGCTATTCACCTACCTCCGGGACAGTGAGGCTGCTCATAGACGTATTAGTGCTATTCACCTACCTCCGGGACAGTGAGGCAGCTCATAGACGTATTACTGCTATTCACCTACCTCCGGGACAGTGAGGCAGCTCATAGACGTATTACTGCTATTCACCTACCTCCGGGACAGTGAGGCAGCTCATAGACGTATTACTGCTATTCACCTACCTCCGGGACAGTGAGGCTGCTCATAGACGTATTAGTGCTATTCACCTACCTTCGGGACAGTGAGGCAGCTCATAGACGTATTAGTGCTATTCACCTACCTCCGGGACAGTGAGGCAGCTCATAGACGTATTAGTGCTATTCACCTACCTCCGGGACAGTGAGGCAGCTCATAGACGTATTAGTGCTATTCACCTACCTCCGGGACAGTGAGGCTGCTCATAGACGTATTAGTGCTATTCACCTACCTCGGGACAGTGAGGCAGCTCATAGACGTATTAGTGCTATTCACCTACCTCCGGGACAGTGAGGCAGCTCATAGACGTATTAGTGCTATTCACCTACCTCCGGGACAGTGAGGCAGCTCATAGACGTATTACTGCTATTCACCTACCTCCGGGACAGTGAGGCAGCTCATAGACGTATTAGTGCTATTCACCTACCTCCGGGACAGTGAGGCAGCTCATAGACGTATTAGTGCTATTCACCTACCTCCGGGACAGTGAGGCAGCTCATAGACGTATTAGTGCTATTCACCTACCTCCGGGACAGTGAGGCAGCTCATAGACGTATTAGTGCTATTCACCTACCTCCGGGACAGTGAGGCAGCTCATAGACGTATTACTGCTAATCTAACATACGATGCAAATGTTTTATTTGGTTTCGAGTTTCGCGTCGCACATATGATATATGCGCCGTAATTTGTTAACACATAAAGTTAGCAGTTTGAATTCACAATCCTGATTTATTTTTATGTTGTGTAGATCGGCGAAACATGGTTTATAGCTGGACTAGTCTCATGTTTATACCTTGATTCACTACCGCAGTGACGTATGATTGCGTATGTCACTGCGGTTATAATATTCATTATCTTTGATTTAAACAACTATCCACCAGTGATTGACAGAAACTACAATGAATGAAACGTGATTCGGATCATCGTTCGTTTCACGGGATCTATTCATTTGTACCCAAAAGAGGACGCCTGTACATACTCCGTGAGCGTCATTGACTAAATGTCAATATTCAATAGTTATATTTAACTCTGATTAACTGGCGCATGATTTATCACCATTACCTGGTAAAACACATACATATATGCCTTGTCCACCTGATTTGCTATTCTGCCAGAATTCGTCCACACATTGTGAAATGGTGCCCGTTTTTAAATAGCGCACTCGTTGTTCGTTTTCGGCCATGCACGTGATGAATAAATGATGCGTGTCGAGAGATCAAAGTTGCCTATAAGTTACGACGTGCATGCGTGCACACAAAAACGCCGCGCGCAATTCACCTCGCGTCGCCCTTTCTCGTTATAAGAAAAGGTGTCCGTTTCGTCGAGCAAAATAACAACAATAATTGCTTATAATTGTTTTGTTCTACGCGCAGCTAATTCGAGTATGCACACGTTTGACGGTGTGCTTTTATGAGAATTGTAAATTGGACGAAATTAACGCGCCGAAAAACGATTAAGTGACTGCGACGCCGTATAATGATGTAGCTATACAACTATACGGCAATGGGTAATTAAGAGAGTGATTGAAACCTCGCGAGAAATAAAGGCGCATTAACAGCGTTGGTCGGCTGGGCCCGTTGTCAGGTGTAGTCAGCGCGGGGATGACTTTAATGCGGTCACCTGTCGTTCGACGTCGCGTCGTGCTTTAGTGCCGCCGCGATCGCACACGCGTCATCGCCGCCGTCTCGACGCAGATTAATTGTCTATTACCGTCGACATGTTTCGCGTTGTGTCTGACGGCCGCTGCCATCTCTGGCTAATGACAATGATTTCAATAAAACCACTATAAATATTGCCTTGTGTAATTAAGGGGGTCATACGCGGGTGCATTAAGATGCCTGGCCGGCACCGGCCGCCGACGCCCGCTATTAACTCGGCCGTCATCAATCAGCCATTGTGCGACGTCATAAAACTTTCATTGTGGATTTACTCCATTCCATCGGCAATTATCGGGACGACGATTTCTGTACTGGACGCTCGCCGGGCCACGCGTATCCCCGATCAGGGTCGCTCTTACGTCGTTTCGTCGCGGTAGGCTTTCCGTCGACGTTCCTGTCTGTATGCCTAATTTGCTGCACATGTTTAGGTACGTTTAAAATGCCGGCACTCGCTATGTGGTTACAGTGATAATTTGGAAATTATAACTTATGTGCAATATAGGGAGAAATAAGTCAATTTGTTTAATATGCTGTTCTCGTGTCTACATGTATATTGTCCGTTGATTGCGCATACAACAAGGTTATTTTATCTTGATTGCAACTAGTGTGCATTTAACAAAAAGAATGCTAGTTTTGTGGTCCATGCGCCGCTTGTGGCTCTGACGCTTCTACGAAGATTTATACATTATTAGAGACCACGCAGACGTGAGAGCTGAGAATCGCGTGTCTCTTATGTAGACGATAGTAACGTTGGTCATCGTGGATGGTCGTACACACTTTAAACAATGCAGACATATGTATGTCTGCGGGTTCACACATGCATTGTCTGCCAGCATCAACCTCCACTGTGTCCGCTGACGGACGACCCTTCTGCGACTGAGAACTGACGACGTCACGTTTGCCACTGTCAGATATATTTATTTGCGACGCGCCTGTATACGCGCTACAGGCGGCGAGCGACGGCGAGGACGCTGGCAGGTGGCTCTACCTCTGAGACGGAGTGATGAGCGAGCGCGTGGTGGCGCGAGATAAAAACGTTTCACAATGGCAACGAGGTGACGCTGGGAGCCCGGTGGGTCGACGATCAGTGATTTGTGAGCGGTCGGCGGTGAAAGGCGGCGGTGTCGGGCAAGTGGCTGCATCAATCAGACGGAGGAGGAACGGCGTGCCACAGCCACCCCGCGGGCGCACACCTGTCTCCGACGCGCGCATCGTGAGCTGCATGACCTCCTTGAGGAGAAGGACAAGAAGACCACCAGAAGTCGGCGGCCCGTATGCCTACAGCTGTTTCGTAATTGACATATCCATCACGTGACCTGTTGCCTAGCAAAACCTTCGTTAAGCCATCAAGAAATGGATGTTCGTGCATTCCATCGCGTATTTTGTTGAAATTCGGCCCCAGAAGTATTTTTGATGACAAAAACATCAGACAAAGTTGTTAACGTGACAATTGAATGTGGTTATGTTTAATTTATGATTCTATGAGATGTCATGCCGCGATAATAATTTAGTCCACATCTGTAATTGTGATCAGCATTGTTTGCAAATGGAACGCTTGATGGGGGGTCAAGGGCAAAAGTTTGATTGTGACGTACGTAAACCGCGACGTAATATACATCAATAAACGGACTGACTCGTCCAGCACAAAGCACTGGGTATATCTCACTCACTCACCCACTCACTCACTCACTCACTCACTCACTCATTCACTCATTCACTCATCCCTTGACTAGGCAGATCGTAGAGTTGCGCGCTTGGATGCTTCCACAGAGATCATTTTCCACCTGGAACGGTTTTTGCTAACACGGCATAGCCCAAGACCCGTCCACTCTCGTATTCTGTCCATCCACATTGTTGGTGGTCTGCTTTGTTTTCTTCTGTATTTAACCGTGCCTTGTGTATAGTAAGTTGGAAATAATGCGACTTTTGTACGAGACAACGGAAACCACACTACCCGGTGCCTATGCCATGCAGGGGAAATTAAAGATAGGTGTATAACCTATCCAAGATTCACTAAGGTGCAGCTGGACTCAACGATAACGCTATAGTTGAGGTTTGCTGATGATAATTAAAATCTAAAATGGTAGCGCCAATGCACGAAGCGTCAAGTAAGACCAGATCACCATCTACGGCGTCAGTCTCCAGATGGCGACATGACAAAAAGACCAACAGTTGGCCACCTACACGTGTGGACCGTTGTCAGGCATCTCACAGTCTTGTTTTTAAACATATTGATCCGGCTATTGCTTACACATTCAGTAGATAGTTTATTCCAGTCATTTATATTCATCTTTGGGGCGTTATCGCGAAAAGTGTACAGTAACGATGAAGTAACCCGTTCAAAATTTTAATTTGTATGTTTTATTTCATTAATATTTTATTAATATAAAATGCACTGATATACATAAGAAGCGGCAAAGCTCGCTATGGAATATTTATAGAGAAAAACAGATTTAATATAGTTATCTTGAAAGTAACTGTCGTTTTTAAAACTTTTACATTTCCAGTAAAATAAAATTACCCTGCAATAATTATTTTAAATTGTTACCGACATCCGTGGAAATGGTAAAGAAAAAATGGTGATAACATTAGCAGAACATTAATTTTAAATCGTGAATTTATCGCGATAAATCTAAAAAATATGACCATGGGAAGTAAATATGAGGCAGTAATTTCGGCAAATATTAGACGAGGCGGGTTACAAAAATAGTGAAACGACCCGCCTAGCTGAATACACCAGGGAAACAGTGATAAGTTGTTACTCGCTGTCAGTCAACCAACCAATAAATCCCGAATGTTTATATAGCGCCCTTTCCGGTCAAAACAGCTCAAAGGCGCTTTCCAAGTTCTTTAAACAAAAGATTCCTACATACTAAAAAGAAAACAACACAATTTATGCAAACTAATAACTAAGATATGCAAGTTAAAAAATTGTCCTTAAAATATACAAATTAAAAACAATCTCTAAGATATACAAATTAAAATGATCTCTAAAATTTATTTCGTTTGGCAGATCAGTGTCCGTCTCAATTTGCCATAACTAAATGACCTCGTGGAAATTAATGGTGCAACGCAGTACTAGTTGTTTTCAATTATAATTTAACTATAATTACACATGTATACAATAGAATGTCGTTAATCCTGACCCTGATCACCCAGAGTGCTCGGAATCCGGACACCCTTCACTGGAACGACGAGTAATATATACCTCGCTATGTGCACGATTCACTTTTCCAGAAAAAAAATCGTTCATGTTTTTGACAGCTGGTTGCGTAAATAATACATTTTCGTATTAAACTTTAAATTCTAACTGTTAATATATGTAGTATAACCGAAAATATAATTATATGTATAATTATTTGCAAAACAATTGCTGATTTTTAGAGCCTTCTTTTCGGAGGTTGTATATCCTAGCTCGCATAATAGAGTGGTCTACGTATGTTACGTTGAGGGATATATAAGTAGGTGTGTTCTCATAAATGGTCCGAGTAAACAAAGTGTATTCCTGTGCTAAATTGTTTCTAATTAGATATACATAATTATGTAAGTAGTTATATTTAATAGAAGAATTGTTTGAAAGAGTTAACCGTTTGTTTTTCCGGGGAGTGTGAAAATAAAATGTTGTAGCAACGCGGTCGCCATTTTTTTTTAGCTTTACCAAACAAACTTGCGGAAGACAACTCGAGTAAACCTATCCATTCAACTACGCGTGTTAAACCATCGTTTACACAATTCCATATATACATATCATCCAACGTATTTTGTTTCAAATGTGTAAACAAACAAAACATGCAATGTGATTAATACGCCAGGGTATTGTAGGTAATTAAATAATTATAGTGTGATGAAAAGACGTATACAGATGTGGCTACTGAGTCGTTTCCTATGAACAAAATAATTGTTATATGTATCGGCATATACTATTTCGTAAAAATGGCATAATGTAATTATAGCTTCTGCAGATATGCGTCCGCTAACTGCATTTGAAGTGGATTCACGTAACACGTGTGGTTGTCGTATTGTGCTCGGTACATCTTCGGGAACGGTGCATTAAAGCTGCTTCCTGATTTAGCTCATCGTGAATCCGTTTATTATCTCCATTCAAATTCGTGGTGTGTAATTACCAATATCCGCGGTTGGTCTAATAAAACGTTTGTTTATATGGCAAAAAGCAACTATACGTAGGTCGTTATACCGTGTAACTTGCCAAAGCCACTGCCAGGCCGACATACTATTATAGTGCTCAACCCACTGAATTTTGATAATCGCTTGAATTAACTTTGGATCCGATAATAAACACATTAATAGTTTGATGATTTGTTTTAACCAAAATTACTTAAACAAAGTTACACAAACAAGCTGACATGTTGTACATCCATAGCGGATATGAGATGGGTTTGCTTTTTAGCAAAATGAGTTTGAAACGAGTGGAATGAAAATCGAATTGAGGCGGCACCTTTAACAACTTCTAAAGAGATCTATTTGCGTATGGTCGGTTGGGATCCGCTGAAGCGCAGCAGAGGGCGGCAAGTAGAACCAACTAATTATACTATTTATAGCATACAAGGATACATTTAGTTGGGTGAATCCTCCTCGTCACCCTGTGATCGGGTTGTCATCCTCGGTGGATGAACCCGAACAAACAAGAAATCGAATGTTATCTATTTTGCCGGAGATAATTCCTAGTCTCTGCTCATCCGTCCTCTATGTTTCGATCCAAAAAAATGCACGGAATGTCTATACTTGGCTTAAATTTCCACTAAATTGATTCAATCGTGAATCGGGTTAATTATTGTTCCCAGTGTAGTGCACGTCCGGATAGGTGCAAAACATGTGCAGTCGGTTTGAATTTTTTCGTTTTTCGAATTTTTCGCTCGTCTCATTTTTGCAAGACAAATTAATAAGCAAAATACTACTAAGATATACCACTAAACTATGCTGGCTCGTTTGTGCAACTTTATATATATATATATTTCCTGTCAAGGAAATAATTCAAGTAATTGTCAAGATTGGAACCTTCATTTGAATGCGCAGTTCGATTATGCACGTGTTCTTCTGTGTTGATGCTGTCGAGTTTTCTTGTTTTCACAAACACTTTTTTAATGTATGCACTTTTTTCTTAAACCGTTATCTGATATTATTTAAACTATTAACACGTTACGTATTTGGATACGAAAGAACCGGATTCGCGATATGCTAAACCAGCTGAGTTGAGCAGCTTTAGTATAATAAAAGTGTACATTTGGTTAAACAAAATCACCGAAAAGAATTACCTTTATCAGTAAACTTGCGAAACTTGTTTGATGCTATATAATACAGCGTTCGAAATAACCACTTATCGGGTTGTTCGGGACAAATAATTTGTTGTCCGGACAAGTAGAATGATCCTGCATTGTTGTCCGGTGGACAAGTGAAAATTTACAGAAAATAGTGACGTGTGCAAAATAACAACTTTCTACTTTGTGGAAATTCTAGCGAAATACGGCTCGCCAGCGATTGCAATTTCGTCTGCGTGTTGGCGTCTTATTTTTACGCCGCCATGCTGTGCTGTGTTGCACGTCAGTTTTCCGCGAAGCAAAGTGTGTCCTTTAAGTGTCATCCGTTGAGCGCAACAATCTAGCTCTGCTGTTCTCGTAGCAAATGCTAGTTCAGTTTTGCCGACGGTCAACTTGCTTCTACGCATGGATCGCATTTGGTGAACTTGAGGAATAGCATATTCAAGTATCACTACCTTTTATTAGACTAATTTTGTGGTAGGCCAATTAACCAACGTGGACTCGGCAGTCTTTGACTTCGCGAAGTCACCGAACGTTGGTCCAGTAGATCGGCGAAATGTTGTCAGTTCCGGATGAACTTAGGACGGATTTCTGGTGAACTTGTGGTGGTGGTTGGTGAACGGAATGTTAATAAATATCTCAAAGCGTGTTGTCGTGTCTTCATCACATTGATATTACCACAAATTGCAAGTTTATGGACACTGACGATTTGCGAAAGCGGAAAACGGACGGAATTAACATCTGTCGGACGAACAATCTTTGATTGCAGAACCTAAGGAATCGAGTTTTTTAAACATTAAACTTAATAAACATAAATTATAATATATATACGTAACATTAAAACAAGTAACGGATGCATGACAGGATCAAAACAACTCAAATCCAAATTAATTTAAGCAAGACGCGCAGCCGCCGGGGTTGTCCCGCCGGGGCCGACGACTTGTACGGCACGGTGACCTACTATGGCGGTCTACGCGCGATAGCAACGTTACGACGTCACTCAATCTACATAACTATATAAGGTTCCTTGTAAATTAAATTTGTGTACACGTAAAATTGTTTTAATTGGACTGACATAATATTAATTATACTGATCTAAGATTTGGCCAAGATGAGCATTTATTTGCTGGTGATCAATTAAAATTTGTTTTCGGATTGTAAAATACATAACTTTGTGCATATTGAAGTGCGGTTGAATAAAACAGTGCCACATTAATTTTGTGTGTGACAAAATTGTGTTTCCTGGCTTTGCATTGGTTGTACTCCGGGTGGAGGGGTGGCATTTTAAATGACAAACTGACGCAAACGTCTGACAGTGCATCTTATTTGTTGGTAGCAACTTCATGCAACATTATGAAAAATAGCAAGGAAAATAACTGTTGTCTCATTCCTATCGCAATAACTGCAATATTGTTATTGCTGGTATAAGTACACATTTCCAATTCCTTAGCATCTCTGGAAATAATTGTTGAAACATCATATGACATTTTAATATTCATTATGAAATTATTAATCATTTAATGTCATGGGAAATATTTGCAATTAAATGTATATTTCAAGATTTACATTTGAGATCAGATTATGTCTTTGCCCAGCAGCAGGACGATTGTCTAAAACTAAATGATTTCTTTACGTTTTTTTTCAAAGATTCGATTCACTGCGACAATTACTCGGAACAAAATTGTGTTGGACAAGTGACATTTTTGGCTTATTTCTATCGCTATACTATTGTGTAATCATAGAGCCGGACCACGTTTGCAATTTTGACCGAAACCTGTCAAAAATAATCTGATCCTTTGTTTGATGGTTTCACGAAAAAACTAAATGACAAATTTGTACAAACGCGCTAGCATGTCGTAGTGGCTTTCTTTCGCAAAATGGTTCTGCAACGAGACTAGCGGAACATGGAATAGAGGAGGGATCTTTATATATAACACAAAATGTCCATGCTAATTTGAACACATGTATTGCAAGCGCACACTCACATCCGATCTCGTATACAATAATAATTATTTCATGTAATACTAAGATTCCTGTAGCTCGTATAATGAATATCGGCTTCGCTGGCAGAGCATTTTAAATATAAACAACATGACTTACCGTGTAGCTAAATTAGGATAAGGTGACTACGTCGTCTTACTTTTTCCATAAAGCTATACTGGAAACAGAAAGCGAAGCTATTAAACTAGGAATTCTATGAACACATCACTATTACTTATAAAAGCACCGAGATAACGACATTTAAGACAAGCTGTCGCCCAGCTTTCTACAACATTACAGTTATGATTGCTTCGAAATGCAATGTTATGTGACAATAATTATCAATCAACTATGTCAACCATAAAATTATTATTGTATAGTTTTGGCATGTGGTCTATAGTTAGGAAACCATGTTATTTCTGAACAAGGATATCTTCGTTATGTATGACTTTATTTTAGTCCAAAGTTATTATATAAATATAATTTATGTAGTTTCATGCATGTGATCTAGTTAGGAAATCATGTTATTCCCTGTTTCTGTACAAAACCAGCATATCTTTCTTATTTATTACTGTATTTTAGTTCAAAATAATTACATAAATGGTATGTAGTTTCGTGCATCGGTGCATGTGATCTGGTTAGAAAATCATATATTATTTCCAGTTTCTGAACAAAACCGTCATATCATCGTTATTAATTATTTTATTTAAGTTCAGAATAGTTACCATGGCACGATCTTTTATTCATGGATTTAAAGCCGTGCCATTAAACCCAGCGAAATAATTACTTGGCCTTTACAGATGTTTGGCCTGCAACCATTAAAGCTTTCAAATTCTGGGGCAGCATATAGACCGATTTGTTGTTGAGTTTGAGACATCAGCATTACATAATTGATTGTGAACAATAACCTATCTACCCAAAAATATATATTCATTAAACGTAACCACTCGTTTGCCTATAGGGATGGATATTTAATTGTTTCACCAAGTTACTATTAGTTATCATCCAAATTAAATAAGAAATTATTATCAACTGTGTCAATACCCGCCAAATCGGAAGTTTGTTCACATATTTCACACATGCGTTTAAAATAAAATATGTGTTTGACATTATCCATTTATAATCGAATCAGCTGTTTGATATTATATATATATATATATGTGTGTACCTTCCAAACCACAATTGTTTTAAATATGTCGTCTAACACCAACGCATTCGTTAGAAGTCGTTAGATTAAGTATCCGAATAGAAGCAATGCCGCTAGTAATGTGGTGTACCGCCATGCAATCAAGAAACAAACATGTGTTCAGATTTATTATGGCATTACGAGAGCAATAATCACGGGGTCTGACTCAAACTAATTTAATGAATAGCTCTAATCAGAATAAAATGTGGCAATATCGGGAAATCACCATTTGCAACACGATATATATTGAAGCATTTTCATTCCAAATAAAGTCATGACAAATGTTTAATTCTACCGCCGCAATTCGACATTTCGTTCATTTTAGACAATTGGACATACGTGGTATTCACGATTGGTTTATAACAAACAATTAAATAAATTTCGGATTAATTGAATTATAATTCCCCGAAAAAAGCATAAAAGTGACAACGTGTAGCCCGCCTTAGTTTATACTACGACAAAAGACAACTTTCCTTCTTACAAGTTGTCCGATCTGACGATAACATTTCTGTCGATGATTTAAAGAAGTACGTGGTCTTTTATTAAACCGACTGCGACGTAATTTGGACATGAATGGACCGGTTTCGCTATAGGGTATACGTGGATTTCGGAAGTACATCTGTACATTATAGTTGTAAGTGAAGAAGCCAACCCCCGTTATAGAGGCGCAGTAATACAAGTATGTGTTTAGCGCTAAACGGTGCGTGGGTGTTTAGTAGATACGGCACAGTTTTTCAACACGAGAATATTTTTGTTATCTTGCTCTGCACGTATTCAGAGATGCAATACTGATGTACACTGTAGTTCACTTGCACAATAAACAGACCCTTTCACTAAAACGTAATTTTTTACAATGATAAGTCGTTTTTTATTTTCTCCACAACTTTATATACAGTTTATTTCTCAACCGTGCCTTAATTTGCAAACGTTTGTTTTTCGGCTGTCTGCTGGTGAGTCCAAGTAACAGGCAGACGAACTCGCGTTGTTTCGATATAGAAATAAAAGAAGTTACTTTCTCTGCAAAGAAAATTCTGCGCAGTTCAAAAGATTATCAGTGTTTGATACGTCTTCACCGTGTATCGCTGAGGCAGGGCGTGATTCAATGCTGCTAAAGCACATTTAACAATGGTTTAGTCGTGTTACGCCTTTGTAGCATCTTTTGTACGATGTTTGTCGCGGCGTATTCAGCGCCGTTGCAAGGAAACGTTCAGGTAGTGCGGGACTTATCGCAGATGTCGCAGATGTCACGCCTATTCACTGTAGCGATGTGTGCGAGTTTAGCGCCTTCGACGAGCTTACACGAGTAAGCCGCTTATATGGGAACGTATACAGAGCACATGCCCTCACAAAAACCACGCTTCGGGGCGTCGCGCTGCATGGGTCGACGACCTGAGCCATGCATCTCCGGTCTTCCTCATTTCCGCTACGGCGGCGGTGGCAGCGTCGTTCCTGATTCTTGTCTTTCTCAGAACGGTGACGCGGTGCATGGGAGTCTTTGTACGGCTGACGAGTAAACCGTGCACACTTAACGAGCGCGCTCACTACACTCGTGTGTCTTGTTCGGCGCCACGCCGCCGAATATTGGTTTCGACCCTATCGAGCTAATGGTCGCCGCGATGTCGGGTCCGTGAGCGCGGCCACCGGCAGCGCGGCGGCAACGGAGCGACCCACACACAATGTCGCCACACCAGCCTCCTCCGTGAACCTCCTCAGGGGTGCGATGCGCCGATAAGGAGGTTCAGTGGAGCGGCTATTTTTAGAGGGGAATCACTATATTTAGAGTTGGACACCCCGCCGGTGTCGGTTTCCGCCGACTGGGTGCATTCCAGTCGCGCTTGTGTGTGTGCTTGCCACGGTTTGCAATATATTGTCGATTGACTCAAGCGAGGCAACTCTTGCGAGCGAGCGACTCATACAAACACAAATTAGCCGGTTAATTGCTTAATAAAGACGAGCAGCAGGTGTCGCACATGAAAGGTGATGGGTATCGTTTTGCTAACGTTGTCATTATGGGGAGGCGGTCACTTCGCTGTTGTGTTCGTCGAGGCGACCGCTCACTTAAGTCATCGAGGGCCGTCCAAGTCCCGCGACTCACGACTTGATGTCGATCGGTGTCGGGGGACAGTTAAAGACGCCCGGTCAGGCTTTGAGTTTGTCAACTAGTTGGCCGGAACGCGGTGGGGTGGAACCTTTGAACGTGATTGTTTCGTGAGTCTTCAGTCCCTCGGGCGATCTGCCCATGAATATGGACGCCGGAAATTGCAGCATTTCCTGAATGTGTGATGGGAGTAGTAATGCGTGAATCTGATTGGCCGCGAGCTTTGTCGACGGGGAAATTAATTATCATCCTATCGGTCGTGATGTGTCGGTTGTGACGGCCCCGTATTTTCGAATGGTTTTGTTTGCAAGTTCTATTTTCACATGTATGTAATTCGCTTGCATTGTAGTATTTATGGATGTTTCGGTCTTTTACATCTACACCATGCAGACAAGTATGGTTTGTTTGAACAAACCAGACGAAAGTAAATATAAATATGTATGTATGCGTGATTCTTGATTAAAATTGTAGGCCTGCGTTGGAATGTCATCGAGTAATATTGTTTATGTATTTCGTTTGACATTGGTGACATGTTCTAAATATGTTAAACAACAATGCAAATATTCGAACGGTTCAAATTAGACAATAGCGCAGCAGTGGTGATTATCTTTGTGTTGAGCGAGATCTTTCGTAAGTGCGCGACCTGTACCGGGAATTTTGCCCGGGGTGAAACTTGGAGACGGTAGACCAGGCGGAGGCACGGGAGCGTAGTGTCTCGGTACTTGCCCCGTGACCGCTGACAATGGGGTCGGGGGTGCGTTAATCGGGTGCTCAACACTGTGACAGCGCCATCTGCTGGCGACGAAACAATAAATCATATCCAATGTCCCCGCGTAATGACGTCTACTTTGTCTCGCTGACCTCTCGCCGTGACCTCTTGCCGACTGACTGGGTTAGAGAGGGGAAGGGTAGGGATGGCGTGACCTCTGGGCTGACCCAGGCCCATCCTAGGTCGTCCCCCGAAGGAGACGGAAGCCGTGCCCACTCGAGCGTCGGTCGTTCGTCGTGAAATATGGCCGGCTTAAGTCGGCATAAAGGGCAGTGAGACGGTAATGCGCGGTTCCCGTCCAGCGACGTTTCTGCTCCTTCGCCTCGGCTCCTTTGTCGACGTTTTCGCCAATTTCTCGCCGCAATCTGTTTAACTATTTCCCTGCTGCATTGTCTTCTCTGTGCCGATGTCGCTTTGGTAACGTCATCATCGTCGGCGTGGTCCAGGCGATGCCGAGTAGCCGTGATGTGCGCGGCGTCTCGGCGGTTAGAGGGGCGGGGGTAGGATGAAGGAGATAGTGGGAGCCTGTCAAACGGATGAGAACCAACATCAACAACGTCCAATGTAATCACGTTCGCTCACCCCCTCACTAACTTACTCACCCCCTCACTAACTCATTCACTCACTCACTCACTCACTCATTCCTCTCCATGTCTTAGGAGGCACATAAGGTTTCCTCAAGAGAGCGCCCCTGTTGTCACCACTGTAACGACGTTTGTATTGATATATAGCGGCAGTGTTTGGGACATACTGTCTTGTCTTGTTTTCGTGGCTGTTTGTGTTTAATCGGACATTCTAATAAATATGCCGGGTATAACTGTTACATTTAAAAGACGTGTACACACTGGTAGGTTATGTTGCAGACGCACCACAACGACACTGTCCGTGTCCGATGCGCGAACACCATGTATTCCTGTTTAGACAGAATGACGCTCTGCTTAAAATAGTAGACGACAAACGAACTAACCAAATATATGACATGGACAACACTCTACATAGCATATGTTTATTAATAGTTCGGTGCACATTCTTGAACATATGTACAGTTCTAGACACCTCGGTGACCTTTGTTTTCGTTCTGTTGTTGCAGGGAGATGTCGGTCTATCGGGATCTGGCGGTGGTGAGTTGAGGATCTGCAGCTGAACTGTGATGCGTCGTCTAGCGACCTCGTCGACTGCGTGTGTGTTGACGTTCCGACACAGTCAGAGACAGTGTCTGACGAATGGAAACAGCCAGCCGTTGTGAGAACTCTGTCAATGAATGTTTTGGACATCTAAGCCGTTTCTGATAGTATGCGGTCGTCTACGTGATTTGATGTTGCGCCGTATACGAATTATGTAACCAGTTTGATTGCGCCACGCTACGGAAGCTGCAGAGGTGTACGTGTATTATACATTGCAATTAACGGTGGCGGTGTGCCTATAAGAGTACATATTCTTTTACGGTGATTTTATAGCATATATTATTATGGTGCAATAACACGACTCGATTTTATAGTTATATCAGCGTTTAGCCGCGGTTGTCGCACGGTCGCGTTCCCGTCGTGACCGACGCGCACCGCTATGTTGAACAGTGTCCTACGCGCGCGCTACAGCTCGTATTGTCGACGAGAAAGTGTCGATTGCGAGGCGACAGGCGTGTGTATAACATAGTGACGTTCACCGAGTGTATGCAACGCACCTGGGTAGTGTTGCGGCGCGTTGACGTGACTGTCGTATTTCGTCGAATTCTCGTATGGCAACACACCCGTGTGTCGCAATTAACGACGCTGGTCGTTTGCGAGAACGACGCCGGCGTTCGCCGCGATTATCGCCGCTGCACCGTGGGAGTCGGCGCGGCATGAAACATTGATGCGACGCCCGGGTCGTCGCGATAAGCCTCCCGGCCAGGCGCACTCGCCGGTCATTGCTTTGTCGATGTCTCGCGCGAATCCGACTGCTTTGGCGCTGATAAGCCTCGCAAATGACTGTCGTCGAGGTGTCCCATCTCATCGCAACTGCGTCCTCCTTGACACTTCGCCGGAAGCACCAAATCTTGTATTCAGTCGCATGTTTTAGAACGGACTACACATCGGATGTGAAGACGAACGCGTCGTTTTGTACGCACAAGTACATAACGTGTTTTTTTACAGTTCTAAACGTTATATGACTATTTGGACACCAGCTATTGACTGTTACAGAGAACACGCGCGCTCGTATAGTTTTATATACACTTGGGTTTTATGGGGCGCTTAGCGAAACGAATGTTCGACTGTGTGATATGGTCCGGTATGAGTTAGATTTTTTCGAAACTGAATTCATGATTTGTCTTGCTGCAAATATTCCTGGATAATAAGCTTGTGTGATGCCGCGGCTAAACGCCTCCTCGTCCTTACTTTAGATCATGTTTATGCTTCCACGCTTCATGTCGAGGTTTGATATTATACCAGGCTTCTGTCGTCGAGCTCTGCGCCGCATGGCGTTGTTAAACTGACTGAAGGACCTTTTATATTTGATGCAATTTGATAAACTTGGTCCCTTACTTATCGAATGATTTATGAAGTTTAAGTTGGAAGTTTTTCGTAACTAAGAAACGAAGAATTCGAACTTAGATGTACCGATCTAGATTTACGACCAACAAATTTACATTTTAATTGCAAAATATTTCGATTATATCGTCCCCGTATACGTCGACGGTATTTGACACCCATCTATGTAGTGTGGACTTGGACACACACGGTTTGTACATTACTTAATTAACGATATTTTAAGTGATATTAGACTATATATATTATAGGTCAGGAACTGTTTGTTATATTTGTATGTGGGCGAGAATTGCCGTGTGAGTGTGAACGGTCAATGTGGGCGAGAATTGCCGTGTGAGTGTGAACGGTCAATGTGGGCGAGAATTGCCGTGTGAGTGTGAACGGTCAATGTGGGCGAGAATTGCCGTGTGAGTGTGAACGGTCAATGTGGGCGAGACTGAAATTGAAAAAACGTACAGTATACCCAACTTGATTTTTACTAATAAAATCCTACAATTACAATATAATTGTTTCCCGTGTTTCTATGTAGATAAAGTTGTATTCCATTTGGTGATGAGACGCCTGAATTATTGTATATACATTTTTAATTATCATGTAGTTTAAGTTTGTGAATATTTTAATGTAGTCATAAAACGTTATTTGTGTAACAGTTATTCTACTTGCCATAGCAGCATATACGCATATTACTCTTAATGTAACCATTCAAACAGTATGACACCTTTTTTTGATACATTAATTAAATATATATATTTTTGTTGTTGATAAACTGTGGACAAGCGGTAATTTGTATGAAAACAATTAAATTGAATTTACAATATAAAAATAATATAATGACATTGCTCCCTAATATTTTTAGTTGATGTTAATATTTAAAAACAGCTGAAAATGAATTTATTTCAAGCAAACTGGTTTTAATATCGGGGTGGTTTAATCGAAATTCCACAGTACTTGTTCGCAGTAGGTGATTAATGATGACAACTGTCGCGTTGACCGCTCTAGTATATTTTTATAAGGTTCGTTTTAATTAACAACAATTGCTTTGCGTAGAATCTCACCACACATACAAAATATTACAAATAATTAATTGCGTGCGTGTACAAGCTGTATGTATGTGTATTAATAACAGTTTATACCCAAAACAGTGTTTATTCCAAAATAGAGTAGCATTTCCACTAAACGTCAGACACAATGACACTATATATTCACACCAACTGAATATCACGCATATCAATATAATGAATACCAATTAATAGTTCGATAACTATATGATTGTCTGCGACAAGGTGCACGTGACGCCACTGCACACTTGATTCAGTTACACCTGTACGCGTGCATGTTTACCAACACACACCGGGCCCCCTTGGTACTAAAACCGGAAGCTATATCGTTGGAACGCCGAGGCAGCCAGCGAAGCGCGCCTTCTAATCGTCCCGCAGTCACCACTGACGTCCCGCCGACATAAAGGATGCCTTCCCAAACCTTTACGCTCCCTCATCATTAGGTTTAAGTGCCACGGACGGTCCCCGAATCCCTACGAACGATCCCCGATCGCGAAATTGGTAATGGATGTAGGCGCGAGATCAAAGAGGGGCATCTGAAATGCATTATTCCGAATTGGAAGTCGCCGCGATGGAGCGGAGTCAGAAGGGCGGAAAATTAGCTTTCCGCCGCATTTCGGTAGTTTATGCGCTTAGTTGGCGCACAAATAAAAACTTAATAACTTTGCCCTTCTGTGTTGCGTGTGTACGTGCGGTTGTACGCGCGCGGCCGACGCGAGTGCGTGAAAGGGCTCTCAGGAGATCGAGTGTAGAATAAGAAGGAGCAGTTTGGGTGGGTCCAAGGACCTGTATTTCCGGCAAGCAATATTTCCTTAATTTATGTACTACACACTCTCTAGACCTATCCCCACACCGTTGGTTTGTTTACGTGAATATGTACGTACACGTGACACCATTTTATTATGGTAATAAATTAAATCGACAAACATCTTTATATAGGGCCTACTATAAAAGTCAATGACTGGAAAATGTGACCTTTTAAGAGTAAAAAGATAAACACGAGAAGTATGCTGTAGCTTAATTGCTGTAGGCTATATGTTAAATTAACTACATGAAATATTTATTGTCTGCGTAGTCTTAATTAATTTATAAAACAGGCACACTTTAATTATGTATGTGCCTATGCTTGTACACATAACGTTTCTCGTCGGTGTTATTTTGGCCGTACACGTTCAAACAAACATACGAACACGGGTTCAATGTATTAACAGCGAAATACGTAGAGATTATGGTTATTTAGTGGATCTAAGTCTTCTAGTGGCGAGCAGATAACCAGATGTGCAGAATTACAGATAACAATTCCTGCTTTTTGTCATTTCTTGTTGGAGTGCTATATCTAGGTGCTGGAACAATTGATACCAGTTGGCCCCTTGCAAGCGTTAGGGTGAGCATCATGGAACTCGAGACTAATATTTAAATCACACACATGGACACGCACGCACACACACGCACGCACGCACGCACGCACACACACACATACGTGTTCCACTCGAGCGCGAATTATGATTAGGAAATGTTCTGCGGTTGCTGCGAATGACAACACGCGGGTTTGCGCCTGTCAATCAAAGGATTAGGTATAGCATATTAATAGCGGCTGGTGGCGATAATCGTTTGATTAATGGTGGGTCGCGGTCAGTCGTAGTGGATTCCGGCACAGGTGCAGACGCGGCCCCCTTAGACGGGTAACCCCGGCAAAGGCTGCCACCGACAAACAAACGTCAGCCGTTGCTCCTACGTCTACCCTCCGCTGTCTACCCGCCGCTGACTTCCAGTCAGCCGCGATCGCAAAAGCCAACAATTACTTAGACTTAGATTTAGACTTAGTTCCTCCTGTTCCTTTCGGGACATCGGACGACGAGCTTTCTCCATCTACTACGGTCTTTTGCAATTTATTTGGCCTCATTCCAGGTAATTTCCATTTCTACCAGATCTTCTTTAAACGTCTTGCGCCAGGTCTTAGTCGGCCTTCCTCTCCTTCTGTTTCCGCCTTCAGGCATCCATTCCATTGTTACATGTACAGTTCTCACTCTTGGTATGCGTAGGATATGTCTCGCCAGTCTTCGTCAAGCCAACAATAACTTCATTATAACGGGACCATCCAAGAGGCTGGCAAGTCGGAAAAGGCGTGCAACATTTTCTTTTCTTCTCATTTCAGGGTTTATTATTCCAAATTGTGCTTACTATTACTGTATGTGGAAATGTTTCATCCTATAAATGAAACGCATGTTGTAATGACTGCCGCTGCAGAACCTTCAAATGTTGTATTTCTTATATATGCATGTATATATTCCAAGCCTATATTTCCGTCCTGTCCGTTTGAACGAGTTGTGCGGATTTCGTATACACGTAGTGTAAACATACCACAGTCAGAATAATTAACTAGTTCCAATCATCACAAAAATAAACTAAGTTAACAAAACATACAATTTTAATACCATATAAGTACAATTTGGATTATAAAACAACTCACTTATTGAGAACAAAATCGCAATGTGCCGCCTGTCTGCCTTTTTGTTCTTGCTTGCCTTTTAGTCTGCCCCGTTATAAGCGGGGTGTGGGGCTGCCGATGTTCGGACGAGACATCTGACGGCGGGATCATGACAACCGGGCCACGTTTGTCGACGGAGACCAACAGAAAGCCAAACATGTCTCCTCTTCCTTGTCAAAATGATTTTCTGCCGCAGTGCCCCCGCGGAATTGCCTGTAATGCGATGACACGCACGTTACATGTAACCGGAACTTGGCGCAAGTCTACGGGTTTAATTATGCCGCAGAAGATAAAGAGTCGCACTTCCGGAGCACAAGACTTGTGTGTTGTTAACGGCTTCTTCCGTTGTCCGCGTGTAGTCGGTTTACTGTACACAAATTATGTTCACGGGGTTGTATTTTTAAAGCAAATTACATGTTATTTGACTGTCGTTCTTGAAAGCTAATATTGACATAACCGCCACTGTACTAAGTAAACCAAGTGACAGAGGTATATTATACGGGTAATCAAATGTGCTGTTGTGTTTATCAAAAACAACAACAACAGTCAAAAATATAACATTGCAAGTGCTAAATATAAATATAAAAGGTCAGAATGCGTTTATAGGAATGTGTGTTGTACGTAGCAATTTCACGCTTATTTTGCCTTACCATATTTTTGTATCAATTTACACTTCCGATAGATCGGTTAATTATATTGTAATATGTTTACATTGTCCTATTTTTAGTAGCGAGAAACGGTGTTCCATTGATTTCATAAGAGCGCTCCAAATTGTTCTAATCCTGATACCCCGTGACTTTGAAATGTTATTTGTGCATTACATGTTATGGACTTGTAGCATTCAAAACAACGTGGTTTAATAGAGCGTATCTACCGATCTCGATTCACTTCCCTATCCCTAACGTGTTGTGCGTACTACGTCATCGTTTTTTGTGTTTATGCAATCGGTTGTGTGTCGATCGGACAGGTAAATACGTAACCGGCAGGGTGATCGGTAAGCGCAATCCCTATCCATTTTACGTTCAAATTATGGATGAATCAAAGTAACCAATATGACGGCATTGTACATACAACTGTTTTGACTGATTAGCCACCTCGTTTTAATTGCGGCTTTAATGCATCAGAAAA
This sequence comes from Paraescarpia echinospica, assembly GCA_020002185.1. Lineage (NCBI taxonomy): Eukaryota > Metazoa > Annelida > Polychaeta > Sabellida > Siboglinidae > Paraescarpia > Paraescarpia echinospica. The sequence continues at coordinate 60,036,544 of CM034535.1, forward strand.
AAAAATATTGTTAAGACCTGTCTTAGCATGTAATACATAACGGTGGGGGCACACACCGTGCGTGCAATCGTTTTTGTTGTTTTCACACAAAAACTGATCAAATTCTTCCGTAAGATATCTGTGTGCTAAATCTCTATATTCCGTTAAATTTGTGCAAATAAACTGTTTAAAAATCCAAATCTCGTAAAAGGGGCCTCGTAAAAAACCGTGCATCCTGTCTTCGCTGTGGTGTGCTTTTGTACATAATTCCAAAACTAGCACAATTTATTTCATCACCAGAACACTGGTAGTTGGTTGCGTATAACATGGCTTATTGATACACTTATTTTTACGCTAACTCGACTATTCAAATATGTATATATATAATCTTCCATTGGAAGAACTCTATACACGATGTTTCCAACCAAAGAAGCCTAACGAGGCTGTTCATAATTAATAATGAATGTTCGGTTTTATTCGAATTAGTAATTCTATAAATGTATACAATGTTTTCCTCATTTGTCATGCCTATTTTGAATATAAACAAAGACACAATTAATCGTTACATAATCTTGCAAAGAATATTTATTTCTTGACATAAGTCAGTAGAGGTGTCTTATTTTATTCGTCTGCGTAGTTCTGTGATGTTTGCTACAACTGTGTGATATGCTGTCTTCAAGAACGTGTCCAACCATTTCCGGATATAGTTGGTTTTGACGGTTTTAGTTGTTCCTTCCTGTACTGCCGTCTGTCAATGCGTTCCACGACCGTCAGTGATTTTGGTTTGAAAAAAATTCACACGACGCGTTGAATTGAATCGTTTCTTGCACCGTCGCTGTTTCGTTTTTGTGAGTTACCCTACTCGCTGGAGAGACGCCTCGAAATTATGCAAAAATTATAAGTCAGATTGTACAAACTATATATCAGTCCCTTCAACGATTTATTTTTCTCTCCTCTCCTCTCCTCTCCTCTCCTCTCCTCTCCTCTCCTCTCCTCTCCTCTCCTCTCCTCTCCTATCCTCTCCTCTCCTCTCCTCTCTTGTCCTTTCCTGTCCCCTCTCATCTCTCTCTCTTTCTCCTCGTCTCTCTCTCCTCTCTCCTCTCTCTCTCTCTCTCTCTCTCTCTCTCTCTCTCTCTCTCTCTCTCTCTCTCTCTTCTCTCTCTCCCCCCTCCCTTCTCATTGAATATATTATAATTTAACAGCAAAAGAAACTTCCGCCACAAAACGAAAAACTTCGTTTTCAATAAACAACGTTGTTAGACAACAATTAGGAATGAATATAATATGCAATATAACATGCTCAATTCGTTGGCAAAAAAACTACGCGTGCTTCGCCACAGATGTCACCTTTATTAAGTTGCAGTGCGTAGATCAATACCTTTCAATTGTGTATCATCTAATTTTGCATCAATTTAAACTCTGGATTATCGACTAATGATTACATAGTCAATAATTACGAAACCCAACACCGTATTTCTTGCATGATCAGAAATATTTGGCATCGACTGCATCATTATTTTGTTACAAACACAGCGGCAATGATCTGGACATTTAGGTGCCAGGTCAAAGTTGAATCTTGCCACAAAGTTGAACACTACACCTGAAACATCACAATAATTAACTCAATCGCGTTATATAGAACACGTTTGGATTTGTGAAAATGATTTTGTCACGTTAACTATTATGAAACAATAACATAGAAGTACATTGGGTAATTTATTTTTCAGATCTAAAACACCAGGATATCAACATTGTTATGTAGGCCTAAAATGGTGCCTACATACATTTTTTTTTATGTCGCTTTTTGTGGGTCGTTTAGTTAACTACACAGGGCACAGCGAGAACTACATGCAGGAAAGATTGATTTGGCAGATGTCATACACTTCTTGTAAGGTAAAGCACATGTGTAAATTTTTATGGCAGGCAAAGCTTGACGATATGTAGAGAGAGGGGGAGAGAAGCGAAGAGAGAGAGAGAGAGGGGGGAGAGAGAGAGAGAGAGAGAGAGAGAGAGAGAGAGGGAGAGAGAGAGAGAGAGAGAGAGAGAGAGAGAGAGAGAGAGAGAGAGAGAGAGAGAGAGAGAGATTTCGTCCACACCACGTATACTTCGGTTTATTAATAATAGCTGTATAGTCAAATATCTTAAACCTTTATGCTACATAGATAGTGGCGGCTATCAACGAACGTGTAGTCTTCGCTTACTAATAGCAGCGTAGCTTAGTGCTTCCCATATAATTCAAACTGATGCTTGGATGAACTTGTCTGCCAGATGAACTGAGTTGGCGCTGACATTTGAACGGTTCTACGGAATGGATATCAGGCTATAGGCCCTATACAATAAATTACCTTTTAGTCGCACATTTTATCAGCTATAGGATATATAAATAAATTGAAGTATAACGTGGACTGAACGAAATTGCCTAAGCTTCGAAATGGCGGAAAGGAAACTCGAATCAAATCCTGTGCATGTGTCCAGACTGAGTTCGACTTCTTCCAACTGTCTTACATAACATATAGCCGCCAGACGACGGTACAAATGTGCATAAGCCGTCATATAAATAATTATAAGGGCGTCATAGAAAAGTTGAAACGTGGGCATCAAACACTGTGCTTGGATTCCTCCTTTATCACAAAGTTCAATAAAGTTGTGCTTTAATGTGAAAGGACAGTAATGGCATAATATTGAAGGCATACGCATACGCTGGTGTCTAGACGTCTGACCCTACATATTATTGATGACATAAACACGCGATATAAACGTGGAAGAAAGCATTCTCGTCTACACCTGTTTGCCGGTTTTCCACATGTTTCATTCCACGAAGTCGACGCGTAACTTGCTGCAAACGCCCAGAAAGCACGCACGAGCTGCGCCTGTTTCCCGCCCCGTTGCCATGGTTCCCGGCGATAAACCACGACATTTCGATATTACGGCTTCATCAACGTTGCGCCTAATCCCGAAAATGCGCAGAGCGTGAAATGTGTTTTGCTAAAATATGTGCTAATCGGCACATTCCCGAGGACGCGGCTACACACAGGCGGCAGTTGCGCGAAAATTAACTGCAACTAATGGTGGAAAATATTTCAAAATGTACACCCGCTGTAAGATAGCGGTGACATACAGCTGTATTCCAGGCGATTTACATTGTCGAAGAGGACTTACATGGAGTCACTTTAGTTGTTGTTGCTTGGTGCAGACGTTTAGAAAGAAATTGTTTTTGACAAAAGATTGTTTTTATGTCTCTCGCGTGTTCTTACATATACATATAGGGTAAGATCACACATATAGGGTAAGATCACACATATACATGAAGCAAGAATTACATTTTTTTTTTGTTTTACCAAATAGACATAGTTAACCAAATATTAATGTTTGACATGTATATATATATATATATATATATATCTCAGGCCTGTTTACGATGCATCGTATGAAAGAACTTTCGTACGAAGGAACTTTATTTGTTTCATAATTAATTCCAGGAACCTTCGATTAGCCCCACCTTCCTAAGCTAGGATAAGGAGTATTGCCAATGTAGAGGGTTTTAACCATTTGAATGTTTTCTAAACAAATTGAAAATGTTTTTGGGTGCAACAGTCAATTTGCTAACCTTATTTCGGGCTTATTAGGTAAAATTTTGGCGACCTACTGGTCGCCAAAATTTACACCTTCAGCATTCTACAGTATTAAGAACGTTATATTAAAACGTTATATTGTTAATACATTCCATGATCCGAGCCTTAATTAACATATAGACACGTTGTTTTACATATTATAATTGCAGGTGGCTATTCGCGTCGAACATACATACTCGCCTTGCATTGCCCTACACTCATACAATGTCTATTTTGTAAACGTCATGATTTGTTGTTACATTAATGTTCTCCATAAGAAATATTTTACTACACATTTAAATGTATTATGGTTACTAGCTAATTGCCCGTCACCCGACGGGATGCCTTGGTAGTTGACAGTCGCGATAGTCATATTTAGCCTACCAAATGTTAGAAAACACACAACATTGTTACCTAAACACCTTAACGCGCCCGCAGATAATCGTTGTTTGTTCAAAATGACGAAGGTCGGAGATAATGTAAAGTTCACGTCCACCGATAGGCCCCAATCGTGCAGTTATAATTATCAAATAAAAAATCGTAGTGCCATGCTTTTGGCATAAGGATAGACATATTAAGCATTATTGTATCGGCGTCTACTTCATGACGCAGGGGCCGTTTTCCCGAAGTATTTGCCTTGCGCGAGTGGGTCCTGCTTTGTTAAGTTACGTTTTATGTATTACGTGCACATTACGTTTTGCGTTCCGAATAACTGATTTACCCCGTAAAAGGTGAGAATTTATATATATATATATATATAAGTTTTACATTTCAATTTGTGTGTGTATATATGTATATATAATAGAGCTAGCGTATGCACTATGTATGTATGCGGGTACATTAACGTTTCCCTCTTAGACGGCTTGAACCTCGAACGCCAAACTTTCAGGGATTAATCTACGACCCCTAGAATAGGATGTAAGACCTATATATTTTCAAAATACCCCATATATATATATATAAATGTATATATATATAATATATATATTTATATATATATATATACATTTATACATACAAGTATTGTCATTTTTGAATTGGTTAAATCGTGATTCAAAGTAGATTTGTTTTGCTGAACGAATATTTTTTTAATATGGTGTACGTTTTGAGGTTCCTTTTAATGTTCTCATAATCATGTGAATTAGGGTCAGACATTTTAAATTGTTTATACAATGTGTCCCGATATCTAATATATTTGAGTAAACCTTGAGTGATCCAAGTGATTTTTTATGTTTGTATTTATTAAATTTAATTATGTTAGCCGGCATGTACTTACTTTTAGCGTGCATGATTACATCATTTATTATGTTGTAATTTAAGTTGGGATCTTCATTTTGTTGTTGATGTAGTTTGTTGTACAATTTATTTGAATCAATTTCAATTTTGACTTTCTGCGTGGGTTGATCACTGTCTATAATTTTAAAATAAGGTTGGTGGTCTGAGAAAATGTACTTTCCGATATAGATTTATTTAGGGCACAAAAAAGTTATCTACCAGTGTTCCGTTGGTTCTAGTGAAACGAGTTGGGAAAGTAATTTGGGGTTATAAACTATGTGATGTTAAAGTATCAAAAACGTCGTAGATTCTGTTTTCATTTATTTTAAGTATTTTTTAAATAAAATCCCCTGCCATAATGATATTATTAGTATTGCTATTTTCCAGAGACGATATAACTGATGAAAGTTCATAAATGAATTGTGTAATATTTTCGTTGCATGAACTTGGGGGTCTATATATATTTCCAATGGTCATAGTCTTTGTCAAACCATTTCCAGTTGCGTAGATTATTAGCCCTTCCCAGTGTTCGTATGTACTTAGATTCATTTTATTTCAGATTTATATTTATTGTCTACATATATTAGTAACCGTCCTTTGTCGCTTCATTTTTTCTTATGTTATACAATGCTATCCACCTAAACAAAATTGAGAAAAATCATCGTTATCAGCTTTCCACGTCGCTTGTAAGCATATTACGCTAAATTAAAAACTGTGTCTACGTAGGTCGTCTACGAATAGTTCAAGTTAATTAAACTGTACATTTATAGACCGAATGTTTGAGCTTAGAGTACTAAAGCTGTTATTATTTCTAGTTGTTAAATTTATGAATTTTTTAATGTCATAATAAGAAGAGCAGCGTATTACTTGTGATTCGTTGTTGTCATCATTTCTATCTAAAACAGTACTATATTGTTGTTACTACCTCCGATGTAGGAGTGGAAATCATAATAAAACGTTACTGTGCCTGCATTTGTGGAATTGGTCATCCGCATACTTTAAAATATTAATATAACTATACGTATGCGAAGTTGTTGAGTGTTGCAAATGAGTAAATCGATATGTGTTGTTGTTCCGTGCGTACACCAATACTGCGGTACACTTTGTGTACGTATGTGAGTGAAGTGTACGTATGTGAGTGAAGTGTACGTATGTGAGTGAAGTGGGTTAGACATTAAACCATATTGACAATGTGCATATAATAAAACAAAACCAAGAAAAACTAAATTACTAGTTGCACTTTGAATCATAGCTATAAGGGGATGGTCCAGGGAGATAGCTAAATAATAATGTATCCCCGTATACCCAACAAGGAAATCAACAAAGGTAATGTCAGTGATGCTATGATAGAGCAATACACTAACACAGCCTGGGGTTCACAAACAATAATTATTAGTGAGAATGACATCATTAAATGTCACATGGAAAGAGATAAATAAACAAAAAAAACGGATTGTTATCCAAGTTGTATAAACAAAATAATTTGCATTTTGTCCATCTATGCATAGCAAGAGAAGAAAATAAATCATTAAAGAAATCATAATTTAAAAAAAAAGATTATTATTGCTACAAACCCACGAGCATTACCTACCTGTGTTAGTAGTGTATGTTGTCATATATGCCTAAATACAAGAACCTGAGTATACTGTCCAAAGTCGGGTGGTTGGCGCAGTGCCACTCGGCAAATGTTCAGACAAACACAGCAGGTGTTGCGTTGTTTGCGTCATCATACTGACACGAGCCATTGCTAGACGCGATGTCACAAAAAGGAGTGTCACCGCGGCTCAGTGCTGGTTCCTAGCCGTTTGAAGCACTCGTCCTGTTTTTATCTGACTTGGTGCACCGTCATGTTAGTGTCTTTGTACAATAGGTTACCATTGCATGTCCAACAATCTGAAATGTGTCCATCTTTTTTAAGTTTCCTGAGTTCATATAGAAGTTGCGAATGGTACCTGGATAAGTCCTCGTTGATGTCAATTCGATCTCTAGGCACTGAGTCTGCGTTGCGCGCTTTGAGTTTCACTCGTGCTTTACATCCTCGCGCGCCAGGGGTCGCTGCTGCTGATTACGTCAGTGCCAGTCAGCAGTACCCCTTGGCTGATCGCTTTGCGAAACTCTGAATTTAAGCTCAGCCTATGAAGTCGCTCACTAGATCAGTGGATGTCGGTAGGTCAGGTGGTCATAATAAAAATAATTTCAACCAACCGTGACTCGTGTTACATGCAATGTTTAGGTAGTAGAAGCAATTATTCGAATACACAATACCGCTCAGCTGCTCGTGCTAATGGGCGAACGGGTAATTATATATTGGGATTTCCAGAAGTCGTTTATCCGTCTTCAAATTGGGGCGGGTATTTGCGCTGTTCTCACGGGTGATGCAGTCGCGCCTGGCGAAGTCAATTACTAACCTTGTATCTAAGCCTAACTTGAATACATTGTCATCGACATCGTAACTAGGTAAGGCACGGTGTGTCATTGTGTGTTAACAAATATAACTAACTATAACCTAAACAATCTGGTGTAAATTGTACACAGAAAAGTCTTTTCAAATACTATATACAAACTATTTTGAACATAAATAAATTCTGATATGGCACCTTGCAAGCGGCAACTCATGGCAAAACGACACTTAGTTTGCAACGACTGCCAGAGCTGGGTGGATTTTGCGTTGTCTGGCTGTCCAAAATCATGGGCACAGACCAATGATGACGGATTCACCTTTCGGTGTATGGGGTGTTTGAGGGTGGAATGTCTGATGAAGGAGGTGTGTAAGTTGACGGATATAGTGAAGGAGATGGAGGTGAGACTCAACATAGAAATAGATGGAGTAGAGAGGGAAGACGCGGAGAGAGTTGAGAATTCTATAACACAGAAGGAGCAGAGTTGTGACACGGAGACTGAAGTAAGGAGACTGAGAGGAGGGAAGGTGACCGGTGTGAAGGAACAAGAAATTGAGAAGACAGAGGGACCGAGGAAAAGAGTTCGGCAGAGGAAAAGAAAACGGGTCAGTGGGGATAGATCAACAGGTAGTCAGACTGTAGAGAACGAGGAGAGACGCGACAGCGATACAGGTGGTGAAGAGGTAGATACCACAGAGGCAGTTGGTAAGACTGTGAGACAGAAGACTGATGGAAGAAGACAGAGTGTTCAGCAAAAAACAGAAAACATGACAGGCGTGAAGGCGACAGGGGAGAAAGTGACCGTAGTGAAGGAGGTAGCCGGGGAAATGGGACGGGAGAGTAAATGTGCTAGAAGAGAAGATGACAGGAGGAAAGGGGACAAGAGAAAACGCGACAGGAAAGAAGGGAATGGAAGAGAATGTGACAGGAGAGAAGACGGCAAGAGGAAAAGACAACAACCAGACATATGCAAACCGGGGGAGTTACTCCGAGGCAGTGATTGAGGGGGCAAGGAGAAAAGAGAGAGTGTTTATGGGCGATTCAATTCTGAGAAAAACAGACAAGACTATATGCGAGGGGAAGGACGTTGTTGTATGTCTACCGGGGGCTAGGATAGAGCATGCGACCGAAAGGGTAGAGAAGGTTTTGGGGCATGGCAAGGGAGGGTCTATACTAGTACACGTAGGGACAAACAATGCAGACAAGGAGGGAACAACTGGGATAGTTCAGAAGTACAGACATCTAGTAAGGAAGCTAAAGAAGACAAGAGTGGAACAGGTTATTCTCTCAGGAATTTTGCCAGTAATGGGAGGAAGGGGGGCATCATACAGAAACTGTAAGAGGATGGCGATCAACGCACTAGTTGAGCAGATGTGTGAAGAAGAGGGCGTGGGATTCATAGTTTTATGGGGGTACTTTGTTGGGAGAGAAGATATATACATAAGAGATGGCCTCCATCTAAGTGGAAAGGGGGCAGCAGTATTCTCAGAGAATCTGCTGAGAGCTGTTGACAGTGGGACAGGTTGCATCTATTTAAACTAAATTCGCAGGGGGACTCGCAGAGAAGCCTGAAACTGGAGGCATAGATAAAGACAGCAAAAATAATTCAGCAAAGAACAGTCTGAAAAACTGTTCTGAAGCTGGATATAAATGTGTTTGTTTAAATGCAAGGAGTATAGTAAACAAAATAAATGAACTAAACATTATGGTAGAAGATATTGACCCTCACATAATAGGTATAACCGAATCATGGGCAACCACTGATGTATCAGATGCCGAATTGGGACTGACAGGATATGTAATGTTTAGGAAAGATAGAATAGGAAGAAGGGGAGGTGGAGTTATTTTATATATTAAAGAATCTATCCAGGCTTATGAAATAAAATTAGACAGAGAAGCAGATTGCGAAGAAGCTGTTTGGTGTAACATAGTTACAGGAAACTCAACGTTAACCGTTTGATTAGTTTATCGAAGTCCAAACATAAGCATAGAAGAGAATGAAAAAATACAAAACGCTATAAGGGAAGTGAGCAAACGGGACTGTGGTATTACGGGGGATTTCAACCATGGGCATATAAAATGGAAATCTCTACAGAGTATGGGTAGTGAGGACCACAAGTTTTTAGTTTTAGTACAAGACAGTTTCCTTTCTCAACATGTGCTAGAACCAACCAGGGGAGAGAATGTGTTAGACATAGTTTTGTCCTCACAGAATGAATTAGTTGACAATGTCAGGATATGTGAGCCACTGGGGAGTAGTGATCACAACCAGATACATTTTATCATCAAAGTAAAATCAGAAAGGAATAGTAAAAAGCAGTACAGGATAAATTTTCACAAAGGAAAATATAAGGACATAAGGAAATATTTAGCAAAGATAGACTGGAATAACACACTGAAGAATAAGACAGCAACAGAATGCCGGAATATCTTAAAGAGTGAAATTGAATGCATCATCGTCAAATTTGTTCCCTTAAAAACACGGGAAACGGTCCAAAAAGAAACACTTACCGAAAGAAGCCATTAGAAAAATTAAGTATAAACAAATGATGTGAAAGTCATATAGACGTACTGGAAATGACGAAGACTACAACATTTATAAAGAAGCACTAAACCAAGCTACAGCTGAAATTAGAAATTCAAAGAGAAGCTATGAACATAAATTAGCTTGTAATATAAAACATGACAGCAAGAGTTTTTATGAGTATGTTCGAAGCAAACAGAAAGTTCAGGATAAGGTCGGTCCTCTAGAAGATAGTGCTGGAAATATAATAGAAGGATTCTTAATGGCAGAAGACCTGAATGAGTAGTTTAGTTCAGTGTTTACCAGAGAAGACACTAGTTCACTGCCAGTACCAGAGGCTAAGTTCAAGGGGTCAGAAACAGACTATTTAAGACAGTTAATTGTAACCCCAGAAATGGTAGCTAAGAAAATTAAGGCTATGAAGGATAATAAATCACCTGGAGTGGATGGTATTCCACCCAAAACTACTATTGGAAATTGTAGAACAAATTAGCATACCGCTTGCAACAGTTTTCAACTTGTCATTAGAAGAGGGAGTGGTTCCTTTAGAATGGAAAGAAGCAAACATTATACCGTTATTCAAAAAAGGTTCGAGAAACAAGTCAAATAATTATAGACCAGTTAGTTTAACATCGGTGATTTGTAAATTATTAGAAAGACTAATTAAATATCACATGGTGGATTTTCTTGTTAATTATAACTTGATAAACCCATCTCAACATGGGTTTCTAAAAGCGAGGTCATGCTTAACAAATATGTTATGTTTTTTGGAAGATATCAATAAGTGGATAGATGATGGATCACCAGTAGATATCATCTACTTAGATTTTCAAAAAGCTTTCGACAAAGTGCCACATCAGAGATTACTGCTTAAACTAAAGGCCCATGGCATAGGAAATGGTATAATTAACTGGATAGAAAAATGGCTGATTGACAGAAGACAAAGGGTAGTTGTTGCTGGGGAGGCTTCAAACTGGAAATCAGTTTTGAGTGGGGTTCCACAGGGATCAGTACTGGGACCTATATTAGTCTTAATATATATAAACGATTTGGACGATGATATAGCTAGCAAGGTGTTGAAATTTGCAGATGATACAAAGGTATTTAGAAGAATTAAAAGTGATGGAGATAGACAGCATTTACAAGATGATCTTGATAGGTTGATCAAATGGTCTGAAAAGTGGCAAGTGTTGTTCAATTTTGGGAAATGTAAATGCCTTCACACAGGACATGGGAACGAATATGTAGAATATACAATGGGGGGAACTGTACTAAATACTACTGTAAAAGAAAAAGACTTAGGGCTGACAATTAGTGCTGACATGAAGGTTTCAGAGCAGTGTGGAACTGCAGCTTCAAAAGGAAATCAAATCCTTGGATTGATTAGGCGAAATATAGCATATAAAGAAAAAAAAAACCTAATAATACCGCTGTACAAAACAATAGTTAGGCCTCATTTAGAATATTGTATACAAGCGTGGAGGCCATATCGCAAGAAGGACATATATATGCTAGAAAGAGTACAGAGGAGAGCGACTAAAATGATACCAAAACTGAGGGATCTTAGTTATGAAAAACGCCTAAAAGTATGTGGTTTAACAACACTAGAGACCAGGAGATTGAGAGGAGATCAGATAGAAGTGTTTAAAATATTGAATGGTTATGAAAATATTGATAGAAATATGTTTTTTTCAGTTAAGAAAGATAGAAAGACTAGTTGTCCAATTCTGCGTGCTCTTTCGATCTCACACGCCTGCAATGGCGGAGAGAGTTTCATTTGTTCATTTACAGTGTTCGCGATGGTGTTTTCAATGTCATACCCTTCCACTGCCTCGGAAATCCCCTGAAACCAGAGGTTTGTCCTTCTGGTGTACTGTTCTGTGCTATCATTTTCTAGAGATGCAATTCTTGTTTCGAGTTGTTTGATGATTTTTGTTGTCCTTTTCCTCAACAAGTTGTTTCGGTTGTTCAGTTTTTGCTGTTAGTGAGTCGAGTTTGTTTGCAATTTCTTTAGGAAATAGTTTTTAATGTCTTTAGAGCCTCGTCGTCACTGATAATTTAAATGAAAATCAGTTTGAGTTTATCTGAGTACATATCTTGAGAGCTGTTTTTTGCGGTTTGCAGGCATTGTGATGATGTGTGGCACTGTTAGTTTAATAACACGTAAGAGTCTCAAGAGAGTCGCGTCAGTCCTCATTCACGAGTCACAAATACTACAGTCTTTGTGTTCTGAAGTACTACACCTAGTAGCGTCGACAGCGGTGGTGTCTCACTGAGTAAACGCTCGATGTTATCTATCAATGCATGGTCAGAGGTCGGCGGCTCTTTCGCTGTAAATATCTCGTGTTAAACGAAATTAAAATTAAACAATTCGAAAGCTTTACTGCCGTTCATTTGTAGCATATTCCACAACATAAAGTTACACTGCTAAATATATAGGCCCTATATACATCGGATATATATATATAATATAAATAACTGTGTCTTCTTAAGCAACATATAAAATATGACATATACGATGTAATAATAGAGGCTACGAATTTATGTTGTTACAAACTACACATTTCCCACAATCATCCGCAGTAATGCGTTTTTGCAATAAATAACAACGAGTAACTTTTTCTACACATTCGGTCGCGATCTTTTAATGACGATCGATGTAGTTTACCTGCGGAAACAGATCTTGCACTTTTTCGTTGTGGGTGCATTTACGTACTCCGTGCGTCAGCGTTCTGACTACGCGTGTACCCGAGCACTCGAGATTCACATAAAACACTAGAAGTCGCTAATGACAAAAGCGTCAAAATGCAAGTACAAATGAGCGTGATGGAGTGCACTGATTGGCATGACGGATGGACATCTTCCGCGGCGCATCACTTTTGGCCTGCGATACATTCGAAAATCGCCTGACGACACAAATCAATCCGCTCGGCGCATCGTTTAAATGAGTCGTTTTCCGTTCGCCGTCTTCGGCGTTTTAGAGAGCAGCGACGATGTATTATTAAGTAGTGTTTGTCGTGCGTGTAGCCGGCGTGCACGTGTCGATGCGCGTGCTTGCGTGACCGCGTACAGCATGATTGCTTTATAATGCGTAAATGTTTCATGGCGGCGAAGGGCTGACGACGAACGAAGGCCGGTGTAGGGAGAACGCGAAACGGAATCGTTCGTTTGTGCACGTATTGTGTGTGTGTGTGTGTGTGTGTGTGTGTGTGTGCGTGTGTGCGTGCGTGCGTACGTGCGTAAATGCGTGAGTGTGTGCAAATCGCCACGTTTGTGTACATCTACCTTCTACCAGCAATGTTACATGTTCAAAATAAAACACCTATTGCTTGAATTCATATTATATTACATCCTGCTATCTATTTCCATCCACTAAGCAACAAAATAAAAAATTCAATGAATTAGAAATTCCACATTTTATGTTGTGCATCCGGACATTTTCGAATATGCATATTTTTGGTGCGCTTTTCGGGATGCCGAGATGTGACGTCACATATGACATATACTCGCATCAGGCCGACCCTTTCCATTCATTCAGAGCATGTTTACAAGGATAGCTTTTGGTTCGAAACGAGCGTCAGAATGAGTTATTGTGCGATATTCCGATGTAATACAAACACTAGTCATCATAAAGGAACAAGCAGTTATCTTACGGTTCCACGTGAATCCAATTTTATTCAAAACAATGAATGCGAATGGGCCTACAAGTGGACCAGGTTACGGCTTTCGCTGAGCTTCGGCTCGTTTTTAGAATAATTCTATCGATTGCAACCCACGGGAGATAATCTATACCAATAAATATACATAGCAAACATATATATTGTATCCAGCTACAGAAAGTAACGTGTATAATCTCATAATATCACTAGAAGTAGAATATCGATATATAAAGGAGGAGTTGTACAATTTATTATAACAACTTTCTTTATAATGGTTCAATTGGTGTATAGAATAGATGAGCAAAGTGTCTTGGTTTTATTTGTGCTTTTATGCACAATCTTTTCACCAATCCGCTAGACTATACGAGAATAACAGGCTTTGTCTGCCGCCGTCTTTCAAAATGGCGGATATGTCAAAATGGCGGATCTATTGTAAAGTCAATGAAGGTCAAAAGTAATGTATTTGAAATCATCGCATCTAAAAAACATACATTTTGACATCAACTTTGTGACTCTATGTTGTGTAGTTCTCGTCGGAGAAGCCCAAAAGTAACAACTTGGAAATCTTAGACCCCTAAAACCTACATCTAGACATAAATGTTATTGCTCTATGTAACGCAGTTATTAAGATATGGGAAACTTAATTTGCCGGCCATTTTAAAAAGGCTGCCATTTCTGAACGCAGCAAAATCTGGAATGCGTCCAATCTTTAAAATGGTTCCCTTTGTGTATAAAACAGATAAGCAAAGTGTCTTGCTTTAATCAAAAAATGGACAATCTTTTCACATATCCGCTGGACTATAATAGTTTATTGCGGCCAGTATATCTAGGTGACGATTGAGGATAGTTACACTATTGCGATAGCATTGTGATAGCTATATTACTATTACAATACTTTATCGTGATAGTGTCATAACCGTTGTGACTGTATATCGCGATAGCATTATGGACTAACGAATATCTATTAGAAAAGCAGTCCCAAATCATAATCAAGGGCCACATCATATCGTGACCTTTTAGGTTGTTCATTCCCTATATGGTCAATCTGTGAACAACGCTGCTGTGATCGACGATTGTTGGATAAGTAAACTTCATTACTTTTCCGAACAAGGCTTCCTGCGAAAAATAAGTGTAACTATTTTTATTTGGTGTGAAGATATAGCAGTGAACTTCAGTACTTTGCTGGATGCAGTGCTTGCAACGAATACGTCGTAATATATATATATATATATATATAATATATATATATATATATATAATATATATATATATATATACATATAGTATTATATATATAATACTATAGACTGGATATATTCAAGCGAGACATTATAATTTGTAGTGTTAAGTTTCTTATAAGCTTATATATAATATGCATCAATAGTTTGCTCTGGCAAAGGAATTCCATCGAGTAAGTATTAATACATAGCCGTGGTTTTGTTTCAGAACATGTTAATAATTTGCTTTAACACGTTTCCACTGACTATAAGTTTCAATATATTGTTGTGGCATGATTTCGAGTAGGTGTCAATATGTTTCTGAGGTGTCCGCGTGCAACTATGCGGAGTAAAAGAATATATTTTGGCGTGATTCTTTAGTAAGGCTTAAAGCTGCTTCCTTAACTTCCTGCTCTTTGCTATCCAAATATGTACAGTAAGTTAGTAGTGTATATACCATACATATTCAAGTTAATAAAACAGTCAATGAATGGACTCTGGTCGTTACAGCTACTTGCATTGATTCTTGAGCAAGAATTAAATTAATGTGTTATACTGATGATTTAACTAAAACTATATACAAAACGTTGCACAAACAAGTTAACGTTTCGCAGTGGATAATAGATAGGTTTGCTTTTCCGTAAATTTATTTAAAAATGAAACGAGCAAATAAATAAAATTGAAGAAACACCTTTAAATATATATGTTTTCAGTTATAGTTGAAAAGCTAAACTTGAACGATTAGCAACATATCACATGATACATTTCTGTGGTAAGAAATGCTTAGCAGTGATTTTTTTATTTATTATCACTTGTGTCATAATTACAATTTCCAGGAAATAAAGATTTAAATGACAGCATACCAAAACAGCGCCACAATGTGAGAAAGACGGATTACGGGCCACGCGCATATACTCAGAACAAAACGGATACGAATTAATGACGCGCCATTTGGGAATAAGATTTATTACATTTAGCATAATCTGTCTGTAAAGACTTTTAATTAATTACTTCTAGGAAAGGTTTGGTATGCATCTACACATTTACCATCGTAAATACAGCGCCGTTCTTCAAAGTATCATATGGCCACGAAAGGCACACGATATTCTCGGCACGTGATTAGTTCAATCTTCGTATTTCCGTTTGGCCGTCGTTATAGGAGAGAAAGAGTTAGTGCAGAACAAATGGTTGTTATTGATGTGTTACAATAAAGGTGATGTCATTTTATTATCTTTATTGCCGTCAGTGCCATGCATACGAAAGCAGAAGAAATATACCGAATGCTTGACAATAAAACTATTGGAGTTTACGATCCAGCTGCATGCCTGTTACGCTTAATATGTAGGTAGGGAATCGCATCGCTATATAGTCTTTGTTAAAATAATTAAATCGCAATATTCAGTTTGATAAGCACACACGTATATAGTGCTAAACATAAACATTGAGGTAAATGTTAGCAATTGTTTAACACGGCTGGTTCGGGTAGAAAATGGAGAGGCGACCGTTGAGAACATCCGCTTTACGGATCTCGACCCGTAATTGTTATTATTACTATGTTATTAAAGTTATTCTTATTAACACTTGCAAAAAAGCCCGTCACCTGATTAGATGCCTTGGTAGTTGACAGTTGTGATAATAATGTTTACCAAATGTTATAAAACATACAGCATCGTTACATAAACATCATAACACGCTTGCAGTTACTCGTTGTTTGTTCGAAATAACGAAGGACGGAGAGAATATGAAGTTCACATCCATCGGTAGGACCTAGTCGTGATAGCATAGAATTGTCAAATAGTATTCGTTTTGCTATGCTGTTGGCATGAGGGTAGACATAAGCATTATTATGCCAGCGTCTACGTCATGTTGCCAGGTCCATGACGTAGAGGCCGTTTTCCCGAAGCATTTGCTGCACGCGCGTGGTTCGTGCGATTGTAAAGTTACTTTTTAAGTATTATGCGCACATTACATTTTACGTTCCGAACAACATATTTACCCATAAAAAGGTGAAAATCTTGATATATATGGGGTATTTTGAAAAAGAAAGAGATATAGGCCTTACGCCTTATTCTAAGGGTCGTAGATTATTCCCTGAAAGTCTGGCGCTCGAAGTTAAAGCTATTTAAGAGGACAACGTTAATCTACCCGCATACACACGCTAACTCGATTGTAAGTACATTATTACTATGTGTGCGTGCGTGTGTTTGTGTGTGTGCGTGAGCGCGCGTGCATGAGCGTGTACATGTGCGCGTGTGTGTGAATGAGTTCGCATGTGCTGTATGTTTGAGTATATGCACGTAAGCACACACGCGCGCACACATTCACACGCACTCACACACACACGCACGCGCGCACACACACACATACGCACGCACACACATACACACACACGCGAGTGCACGCGCGCTGATGTAGCGATGGCCATATCTTCGGCTGCCTCGCCTCGCCATTTCACCTGTCTCGACGAGTGATCGATGCTCCGAATCCATCGCCATTTCGTGCTCAAATGTCCGAGATTCGAATCATTACGAGCAATAAAATCCGCCCATTCGTTGACGTCGTGTTATCGTATAAATATATTGGCAACAACATGTCTGCGTTAAGTTAGCTGAACGTCCGTCTCTGAACATTCTATATAGTAAGTCCCGTCGGATTCTGAAACGTACGTTCAAGAATGCTAGTGGTGGGTGATTGGAGAAAACTCGGTGGTTGGTGAGGGAAAGGGGTACCATGTATGGGTGACTGGGGAAGGGGGGGGGCACGACAATGACGCGCAGGGGGTGTCTGGAGAAAAGAGAACCAATCAAAGCTGTTGCTGTTACTGCATACACAAGCACTCCACAAAAACACAAACATACACTTTCTGCAAATATCTGTTGTTCCCCAAGGGTTTAGTTTGTATTCAAAACCATCGCTGGAACAAGACCGGAAATCACCGGCCAGGTGTGTGTATGTATACACACCTGTAAATATCGGTGAAAAAATAAAAAATAAAACGTTCTGAAATTATGATCGTTTCCTGCAAGTTCATGCGTTATATATTACCTTAAAATTTGACTATTTATTTGTCTGTTTTAATTAGACTAAAATGATCTGTCTGTGTTGGTTTTTTGTTAGTTAAAGCGATTTCTCTTTCTCTCTCATGTTACCGCATAACATAAATATGTGCGGTTGCGGTGGGCCAAATAAAATAGTCATACGGACGTTCAATACTAGTATTTACTGTGGACTGAAATGGTTAATTGAACAACTGCATAACATAGATAGTTAACGCTGTGTTTGGTGCCCATGCTAACAGTATGAATGCAACTAACAACATAATTGGCATATCGTTGGCTGTGCATTCGTGAAACCATGTGGTGATACACTATAGCGTCTCGATAAAGCAATGTCGTTCTTGATCGTCCACCTCTCGCATATTGTTGGTTTTGAAGGAATATTACACCATCTTACATCTAGCACGACAGGACGGAAGTATTTATACCACAGGCACTTCACGGTATGTCTGCGATCCACGATGTACACACCAATACACACGTTATGACGTTTCCGATACACATGTGCGTGCGGGTAGCGTGCATTGCGCACAAACGTATTTTTCTTCGCGACCGCGTTGCGCAGCGAACGCCAATTACAGACCAGGACGCCAGCGGCGCAGCGGCGCAAGTAAACAAAGGTGGAGGCGTGCGATTGGTGTACCGAGTGTCCCGTACCATTCTCGTGGCGGGCAGACATCGTGGCACCCTTCATCCCATGTTCACTGCATACCGGGCCAGTTAATTCTTACAGCACACAGTCGTAGGTGTACTTACGTAGACGACAATAAAACAACGACGGAACACGATCTTGGACTTCCTGCTATTTACATACAACATGCTATTATGTGTAATTAGTCAAACAGGCGGCTAAATGGAGTTCAATCGGGTACTGTCGACGATGTTAATAAAATATAGCTTTGTGTTCTGTTACGCCTGATGAAAATGAAAGCAGACGATATACTTAGCCAGCAGCAAGGAATCTGGCTTATTTATGCTGTGCTTTTCTGAAGCGTGTGTTCGTGCAAGCGTCAATCATGCGACGTGACAACAAAATGTTACCTGTGTATTTTGTATATATGACTCCATAGAAATTCGGTTCAAATTGAATTCAACGAAACACGTGACGACCCCCAATTGTTGACGGCTTTAACTGTCAAACATCTCACCAAGTATCACATAACTTATGTAGAGAATAAGAATAATACATAACAAGACTATTAAAAGTAATCGTTTATACCTCTATATGTGGCTAAACATTCTAACTAAAGTATCGGAAATATAATTCTAATATATATAGTAAAGTCTAAATTGTTATGGTTAAAGAATAGTTAAAAGATATACAATTTTTCCACCTGCCGAAAACTGTCAATTGCCAATCAACTGATTCCTGTGAAAAAAACTGAAACCCAACAGACAATTTTGTATTTGTTACTACGTTTTCTGTTTTGTTATCTACACTTTTGGTTCCAGGATTTAATTTTGAGTTATGTATACGTGTACGTAGGCAATTGAAACTTAAGGGTTTCTTTGCAACTCATTTGGCCCATCGCAAATAATTTTCGTTGATAGTGAGTGAATAGTTGAAGCAGAGGCTTATATTATGCATGTGTCATCGGTTTAACACACAATTGTGTATAGTTTTGTGAAAACGTAAACACACATTTGCCTTTCGTATTCGTAAATATATCGAGTAATTTACGAAAGTGTGAAACAATACATGCCTACATATTTACATGCATACATATATATATATATATATATATATATCTTGTTATGCCATAAATTATATATATATATATATATTATATATATTGTACGTATATATATATATATCTTGTTTTGGCATAAATTATATATATATACATATATTATGTATATATATATAATTATATATATATATATATATATATGTATATATATTGTTATGCCATAAATTATATATATACATATTTATATATTATATATATATATATATATTATGTGTATATATAATAAATATATATATAGCTCCACCACCATGCCATTTCTCGCCGAATTCCGACTGGACAGTCGAAAATAGTTCAGTAATAGCATCAAAACGAAATAAGCCATTTCCACGAACGAGCTAACATGTCATTGTGGATACAGTTTCGATTTTTCGTTAAAATGATTCCAAAACTAGACGAACGAAACTTTGAAATACGGTAGCAGTTTTAAGACATAACATTATATTGTGAATGCGGATATCAAACGGTTGAAATAAATAAATGTAATACATAATTTAAATAAATGTAATCGAAAAAGGACGGTGTTTCAGTGGTGGTATTACGTTTACCTGTAACTAGATTTACCAATAACTAATTATTTCGTAAACGTTTACTTGATTTTCGTCAGCACTAATAATTAGATAATTCAATTACAACAATCCGCAATATCAGTTAAAATTCACGTTTCGTACCTTTTACAAACCATCTACTTAGTAATATAGTAATAAAAAAATATACAGGGTTAATAATTCCATAAACTATAATGAACGTATTATAGACTATAGGCTGTAAAGCAAAATGTATTTTGACAAATGTGACAATTTGATATTTCATAGTTGTCTTTATAATAATGATCAATTTACATGTAATCAGCTAGTAAATGATTGAGTATGAGTACATTAATTGTATAAAATACTCATTAAAATGTGCCAAATACTCAGGATAAAACACTCCATGTAAAGATAACGTGTGTCCATTCTTGCGTGTTTAACGAAAGTCATGAAAGTCATGAATCAAAAAGTGTGCATCCCTGTAATTTCAGCAGTTGTTCTTTGCATAGACCTGTCTCTCTACAACATACATAGTCTTGTTTGAACTCAGCCATGTCCACCAACTACATAGATCCATGCGTATCGACATGGCCAGCTGGTGGGAAACACTACTATTGTAAAGGATAACATCTTTTATCATGTCTAAATCGCAATTAAATCTAATACAGTAATGCTTACCCTCATGTCTGCTTCTGATCTGTAGAATTAAATAATAGCTTTAACGGGACAATTCTGACCGACAAACGTAATGGGTATCTATAACGGAAATAAACAGCACAGATAGCTTTAACGGGATGACACAGTTACTATAACGGTAATGTGTTATATGTGTATACATTAATAATAATAATATTTCAGTTCCTGATTTGGTAAAATGTCAGATACATTATGTATTTTTACTTGCATTTGAAAACTGGTTCTGTGTGCGCCGTATCGAAATGCTTAAAACTCCCTCCTCAGCTAACATTTCATAATGTCCGCTGTTGTATAAGATACTGGATACCTTTAGTATTTCTATACCTTTAGTATTTCTACATCAGCTTTTAAAAATATATTAATTCTGTGTACGCTTTGTACTTACATGAAATTCCCTCCTCAAATGACTTAGTGCTTTATATTTCAAATTCATTGATGTTCATATTTACATGTAGTGTGGGAATAATTTAATGTATACAGCTGTATATATATATATATATATATATATATATATATACAGCTGTATATATATATATATATACATACAGCTGTATACATTAAAAGGGAAACAAACGGCATTTTGTGGGTGTAGTAACACAATCACGCCAGCATTTGAAATAAATGCGCTGAAAGAATTCGCATAGTTAATATATATATATATATATATATATATATATATATTAACTATGCGAATTCTATATATATATATAAAGTTGCTTACAGTTGCAAATTGTTAGTTTGTATTAACTCTTTTAGGTACATAACACCCACAAAATGCCGTTTGTTTCCCTTTAATTCAACGTATTCATTCTACTATTAAGAACATGAGTATTTATAATCGAGGAAACGTATGCATATATGCGGGTACGTTAAAAAAATAAAAACATATATTGCTTGAATTCATATTATATTGAATCCTGCTATCTATTTCCATGTCCACCAAGCCAAAACAAATAAAAAATTCAATGAATTAGAAATTCCACATTTTATGCTGTGCATCCATTTTCGAATATGCATATTTTTGGCGCGCTTTTCGGGATGCCGAGATGTGACGTCACATATGACCCATACTCGCATCAGGCCGATCCTTTCCATGCATTCATAGCATGTTTACAAGGATAGCTTTCGGGTCGAAACGAGCGTCAAAATGAGTTGTTGTGCGACATTCCGATGTAATACAAACACTAGTCATCATTGAGGAACAAGCAGTTATCTTACGGTTCCACATTAATCAAATTTGATTCAAAACAATGAATGCGAATGGGCTTACAAGTCGTTTTCAGAATAATTATATCGGATGCAACCAACGGGAGATAATCTACACCAATAAACATACATAGCAAACATATATTGTATTTTTTAAATGTTCTCGAATGTTACATACAATGTTAAACTCTTGGTACACGTGGAAAACGGATTTTAACTACTGCCTTGTTTTTATTTCCTTTAAGAGTTTGTCCTCTTAGACGGCTTGAACCTCGAGCGCCAAACTTTCGGGGATTAATTTGCGACCCCTAGAATAGGATGCAAGACCTACATCTTTTCAAAATAACCCATATATATATAAATTATCACCTTTTATGTGGTATATCAGTTATGCGGAACGTAAAACGTAATGTGCACGCAATACATAAAACGTAACTTAACGAAGCAGGAACCACGCGCGCAAGGCAACTACTTCGGGAAAACGGCCCCTGCGTCATGAAGCAGACGCCGACACAATAATGCTTATGTTTATCCTTATGCCAAAAGGATAGCACTACGATTTTTTTATTTGACAATTCTAACTATCACGAATGGAGCCTAGCGATGGTCGTGAACTTCACATTCTCTCTGACCTTCGTCATTTAAACAAACAACGAGTCTCTTCGAGCAAGTTAAAGTGTTTATGTAACGATGCTGTGTGTTGTCTAACATTTGGTAAATAGTAATATTACGACTGTCAAGTGTCTACTGCCAAGGCATCCTGTCAGATGACGGGCATTTTTTGCTAGTTGTATTAGTAAATGATAGCAAATTAATGAAGAACCGGCACAAGTCAAGTTTTTTATTCTTTTTTTGATGTCACTGTTCCTGATATGTCGATGTGTTATTGTAAATGGACCACAATGTAATTGGATAGCATGGACCGAAATTCCGAGGTTCCATTGATCATGATTTGGAATAAGCCCCCCCCCCGGTGAAAAGCCCCTCCATGAGAAGGTAACTTTTTAATGTGTTCAGTGAGACGTGTTTCATTTGTGCACGTGCTATGTCAACAAACAAAACTGTACAACACATACGGGCACATAGTGATATAACTCAACAATGAACATGTCCAGTGTCTTTACGGTTGTCAACATTCTTTAGACAATTGTGTTGGCACATGTTTGCTTTTGGGAATTGTACAGTTTTTATATCTAGACATCGACGAACCACTTTTGTGAATGGTAAATCACTAAACACATAAATATGTTTTTAGAAGGGGCCCATATTCCACGCCGTGTAAATGACCCCCCCCCCACGACCCGTCTCCACTCTCAGTGTATCTCTTACTCTCATTCTCCACTCCTTTCCCTGTCCCCATCTCATCAAATCAATACCATTAGATAATATGCAAATGACATACATAAGGAGGCATCGGATGCTGCTGCGAATTAAACAATGGATTATTCGGGGGGAGGGGGTTATTGCGCAATGAACGAAAATATAGATACGGAACAAATATGGAACAAAAAAGTCGGACAATTTTTTTTATCTTCCGCGCGATATTGCTGGGAAAATGTACGACGTTATGTAATTGCAAAATGTTTTGGCCACCATTTCCCATAGACCGACGTATCGTACAACACGTCCATCCACCACCAAATCTGCCTTCTACCAAATCGCTGTGGTGCTAAGTCGATCCACTATCAAGTTTACACATCGATAATTTTGCTTAATATTTATCTCCGATCGGCGACAGAATTTCGTATGAACGTTTGGGTCAAAAGGTGGCCATTTTTCTTTTTAGTTCTGAAGGTTGGAAAAGAGATCACATGAGCGTTTTTTGAACGATAATAATAAGATTAAAATAGCAACTTAATCTTGCTTTATGCAACTTACACTCGAGGAAAAGTATAACGTTGATGAGGCAATTTAGCTTTGGACAGAGTTATTACTGGGCCGACTTGATCAAGACCGATTTGTTATATAGTACGCTTACTTATTACTGTGTTGTTGTATGTGCACCGTCTTGGTGTAGAACGGGTTGGTTTAACATGGTTGTTAGGCGAATTGTAAGTGGACCGTCTTGGTGTGGGGTGAGTTGGTTTAACATGGTTGTGAGGCGAGTTGTTAGTGGGCCGAATTGCCACAGGGTAGACTGATTCTGGGACGAGTTTCGTGGGGAACGAAGTTTTAGAAGGCCAAATTGGTTTGGGACGAACTGGTTTTGGGGCGAGTTATATAAGAACGAAATGTCCGTGGGCCGAGTTGTTACTGGTTTGAACTGATATATGAATCACCTTGCATGACATGGGATTAGTTGATTGCGAGCTGAGTTGATAGTGGGCCGAGTTGACGCGGAACAAGTTGGTTGTTGGCTCAAGTTATATTCATTTTGTACGTGATACGTAAGACACAAATCTCAACGATACTCCAATGGACATAAAGGTATTTCAACAACACGATACTTTCACAATGATACGAATTTATTCTCAACGAGTGTTGTCAGTTGAACCATACGGATATACAATGATATTTGATTTCAGTACATATAAACCACGATTTAGGTTAACCATTTCGGCCTATACGTAGTAAAGACAGCTGCTCCGTCGTCGCCACGTGGTACGCGTTGTACGCGGTACGACGGGCTGAAGACACAAATGACGTCACAGGAGTAACACGTACGGACATCTTAACTAGCTTATCCGGAAAATAAGAGACGAGTATTTGGCACACGAATCGCATTCAATTATAGTAGGTTGCGACAATGCAAACATTTCGTCGTAGACAAACAAACACCGTGAACGAGTGTACTTGCAAGTAAAAATATAAACTTTACGTATAGTGGTCATGATTATATTTATATCTGCTGCAGACGGACGTAATTTTTGTTTTTATGAGTAAATGTACATAGGTCCCTTTCCGTCGTTGTTTGATTACGTCAGACATTTGAGAGAGACTAACTTCAGGACAGACTGGTACTTCACTGTTGTGGTTTCCCGTTTTCGTGACGACATTATCAACAGGAAGTGCACGAAGACATTAATGTAAATGCGTCATGAAACCGCACATAATTGTTCCACGCCGCATGTTATAGTAGCCAGAGTGAATAAGGGCTTATATCAAAAGTCGACACTAGTTGCAAAAACTTCGTTTTCTGACACCATTATTTGCTTTTCGAATGAAGTTTCAGGATCGTTTTCCCGTAATAACAACCATGGTGGAAGGAATCGAACATCGAGACTGAGGTATATCTGGGTTCAGAAGATGACGTACTTGTTCACTGAACTACACGCTTACTACGAACTTGTATACAGTGGAACCTCGTTAATCCAGGCTACGTTAATCCGGACACCTCGTTAATCATGACACATTATTAATCCGGAAACCTCGGCGTACGGATATAATTTCACGTGAACCGAATTACCGAACGGTAGCATAGACAACTATGTGTAAAATTAGGTGATCGGGAAAACTCGTTAATCCAGACATACACACTAAGGACCAAAGTATCCGAACTGACGAGGTGTTGTTTTATTATTAATATAAACACAAGTCACAACTTATACACAATAAAACAGTCAATAACTTTCGTTACTGACAAAACTTACATAGTATATGTTTACCTGCTGGTCGCGCAAACACATCGCATTCGTGAGATCATTTTATCCTATTACACTACCGATCAATCATAAGTTTGTAAGTTTCTTGTGGTCAGCCAGAACCAGCTACACGCGAACGTGTAAACCATCTACACATGGCACCGTGTACGAACATCATCGGGGGAGGGTCGTCTTGGAAAGATGTTCCAGGTAAAAATGCGGATTCATCTGTAAGTTTTTGTTTTATACAACCCTACTTGGTGGGTGAATATCAATTGCACTAAAATTGCCCTTTCCTTGCGCTTTAATTACGCTATTCTCAGTTCGCCGACTGTCGTCAGGAGAGGTGTAAACATCACATATAATACATGTAACTGTCTCGTCAGCTGTGCAGCGAAGAAACGGTCGCTTATTGGATAACCCCCAGTAAACTACGAGGTTTGTTATTTGCGTGGGAAAGCTGACTATTAAAATAACGGTATAGCATTGCATAGAGTAAACGACGAGCATTTCGTAATGGCCGTTTTACGTTTCGTAGGCGGGTGTGCAAGCATGATTTTCGGCATATAAACCTCGCTACAAGTCGTGCTTTGGTTTTTTTTCGAAGAGGCTCTACGCGTAAGTGATTCGTCCACACAGTAAACGACACAACAACATACAAAGAAGTCGTCAAAACGCGGCAATATCAGCCACACATTATATAAAAAAAAGTTGTCGATCGTTAAAATTCTATGTACAAAATATCTCTGTTGCTTCTCTGAATATACGATGAGATTCTAAAATAGTCCCTCGCACTCTTTCGCCTTGCGCAGTCGCTGCAGGCGACATCGCACAGTTGCGTGAATATATATAACGACACCTCCAGTATCGGCCCGCAGTCGCGAACCGTTTGCGTTCTGGTTGGTTCAATATCATGAGAAGCGATGCACACACACACGCATCATTTGTGCCACGGCACACGCCGAGCACTTTCAACGTCTTGAACACGAAAAACAGTAACTGTTATTGCATCTGTGTGACTTTTCACCACCGTCGGACCACACCGTCTTTGAACTTTGACCGCGCGAGACAATATCGCGCGCGCGCGCGGGGAGATATTCGGGGGTCGTCTGCTTCGTCTGTTGATTCGTAGAACGGAACAGCACATCGCTATTCGACAGCTGTCTCGTCTGTCTCTATACTCGGATAGCGTCGACTGCTGATAGCATCCCTCGGAGCGCATGCACCGGGTGTGTCCGCCCGTCTGTAAGTCTGTTGTCCCAGACGCCGAGTGCGCCGTCTATGAGCTGGTCGTGGCTACGGGTCCTCTCGTGACGACCGTTGCCCCCGTGGGACCGGTCGTGGCGGCTGTCTGCGAGGGCGCTGCAGCACCCGACGGCGGCTCGGCGTTCGGCGCGTTACTGTGTGCGTAGTAGTTGTACGGGGCTGTGGACAGACGGACGTATAGTGGGTGAGTGGGTGAGTGGGTGAGTGGGTGGTTAGGTGAGTCTGTCGGTCTGTCGGTCGGTCGGTCGGTCGGTCGGTCGGTCGGTCGGACGGACGGACGGACGGACGGACGGACGGACAGACAGACAGACAGACAGAGACAGCTGACAGCTGACAGCTGACAGACAGACAGACAGACATACAGACACACAGACAGACAGACAGACACGCAGACAGACACGCAGACAGACACGCAGATAGACAGACCAATAGAGAAAGACACCTGACAGACAGACAGGCAGACGGACGGACGGGCGGACGGACACACACGCACACACGCGCGCGCGCAAACACACACACACACACACACACACACACAGACAAGTACCTAAGTTGCCCACTTACCGGTGTAGTGCGCGGGCCAATTGGGGTCTGTAACGTAGGCGTACTGGGGTGTACGGGCGTACTGGGAGTAGGCCTGGTACTCGGGTCCACCCGCTGCAGAAAACAAACACTCAATATAAGACAATGGCTCAACTGCTAAAATGAGTATCAATGCGAGGCTAATTCATATATTTATTTTCATTAACAATTATGCCAAAAATCCTCGTATCAAACATGATGCTCGACTCTATTGTACAGTATTGTTATCTCAATAAATAATTTTGTAAATAAGATTATTCAACAGTATCTACCCCAATAGTTATTTTACAAATACAGTGTCTTATTATTAGTAATATTATTATTACAATAATTACCATGTATTATTTTTATATTCAACATTTCGCTCTCGCTTCATTTTTTTTCAAATTACAAAATATAGGTATAATTTATTTTAAATGCATTTGTTAGTAGAAACGGGTCCACGCAGACTACTGTGATACTAGCACATGCAAAATATAAATATGTATCACGTCTGTATTTACAGGCAATTTCCTTATTGTGTAACAATATAGCCATCACCAGTTAATAGTTAAAATTTCGGTTTCGTTTTGTACAAACCAACGATGTATTTGATATAACGGTACAGATGCCTCGTTCACCGGTTGTTTCGGTTTCATTTTGCATAGCATAGAAACTAAGAAACTAAGATAAAGATGTCTCTTTCGTCAGTTATTTGCGTTTTATCGAAGGTAAAGTCCAAAACGAAGGCCTCGTGAATTCGTTTTTATTACAATTCATAATTACTTGAAATTGAAATTGAACACACCACCACTATTTTCGCTCGTTAGAAGTATTAGCAACCCAAAACCACCTATTACCATGACAGCAATCAACAACAAGACATCGACAACGAAACACGAACATTATTATAACAACACTTGCAAAACGACATTATTCGGAAAACTACTCTCAGACATGCAAGTGGAATCGTTCGCTCCGTTGGCCAGCGGTTGTCCATCGTGCGCGGCACCAGTCGACCGATATGGTCTGTCACATAAACCTGGCAGCAACGACAGACTGGTCTCATTTTGTGGCAAATTGCGCGGAACCTAGAGCGACGCTGACACGCCAGCGAGGTAACGCGCACGGAATCTGGTCATCGTTGAAGTGCGGCGGCAGCCATGGGTCACGCACTGACCGCTGCAGTGAACATATTTACTACGCCGGGCCCGAGACATTCGATCTCCATCGACACGAGACGCGGTATAGTACGGCCACCTCGCGACGGACGACTGCGAGACACGCCAGCTCATTCTGGCGGTCGTGGAGGGCCGTAAGAACAGTTAGTTCGGGTGACCGAGTCTACTTCCGGTGAACCATCTTGAAGTTGGTCCGCACTGCCGATCGAGACCGTTCTTGATTGGTTATTAACGAGATGTAACAGTTTGTTAACTGCCGAGGTCCTAAATCTGATGATTACCACCAACGTATCCTGCATTTATACTCGTGTAAGTAATAAAACTGGGTCATCCCTACCGAGGAAGCAAGCACAATGGCATTGTGGAATACTGGAAGGGGAAGTACGGAGAAAAGAATAGGTGGCCAGAATTCTAGCAAGCGATTTCACTGGCTCACACGGAAATTGGGACAGCGTACAATTAATTCCACGTTTGTGCGATTGAACCAACCAGGATGGGCGATAATACAACATCACTACTTGCTTACGAGGATGAGTTTATGCACGTACGCTCGAGCATGCATGCGCATGCAGACGTGCATCTCACCTGCGCGACAATTTGCAGGACTGGGTGGCAGTGTAATGGGAGGCGTGCACCCTACTCTTCCGGGGGACTGGAAAGTGCCCGGATGGCGCAGACGGCGGTGGAATGGAGAGTTACCGCCATTAAAGCTGGTAGAGTGCGCTGCAAAATGCGCAAAGGACGACGGTTAATGTTTTTCGCGTTACGAATAATTTCGAACGGGGATTGTGAATATATACGCACGGCCAAAATCAATGCATCGCTAAATGTGATTCAAATAAGGTGAGTGATAATATATAGACTTCTTGTGGTGAGCGATAATAGATCAACAACTAAAATTGGGGGCAAACTAGGGACTAATAAAATGTATTGTTCGACTGTATTAGGAACACAACAAATTAATGTATGTTGACATAGTAGATCTAAATATAACGTTCTGAGAAACAACTAAGTTTTATAAGCTAGATGCTAAATTTTGATCTAGATACACGTATTTGTTGCGGTTTTGTTCTTAATGCACTATAACTCTAGAATGTTCTGTTTCGGTAAAATAAAAAATTGTGTTCTTAATAGGACCATTCCGCCTCGCCGACACCCCCAACTACGATTCGCCATTTTCTCTCACCGGATCTGCGCGCGCACAACCGGAAGGACCCCGACTGTTCTCACGGCGCCACCGTCGGCGGCAAACTTCAAACGGCCCTCAACTAAACTGCGACTTGAGGCAAACGAGCATAAAATACCCGTGGTTTTATCGTCCCGACGTTTTACTGCGCTAGAGGGAGGTTCGCTCCTCGCGCAATGTGCAAACTATTTACTCGGCCACATCAAAGGTGGGTGCCATGAGGGCCGCTTCCACCTAAGACTGTCTCCGTGTACTACCGCGCGGAAACATGATATAGCACGTGTATAGGTTTCTGTGACAGTTCTCGTGTCGGTTTACTGCAGTAGGGCACTGCGGTTTACAACCAGCCGCTTCTTTCTCTATAGCTACGTATACTGATGAAGATCGTCGCGTCATTAAATGTATTCCTAGGGCCAAACCGCATGCGTCAAGCAAGCAAAATGCATTATTGCAAGAAAAAAGTGCAGAAAAGCAGGAAACACAAAGGAAATAAAAACAAAGCAAATTAGTACAACATGCGAAGTGAGAATCTGCTTAAGTGAAGAAAACCGCCACCAGAGCTTTCTCATTCCATCTGGTGTAGTCGCCACGTGTTCCTACTTTAGCCTGCATTGAATACCCGCTATTTCTAACCTGGGTCCTACTACTTAGATACAGGAGGGAAACTTTGTTGACGCCAGTGCAGAAAGTCTACACTCAACCGCTATGTAATTGTTATCCTTTTGGATAGCAAATGGGCCCTATAATAATATAAGTAATTTGCCGAAAGTAACCGCAATACATATAAAACAATTATGTTTAAACACGTATATCATGCGATATAAAAAATCGTATCATACACGCTAGATCAATTATACCAATTTTATTTCCTTGTCTATATCTACTGAGTATATATATATATATATACATATATATATATATATATATATATATATAATATATATAATATATATACATATATTTATTTATTTCTACAAAAGAACTTAATCCATTCCTTAGTAATGGCGACCAGGGGCATAATATATACGGAATATAATGTTATAATGCTATTTGCTACCGAATACTATTATGTTAGTAGTAGTTAGTAGGTCCATCATTTGCTCATCCAGATGGACCTACTAACTACCGTTAGTTGTCCCACAACCTCACAAAACACGCGGACACAACTTACTGTTGTTGTACTGTCCGTACGCGGCGGGGATGTATGCCTGGTTAAACATGCCCTGCACCTGCACGGGCTTCAGCTCCGTCAGCGTCGCGTTGATGGCGGCGGCCTCGCTGGCGGAGACGGGCTGCACGGCGAGCGACTGAGTCGGCTGGTGGGCGAGCGGCGGCCGCGGCACCTGCAGCATCGGTCGGGGCGGCGCGAGCGGAGCCGTCGCCGCGGCCGCCGCCGTCGACTTGGCCGGGACGAGGGTGCGCGTGTGGGCGGCGGGCGCCGAAACGGGCGCGGGGACGGTGATAGGAGCGGGGACCGACGTCGCCGTCGTCGGGGTATTAGAGGAGGCGGCTTCGGCGACAGCGGCGGCCGAGCGGGCGACGGCGTTAATCGACGTCCCCTTAGACGAGGCCGCTGTAAGGGATGGGGCGGAAGTCAGTGACATGCTCGGGAGGAAGCGTGCGCGTAACGCGCGACATGCACAACATGCATGACGGCATTTATCAACACCATACAACATGCATCGGTTTACACAAATATTATTAAAATTATATATATATATATATATACATGTATACATATATAATTTTAATATTGTTTTTTATCGTCGCAATGCAATACACGTACACAAATAATAAAACACACATATAGCAAATAAAACAGTCATTACGAGTCAATGTATACGTTATTCATGCGCATTCTATAACAATTCCGCAATCTTTCAAACAATTCAACTCAAGACAAAGCCATGCAATTGGGGGCATCCCACGAAGAAGAAGGTCTGGTAGACGTACCGTCGTATGGAGGCCCGGGTGTTACTGACGTTATACTGCCGTCTGGGTGCACAACCGTCGGCTTGACATCTGCAAGAGAAAAGGAAGTGAGCAATGAAGCCGGAAGTTTGCTGGCGCCGACTAGCTGAACGTCAACGACGGTCGCCAGGATTGACGTCACCGTCACGACGGGAACTCGAGTCGTTTGTGCAAGGTGTAAACTATGCAAAAAAGGTATAGTAATAATAATAATAATAATATATATATTGTATAGTATTCACGTTGCACAAACGACTAGAGCGCTCGTGGATGACACAGCTGTAGTTTTTTTAAACCAAATCGATTTAAGTTTTCGGTAGCCTGAAGAAACTCACTCCTTTCGTCATAGCGGCATTTTTTTGAAATAATTATATACTATACAATTAACCATTGTAAAGCATATAATAGATAAGTTCGAGTCCACAAATAGATTAGCCTGGCTTTTGGAATACGACACTGCTCACAAACCACCGAAGTAGGAGGCTCGAAGGTGCGCGAGTGACGTAGGCAGTTATTGTGCACCAAGATGGCAGCGCCCTGAGTCCAAGTACGCACGTTAAGTAGTACAATTATACTATGATTAATTATTTATTATCGATCTTTGTGCACAATTACTATGCACAACCAATATATTATACACATATATTTTAATACTGTGAACCTCTCGCTGACTGGAGTATCCAATTAATGCTTAATCCGAACGCAAACTGTCGCACAGTCGGCATATCTACACGATAAGACATTCATAACTCTACAGCAATAACAAATATTTAAAAATGTTTTGTATTTGAAATTAATTTCTAAAGTCTATGCTTAATGGGTGCATGCAGGTTAGAAGCCAGTATAAAATCGTTCAAGATAGTTACTTTAGATGTTCTTAGGCCTACTTCTATTCGCCTTCCAGCGGCTGTGATCATACTAACTGTGCGTTAACAACGCGAAAGCATAGGAGAAACACGGCACCTGGCACGGACCTAATGTAACCTGTTTTTAATCCGTCGGACGTAATCGCGGAAGAAGCACATGTCTTTAATGGCGCGGCCCGGCGGATAGATTTGTATCTTGTTACGTTTTTATTGTTGCTGGATTAGTCGGCGTCGCGCCGGAACGCCGTCACGTGACGCCGCGCGCCGCGCAGCGGCGTTAATTTCAGGCACAAGACAAACGCGGCCGCCGCCCGCTGCGTGGCGCTGCATCGCGCGTGTCGTGCGCGACGCGGCTGCCGACATAGATCATTGCGTCGGTCTTTCATTTCGTCGGCCCCCCGTTGCTTCACGCCGTCGGTGTTGGTGCCGACACCATCCCGACGCCGGTTCGACGCAACCGCCGGCAGCTGGATCCCGGTGTCTCCGGGTTCGCACCTCGGGCGCGCTGTCAGGGGTACGAGAGAACCAAGGCGACGGCGGACGGTGTAACCCCGCGCGACTCCACAGAAACGTCACCCGAAGTGTGATCTGGTCGCGGAAGACAGATGGAAGCAGTGATGGATTTCTAAACGGCGCATGACGCCCACACGCCCGACAAGGGCAAGGCAATATATTTACCAGAATTGTGCCATTAATATCGCGAACCGCCGCCCAAACGCGTACTTAGTAAGGCGTTTGTAGGGGGTCTTTTCCACAAAGATCATTGCGTTAATATATCGGCCCGATTCCATAATGCGTATTTAATAATACGTCGTAAAATAAAAAGCAACCAACAAATGTGTTATCGAAATGTCAGCTTCTGCACCTGGTTGATTGCGGTTCCGCCCGACAGGTAGCGCCTCAGTCGAGATGGGACGACGCTCCATCAATCTTTGATTTATGAGTAAACATTGGTGGAAGGTGGCATTCCTAGCGGTGCTAGCACATCAGATGTGCCGATCGACACCAGTCGAGACGGGGGAACGCATCGGGACTGACTACATAACTAGGAGGAAGCGTATGGAGGCTCGGGGAAATGTTGTGAAGTGGGTTTAGATGATAGGAGTAACAGAAAACTCGTTGATCCCAAACGTGTCAGCGAACGACAGTATTCTCTAGCTAAAGGCTGCGTTTCTATCCAGTAGTGGTTGGCCTGAATACTGCTCCTCGATTATGTTTATATAATTTTCTTTTCTCGCCACTGCTTCTGCACTCCTGTCTACACCACCCATTTCACACACACACGCACGCACACGCGCGGACGCACGCACACACACTCACACACACACCACACTCCACACGCACACAGACACACGCACACAGACAGACACACACACACACACACACACACACACACACACACACACACACACACACACACACACACACACACACACACACACACACACACACAAACACACACACACACACACACACAAAAAACACACACACACACACAAATGAACGTCGTCGTGTGTGTGTCAAAGTTGCAAAGACCACGTGCTTCACAACGTACTTATCCCTGCTGCAACACCAACTTTCAAATTTGAGAGAACGTAACTAGTGCGAACGGAAGGAGATGGTGAAACCCGCCCAGTCAGACAGTGTTGGTCACGCGTGTCTTCTCAGCCATGTAACCAACCACCTGCCGCGTGTGCTGTCTTGACTCGACCGCTTGCCGGACATTTTTGTAATCCCCCCGGACCCGACTCCAAACGACGGCTAATCGTCCGTCACAACACGAGACACGTGTTCGGACATCGGCGACACCTGTTGCGTGGGACGCATCGGTGACCATCCGCTATTCGACCATGTACCGACGAGCAGGCGAACTTCGGCCGTCAAACCGTGACGCGTAATTAGCCCGACATAAAGGCGCTTCTATCTAGTGCGGTGCTTTGAACTGTGTAAACGCGGCGAAGTAAGCGCGCATCGTGCAGTACAAAGAGAAAGTCAAATAAACACCACCTTCAAAAGAGCGTCGAGTAAAATCGCGCGGCGCGCGATAAATATAAGCGAATTTTACGTTCGAATTAATCTTTCTTTCAAGACGACGTCGGTGCGCAGGTTTTGATTAATGTATGTGTGACCCTCTCAGCCTCGCTGCCTTTCACAGGTCGCTAATGTCTAGTTTGCCGCAAGATACTACGAGAAAGTACTAGTTCCCTCAGTAGCCTTATTGCAACAGAACACCTGTTGGACTCTCGATAAGGCTAAGCTAAATACTTCCTGTTCACCTATATATTGTCTTATCGAGTCTGCTCTGGTGGATGGTAAACGTATTAAACAACATATCATTGCGACATATTCTGTAAGTATTCCCTGTGTAAAAAAAAATCTAAACGGAATAAGCGAGTGGTTTTAATAATTTCTAGTTTTCCTAATAACCATAATAATTAGGTTCATATGCCACGATGGCAATTATATAGAAGATAACTTAATACGGAAACAGTTCGTTTCTACACTGCATGTATGACCTAAAGCAAATGTGAGATTATGTGAAATTAAATATCGTATGTTTCCGATTTTTTTCACCCCAATGAAAAGGATCTTCACTTATTCCATTTCGTACAACACCGGAAATATTCCAATCATACTTATACTATTATATGTATAGGGGTACACAGTGTATATTGTGTACTTACGGAGCTGCGCAGCGCCGTACGAACTGCGGATGGCCTGCGTCTCAGAAGGTGGCGCCACCGCGCCCGGCATGCCCTGCATCGCCGGAATTGAGTTGGCGTACTCGACGGAGCTGGGTTGCGTGGCAACGGACGACGCCGTACTGGGGACGACGTACGGTGTCACGACATATTGCTGCATATAGCCGTTGCCATTCATTGCGTTTTGGTTGTAGTCTGTCAGTGGTGCCGGCCGCTTCGCCATCTTGGCACCCTCGTATACCCACATCTAGCAGAAAACGAGACATTTAAAACTACGTGACATTCTTTATGTAAGTTTTTGTAGAGAAACAATATATATATACATAAAACAAATGTAGGGTCTATATTGTACATGTCTACAGACTACAACTATAGGCTAAGTCACATTTATAATTAAAACCGGACGTATTGCATATACTTTTAAAAAGGATCTCTTGTTCCCGCTAACGAACTCTAGGAAGTTACACATAACCGACAATAAATGGTTTGGGCAGCGATTTTGTGTTTTCACTAATCCACACATACAAGCGTTCATCGCCTTCTCCACCGCATCGCCCCGACGTCCCCATAACGGTATTATAGCGATGATGATAATAAAATGGTTTATTAGCTTCACATGCGCGTCGCGCAGTAATCAGCCGACGCGACGGAGCGCGCTGGAATAATTCAAAGCGTCCGGCTCCTAAAGCGCTCGCAACACTCCAATCTGGCGTGCCTTGCCTTTTACGTGGCCCGATTCGTCGCAGACAGCCCGGTACGCGTCCGCGTTTGGTTTATAGGAAACACCTGTCGTGCGCGCCGCCTAATAACCATATCGGCGGAATGCGCGACTTTATAGCGCACTTTGTGTTCTGCGAGTTTCGCTTCAGATGAAGTATGCAGAGA
Source organism: Paraescarpia echinospica (assembly GCA_020002185.1). NCBI lineage: Eukaryota > Metazoa > Annelida > Polychaeta > Sabellida > Siboglinidae > Paraescarpia > Paraescarpia echinospica. The sequence goes on from CM034535.1 coordinate 60,072,643, forward strand.
GGGAATCACCGTAAAGACTAGAGGGAGTAGGGCAAGGTCACGTGCCGAGGTTTGCTCGATTTGTGAAGCGACAACGCAGATTGATTTCGCTTAGTTTAGGAGGTAACTCTCTATGTTGAACAATGTAAGAGTCGTTGAATATCTCGTCAGGTTGCTGCGTAATAAGTGGACAGAAATTTCGTCTCACCTGCGTTGCCTCTGCTGCACTTCCGTTCTGGCTTTCGCACTCCCCGTTCACTGTCAAACAAAAACACACAACTTATTTAGCTGCATGGTGTCACCTGTTGTTGCCACACTTAGATTCACATTTATGACTGTGCAATCGTGAAGCTTCATGCGTGTACGTTGACACGTCTACATGTTACGAACGAATTTAATTATCTCATAACAAATCCATGTGTTAATTTATACATTAGTGTACGGCGCAGTGATTGCATTATGAAAGCGAGATATTATATATATATATATATATATATATATATATATATACATATATATATAAAATAATATATAATATAATATAATATAATATATAAAGATATATATATATATATATACGTGTATATGCACTATACATGTGGCTAAATCGGCGGTACAAGCGTGTGGCAGCAGGAACCAGGAATTATGTTTCCGGTCAGACCCCCGCACACAAATCACCGCTCCCTCCTCCTCCGGTACCGTCGGGAATCGCTTCCCTCAGCACCAATTATTTCCCCGTTCCGATGTGCGCGCTCTTCCGAATCAATTAGACGATTATGTGCAAAGTCGGCGCTCATTCGGCGCCGGCGAGATAACGCGCGTCATCGCGAGAGATAGCGAGAACTGATGCACGTGGAAAGGCGTCACGTGAACCTTTGGGCGAATGAACTGTGAGATTCTATACTTTCGCGGCGTTTTCTTATATGTCCCTTGTAACGTTTTAGTTTATATATATATATATATATATATATATATAACATATTAAAAATGGCGAAGGCTAATTCATAAAGTCGTTTATAAATGTTTAATTATTACCCGCGAAGAACATATGCAGTTTTCACTAATAAATAAAATATATGTTTACGCACATTACGATATCGATAATTTTTACATCTATATAATAATAATAGTAATACTATGTACAGTGTTTTAGTTCTACAGAAAGCAGCGACAGTCATAAATTACATACGCATTAGTAATAACAGTGTTGCGCGGATTAACTATGAAACTGCAGTCTGTATTTGCTGGCGTTGATAAAATGTCAACAATACCACGTGCGATAAAATGTCAATAACATATTAATAGATTGGTTCAGTGGAATCAGTTGATGTCCGACTTCCACGACTGTCGAAGTGGTTAAATACACAACGGTCCGTTTTAGCGACGGTTTTCTTTGGTTTGATTGCGCTCGCTTTGAACAGCGACTCAATTATTTGGCTATTTCTACGCGGCCGACCGCTGAGCGAGACGGGGTGAATGCTCTCATCCGAATGTAGTGTCCTCGGGATAACAATGACCATCACCCTAGGAACACTTCGCGTGTGGTCGCCATAAGTGGCATACACAAGATAAGTGTTTTTTAACTGTCGACTAATTTGGCGGCGCCAACGGCGTCAAGGCGACGGCGTCATGGTGACGGCGTCACGGTGACATCTGCAATGGCGTCGCGGTGTTGCCAAATAGGTGTCAGATTTTTTTGATGCCGCTGATAGACAAACGAAAAGATTCGAAGTGAACCTTGTGCATATACTGCGATTGCGCCGTCGAACTTCCGTTTCTATGCGTTAAATGTCCATCCTAAATGTTATGTTTTCATTCGTCTCATTTCAAACTTGTTTCACGAAATATCAAACCGATATAGATTAGCTCGTTTGCACTCGTTTGTCATTTTGTTTGGGCGAAATTATCGGTCAAACAACAACAAATTACCGGTACAAATCCGACGAAACATTGCATACGATTGTGATATTTATATTTCGCGAATCACCCAAACTAACGTTGTTCGAACATTTTAATAAAAGAACAAAAACTTTAATTAAACCAACTACGCATATAAAGCATGACTGTTGCCCTTCGTAATTGATTGAAGTCGTTTTGATAAAATAAATAGCCAATTCAGACACATTAAATGCCACGTTGCTATTTAATCATGTCTAGCATCAGACTTGCCCCGACGAAACTTTAGCGTACGGTCTTAACCAGTGAATAAATATTGACCACGCACGTTAAGAACTTTTCATCGCAAGGAAACCAACAGAATCAGAATCAGCCTACAAAACCCCCGCTAAATTACAACTACCTATGTCGAATTATGCTCGGTCAATTTCTCCGTGAAGTGGCTCTATATTGACTACAATGGGGAGTTGAATGGAACATTTTGGAGACCTCCACGTGTTTTACGCGGTATTTACCCCGACTAGGAGGTAACAGGCACTGGACAAGATAACCAACAAAAAGATGACATCGGCTGTTCATCGTAGCCCGCGCCAGCTGCCTTCGTTTCGACGTGATGAAACGACGTCGACTCGCACGAGGTAGAACCGGCACGTTTCGCCGCCCGTTCTTGACAACAGTTCAACTCACATTTCTCCGTCAATCGTTAGTCGGCTTGTGGCAACGCAACGGCACACCGCAACAAACAGGACACCGTGCAGCTGTCCGAAAGACAACTAGTTTGAAAACTATGCGAATTGCAAGTAAACAAACGGACTGTAGTGCTCAGAACGTGCTCTTCGTTGTTAGCCAATGCAGAAGCCGACAACAAATGTGCAGACGCAGAAGCACAACCGAGCGGGAGTGCCGACTCAACGCTGCCTTCGAAGCACGTGCGTTGACGCTAATCACAAGAGATAGAACGTTCTATTGCATTAAAGCAAGACGAGAGATGCATCGTATTTACTCGTCGAGTGATGTTCGTCCCCAGTGGTATGATGTTCCACGCAAACACGCACATTTGTTTTCGTGATTTTTTTCGGCTTGCCCGATTCTGTAAAGTTGCACGCTGACTTGATCGGATAACAATCCTGATAATTTAATTGTTTCGTATACAACGAAAATAAGTCATATGGTATTGTTTGTGGAATGTTTTCGAAAATATACTCTTTTCTGTGTATCATACATACTGGAACTGAACTGTTTACTGATAAAAGATTATATGTAATAAGGATTTGTAATAAGGATTTGTAATAAGGATTACGTTTAATAAAGGATTTATGTATGCGCATGCGTACGTTTGTGCGTGTGTGCTTGCGAGCCCATATCAATCATTTTCAAACGCGAGTGCACAAGAACTAAAATAACTGTACATTTCATGTATTAAGTGTTCAACGAAATTCAACTCATTCGCGCGACTGTTTCGTAGCACAACATTTGTCGGTCGCTTCGAATTACGCCGTTACGTCTTAACCCATCAATGGCCACTTCTACCACTGATTTGATTACGCGACGGGGCTCGCCTCAGCCATAGCTTAAATCGTTGTAAGAATTCCCCGTTCGACTCCGATCAGACACGTCCCCGGCCGCGGCGAAGCGACGTCGATGCCGATGACTGTGCGAGCGTGTGACGGCGCCTCCCCGGGGCCTCCACGGGAGCGTTTGAAGACCGAACACATCACTCCGGGGTCCTTTCAACCGCGCCACGCGAATCTAACATCGTTGATTATTGAACGAGCGGATGCGTCTAATGAATTGCGATAACGCGACTAATTTCGCGCAGACGCAGTTTGCATTTTTCGCAAGATGGCGCCCGGCTTCGTGACGCTCCGGCGTGTCTTTGTTGCAGTAACGACGCGAGCAACCTAATTGACTTTGGCGGGATGTATTTAGCAATAAAAGCTTTCTCGTCCAAACAGCGGCACGTTGAATCGTCTCAATCGGACTTATCCGTATACGGGTCCGTATATAATTTTCTCTCACAGAGAGCTGTTTATATATTATCCAAACACCGTGTGCATGTGCATCGCACGACACGCGGGACAAGTGCTAACGACATACATTCGGTTTTGTTTAATTTTTTGTTAACATAAATTGCTGCGAATTCCGATTTCACGCTTGCCCCAGTCGCGAGATTCGGTTAGCGTTCGGATGCTGCCAAGCGCGTAAACGGATGCAAATCATAGAACATTCGCTGTGTTGCAATGAGGTTCAGCCTGTCTTTTTGCATTTAGCTGAGATATAGCGTAAAGTTCAACTTAGTTCAATCACTTCAGTGTCGTCATCGCCTCTGGCAGCACGTCGACGCTATTGATCTTGTCCGACGTGACTCGGCGCGCGGATCTCGCTTACACGGCCAAAGAATACGCGTATTGATTGCGTTCTTGGCACATGCCAAATCGCGAGATTTGTTAATTAAATATTACATATTGTTATAGTCTGACGCGTCGTTATCGCTGCGAGATAAACGTCCACGCGGACTCGCTGCACAATTAGTAAGACCGTTATGATCGACGAAGGTGGTTTCAACGTCATTACTGTGCGCCTCGATTAGTGCTCACTGCTCACGCAGGTTTCTTAATCAGTTTGTATTAGTAGGCCCTACAGATCACTGAGTACAAATCAGTAACAGGATACATATATAATTATACCGACTACGTCATAATGTGGGCGACCTAGTTGCCTAGTTTGCCTAATTGTTTACAGCGCTCAGCAAAGCCTTTTTTAGAACATTAACGCCAAACCGACGTTTCTATGCTGGCACTGAGGGTCGTCACTGCCAGGGTGCTTGTCGTCATCAGTGTTTGTTTTACTTCCCAAACTGAGACGGGACCGACATTAACGTGATCTTCGAGTCACGAGGGATACACAGTCCTCAATGTTGAAAGCCAGTTTTTTACACCAAATATCATGCCTGCCACGCGGAAGTGCTAACCACTACACTAGCCGCGCTCTCTGTAAGCGGCGTTTCCGTGCGATATATGTTAAATAAATCATACATCCGAGGTATTTACTCTCCAGGATTTATGTCAAAGACAGACGCCATTTCATGCATTCTGGAGCAACGTATAGATATTATCTCAAGGACTTGTTAGAATTTAGAAAAGAACCATCAGCAATTTAGTGTTTTAATAAATTTCTTTGTTTGGCTCTAATGGGTGTTGTTTTTTTGCGGATAACCAGAACCCCCAGGGTATCCCCTGACTAATTAAAGTAAAAAGACGAGGCTGCCACCCGGTAATCCAAATGACACCCCATTACACGACGACCCTGTACGAGGGAGTATGTACTTATGAGGTGTTCGTATGACATCGGGCAGAGGAACGCGACAAGCAGATCGCGAGAATGCGCCGCCGGCGTCGACATCTCCCGGGAGCACTCAAGAGATGGTACCCACGGCGCGCGCCGAGTGCTGCCGATGATCTTATTAGTGGAGTATTGACAAGAGGGACCGACGGAACAGCAGGCAGGAGCAGCCTCCCGTCGTCAGCTCGTTGGTCCGCCATCATCGGCCTTGATTAAGATCGTTACCCGCACCCACCGACGCCACGTGACACGCAATTACATCAGTATTAGCGGCGCGCAACACAACTAGATTAGGCGACTATAATGGACAACATGGCGGGCTCTGCGAGGTGCCACTTAAACCGGTACGCGACTACACCGGCTGGCCACCGCATCTCGGGAGAGCCAGATGCCGCGTTTCATCGGGGGTAATCCGGAGCAGAAGCACCGCATCCTGATGCGTATAGACGGGATGTGTTTTGACAGACTAACGGAACGGCAACTGTTTTACCACGGGGTAACTCGCAGTGTCGACCAGTAACCGGGAAACGAGGTAATCCGATCCGGATTACCGGATTATACATCCGATCCAGATTACCGCAATGTCGCGCGTTGATATGTTTGCTGCATTTTAAATACAGTTCTGCGTTGAAGTTCTTCAATGCTACTATGCGCCGGTAAAACACATCCACACATTTTAAAATTAATTCGGACTACAGTGTAATAGACATATGAACGATTTTCGGAATAGCAAGTCTTTTCCACATACATATAAAGCATTTTATCGGGACTTTAAATATATCATAAAATAACACAATAATCGGGGTACCGCGGTTGGATACAACAAACGCCTTCAATTGCCAGCTGACGGCGACGACAGCGACGCCATGTAGCGAAATCGATGATCGCGTCCCGGGCAGCCTAATGCGTGGGGCGGGAAAGGATAGGGGAGGGGGTACGCGCCCTTTAATCTCGGCGCTCGCGACAGTCGCTGGGCGCACTGCGGGATGTCGCGGCGACCAGTTTTAGACTTTATTAATTGGCCGGGGCTTGGTGACAGCGACGATAAATTACTTCTCTCGCAGCGCGCCACTGTTATTATGCATTTAATTTGTTTGAAACAATATTACTGCGAGGCGACTGTCAATCGTGATTGATTCAAGCCGGGGCGGCGAGAATGCGTCTCGCTGCGTCATAATGGACGCACCTTCCGGTGTGGAAGTATTCCAATAAATCCACTGTGCCGATCGGGTTTTTATGGACGCCCTTTCACCGTATGGCTCACCTGACGCCACCTTTACCGGCACCGCCGACGACACCGGCACACACGCCTGCCGTTATAAGTAAAGGCGAAATGTTAGTTGTTTATTGCGGTGATACGTTTATGAATATATATATATATATATAAATATATATATATATATATAGACAGATCCCTATCTAATGAGTATTGTATTGTTATAGTATTACTGTGTAGATAAACATTTACAGTTTCACAAGCATCTTAATTTACGGTTCGATTACTAGCAAAAATCAAAGGCAAACCACATGGATATGGCTGGGTGTACTATCTCTCTTGACACCACGCCAACATCTGCACAAGAAGTGACGCGAAAACCGCAGCTATACGCAGCGCTTTGGCGGCGTATAAACTTTATAATGCGCGTCATTTACACGCTGTCGCCGCTATTATCGTGGCGTCCACCGTCCAACAATAACGCGGACGAAGTGGCCATATCGTTCGCCGCGCGACTGTATGAAAGCATAATTTCCCCCATAAAACCGATTTATATTCGACTGCTTTCCGGCGCTCGACGGATCGATGCGCGGACGGGCGTTTGAACGAGCGTGCGGTCGCGTTGCCGTGCGGGGATGGCTCGCTGGGACGGGCTTCCGAACAAACGACCGGCTTCGTGCTCATTTTGCCGGGTCAAGCAACCAGTCGACCTCGCCTCCTGAACGTAGTGTTGCGTCTCGCGAGCGGCAAATTAGTCGCTTTTAGTTGACTTTCTGACCGTGTCATCGATTGGTCGAATAGGGTCAAATCAATCAGTGTTGTCATATATTACGTGCAAGCGATCGAACAGGGTCAACTCAATTGTCATTATATACGGTCGTCATATCTTACGTGCACGCAATACAAGCGTATAATATAGTACTAATAATCATATATTTAGAAGTAAAATATAATTTAAAATACTTATTTAATATAGGAGGAATGTGTTCTTATCAGAAAGACTGTCATCTCACTTTTTGAATAATACGTTTTTCGTAATGAAATTCGTAAATGAAATATCTGACGAAATCATAAATTGTATTTTTGAACGCTAGTGAGAGAATGGACTGACATACTAATTAACTAGCAATATGCTGTTGTTTTAACTAAACTGATTTCATCAGCTGTTCATAAAAGCCCAACGCAGGTGGTCGATAATTAATTATAGTATATACCCACACTGTTTCAAACAGCTATACCATCAAAAATAAAAAAAACGGAAAAATATGATGGTCAATACAGTTAAAACGTATGTCAAAAATTTAACTGTGTCATCATGGTCATCAGTGAAAAAAATAAAAAATTATCTAACAGAAAATATTATATATATAAATATTTTCTGTTAGATAATTATTATATATATATACTATGTAATCGGCGTAATTATATGTATATATATATATATGTGTGTGTGTGTGTGTGTGTGTGTGTGTGTGTGTGTGTGTGTGCGCGCGTGCGTGTGCGTGTGCGTGTGCGTGTGCGTGTGCGTGTGCGTGTGCGTGTGCGTGTGCGTGTGCGTGTGTGTGTGTGCAGATAATTACGCCGATCAGAAAGAATAATTTACAAATAGACACATACATGCACACGATTATGCCGCGTCGATCACCATCGAACTTTACGCAACAGAAAACGAAATTGGCTCAATGAAGTGCCTGCCTTCAAGGAAGTGCCTACCTTTTCCACTTTCCCTCTTCCGCTTGTTTGTGTATGGGTCTGGGGCGGCGGCGTGGTTGAGGGCCCCGGGGATACCGAGGAGCCCGCTGATGGAGTAGCCGCCACTGATGTTGGCGGGTTGACCGGTGTGAGCCGCCGGTGGCTGGCTGAAGGCGGCGGGCGATATGACTCCGGGTGGCTGCGGGGTGTCCGCCAGCGTCGTCGGCTGTTGTCCGTGTTGCGACTGTTGTACGACCTCCTTCGCCCGTTCGGCTGCCTTGTTCCTCACGATCCTGCACGCGAAAAGTAGTATGTAAGGGATTTTCGCATCCGGGGATGGGAGCGCCTTATTTGGGCTGTCCATGGTTCGTAGATTTATACAAAAAAACTGGTGATGTCGCATGGTGTTGTTGTTGCTTTAAAGTTGTGTTTTACCGCTAAGTTAACAAATACTGAAACGCCAAGTCATTATCTTCATAATATTTTTATTATGGAAGTTGTAAAAGCATGCGTCACGATAGACGAAAAAATCGGTAAGTTTAGTGATGAAGTAGGAACATGTAGTATCAAAATATTGGATCTGATCTATTTATTTCCATTGTTATCTTGTAGCTTAGTTTGTTCAGTTTGCAGCGTCAATTTATTAAGTTATTATTTGTTTTTGCAAGTATACATATATACACAATGTGGATTAATTCGAAATACTGGCAGGTCGATTGCTAAAACGAAAGCACATTTCTTGACTCAGTACACGCTTTAGAAATTTTTAATCAACTACACACATTAATTGTGTTAATATTGCGATACGTTTGTAGTATTTATAGTAACATTTAAATAATAATAATGATTATTATAACTTTCATGCGCGTAATATCGGAAGGTGACAAATTATGTATAAAGATTATTGTTTGTTTTATAAATATATTCATTATGGTTGATTAATATTCATATTTGATATTAAGTAAAAAACGGTAAAAAGAAAACTGCAGTGACGAAGAACGACAGGGAATGGTGGTTGTGAACATGTTGATTGGTCCATTATGTATTAAATAGCTACAACAGATTCGTGCGATCGAATAACTGTGCAGAATATATTTATTCAGGAAATAGTATGTAATGGTATATCGCAGTTTTACATTGTTATTGATAACTCTTACTATTATTATTATTACTATTATAATAAGCATAACATTATTTGTTTAATTAGTATTACATTACTGTAACAAAAAACACACAAGAATCGCGATATAACCTGCGTGATTCTGCGTGATTCTGCGTGATTCTGCGTCTTTACGAAGACCACAGCGTATATCAGTCACCAACATGTTTGCAATCTACGAGGGAAACCGCATTCGGGTAACTTCTCACACAAACCGAGGTCACATGTTTCCCCGAAACCTAAATTACGCTGGTGTTCCGTCTAGGGTGTAGGTATCTTCCCATTACAGACAGATATTGCCCGGACGTTCCCGTAGGCGACACTTCGCCAATCTGGTCCGTATTTCTTGCGAGCCATTTTGGTCTCACCACCCGGGGCAAACCACCCGTGCAACAGGCGCACCCGCTAGTTCAAGGCGGGGAATGAGGCGCGACTTGATGAACATTTAGTCTTCTAAACAGTGTTCAGGACGTCTAATTAGTTACCCACGGCCGCCCTAAAATACGTATAATTATTAGTTTTGTAAACAGGCCGGAGGCAAACACTTGACTTTAACAAGGGTGTCGTAAACATGTCATATTGCGTCTCCATGAATTATTATTGCGTAACTTACGATGTTTTCGTTCAGCAGAACAAAATCATAACCAACTGAATATGGTGGTGTATTTGACGCATCTTGAATGCTTTGAAATTAGTAGTTGAAGCGTATAGATGAATATTTAAACATTAAAAATCACATACATTTCGCAATACCCACCAGAGCGAAATGTCCTCAAAACAATACACACTAACAACAGCGTACTTCGCAGAAATGCCCTTCACATGTGATATGTCAGTGTTACAGATTGTCTAATGTCAGAATTAGCGGGCCTAATGCTGCATGCTATCTCAATGCAACGCATCGTTAGCCGCGTTTACACGTATATCGAACACGTCGTGTGGGCATCGTGCGAGTCGTTCAACTCGAAGACTCCAGCGACGCAGTCACGCTTGACGACACGCATAGAGTGGTCAGTCATGCGAGCGGTCACTCTGAAGTGAACACGCCAATTACGCCAGGTGTGATCTATTGTACTCTAACAAGTCGGTTTCCTGATGACTCTTGCTCAATACAGCCGGTGCTTTACCAATCGTACAATGACATACATTGACGCCGTTATAGGTAAATGATATAGCGCCGAAGAGATTGCAGTTTTCGACGCTCTCGTCATGACAGGAGGCGACGCGTAGTCACCTGACAATGATAGCAACCCCGTGACACGCGTCGACACGCTGGCTGGCAACGACCACCGGAGTTGTCGCCTTTGTCAGCACATCGGCGTTGACACGAAGCGTGTCACCAAGTAGTCAATAGGACAGTATACAGACGCTCTGAGGTATTGCACGGAGTATATTACATGTTGCAGGTGTACACATGGTAGGTTACGCGCGATACCTTTTTTTTTTTTTAAAGATTTGCCAAACTAGTACACTGTGAATAATGGCGATAGAATTATACACCTGCATTGAAAAAAAATGACAATGATGAAAACTAGTGTGTATATTAAAAATATATATAATATGCTATGTATTTGTTTTTTTAACATTATATATTTTAGACATCATTATTATATTTTAAACATCACATATTTTATATATATATATATATATGTATATATATATAACAATAATAATAATAATAATAACAAAAACATACAGTTTATTACAATAAACGCTTGTTGTTGTCAATGTTCCTCACATCAATAATACAGCGATTGCGCAGGAATACGTGTAAAGTGTAAGGTACACTTATTGGCAGTCTGCGCGTTCTGTCATTAGCGCTGTTATACAGGGAGGTCTTACCTGTTGATTGAGCTGACGCTGGGTACGTTCTCCTGGTCGCAGACTGTCTCCGACAGTAACCGGTCCCGGATCTCCCACGCGAACATTGTCGGGTTCTCCCGCTTATACGTGCAGATGGCGTCGACGACCTTCGGAGTCGCCACCTTCGGCTTCGAGCCACCGATCACGCCCGGCTTGATCGACCCCGTTTCGTAATACCTGCAAGCCAACGTCGGCGGTTACAGAAACCCGTCATCGGTCTCGCTAAAGTTTTACGTTTTCGAGATTCGATACCAACGTTGGGGGATTGCCGTTTTTATTTTAGACAGCTAGAAATAATAAAGTTAATTTGGAGCAAATATTGAAACATATATATATATACACCTGTATATAGTAATAAATTATGTCATCATATCATCGTCTCATCCAACATAAAGTATTATCGATATTAACCCATCAACGCATGTTACAAGGATTTTTAGTCAGTGGTCGTGGAAATCCGTGCGATTTTGCTATGGGATCCGAGGCATGGTCTCCTGGAAAAGTGTGAAAAATAAGTACATCTGACGGATTCTGAACGATTTCTAGCAACAACTTAATTATAAATCTAAAATTATCGAAGCGCAAGCGATTTTTTTTGGGGGACGTGCGCTATATGACTTTGTTTTAGGTGTAGTGTGCAGCACCGACGTGAAGGTAGCTCACGACCGCTACGGCGTGCCCTGTAATACGAGCAGCGACGAGAGCACCGCGGTTGTCGGACAGCGCGTTGACAGCTGCAATAACGGTTGCCGTTTCGCTTGGCGGCGCCGGGGTCGGCGGCGCGGCACAAAGCACGGCCCGTGGACGGCGCGCGGAAAGACGCAGGTGCCGCGGAAGGGTGTCGGGGCGGGCGAGGAGGAAGGGGCCGCGCCGATATACTACGACGCCGCCAACGAACCCCTGACGCGTGCCGGGCAGCGAGGCGGGAAACCAGACCCCCCCCGAGTTGATTCAGGGGCGGATTCACACCAGTTCACACGATCCACGGTGTTTGTAAATCACGACGGGGATAGAAATACGCTAACTACCCGTCGGCGGGAGACGATTTAGGGTGTAAGAGAATTGGAAATAAGTGTACTTCGTAATTTTATATTATTACACTTGGTGTTATTAGATGATACTGTTCTAAACAAAATATATATACATGTAAACATTACACAAACACATACACAAACACACACACACACACACACACACACACACACACACACACACACACACACACACACACACACACACACACACACACACACACACACACACACACACACACACACACACACACACACACACACACACACACACACACACACACACACACACACACACACACATGTAAAACGTACAAACAATCATACATACTTGCATATAACATATATGCATATATATATATGTATATATGTATGTTTGTATGTTTTATATATATATATATATATATATACATAATATATATATATATACATATATATAAATATATATATATATATTTAATATTTATATGTACAGGTGTATAGATATATATTTTTTCTTAGGAACGGTATAATCTAATAACACCAAATGTAATAATAATATATATATATATATAATGTACATGTATATATGATATATGCAAGTATGCAGGCCTATGTACGTATGTATACATTACATATCATAATATATACTTATCAATATATATATATATATATACATACATTAAACACACACACACATATATATATATATATATATATATATATATATACAAAATATATATATATATATTTAATGTATGTATATTTATATGTATATATTATGTATATATAATTGCACTGAATGAACTCAGTCAATCAATAAGGTCAACGGCGATATAATAGGTTACACAATTTGTTTAATAATGTTTGATGGTCACATCACCTGCCAAAATGGAATTCAACGGGATATACTGAGGAGAATGGCTGACGGAAAACTTGCAGAGGAAGACCAAGAATCATGCGGACACACAACTGCAATGCGTGGATTGGGAACATGAAATACGAAGACCTGATCAGAAGACACAACCCAGCCACGAGTGGCGATCCAAGAGAGCCAACCTCTCGAGAGAAGTTGCACTATTTGACGTTGAACTCGACCATAAAGCGCTGCTTGTAGTTATACGTGTAGTTATACTGCGGCAGTGTCAGTCCCTTCGTTTTGTCTCCTGTCAATTAGCACTTATTTGGGACGGAGAGACGTGCTTTCCCTACTCGCCGGCGAACATAACTCGGTTGGGAAAGCCGCTACCCAATGTGCTTCTAATTTCCCAGCTATTCTGCCCCCGGGCGCCGCCTAACGAAGGGAAGGTTTTAGTGCCGGGAAGAGGCGAGCTCAGACAGCGGCGGACGGGGCGAGGACATCAAAGGGGCGGCGGGTGTTGGGAGACTGCCGCAGTCGGGGGACACTGCAGCACTGGCGGAGGGAGGGGCCGAGAGATGGGAGAAGAAGGGATAAGAAGGGATAATAAGGGATAAGAAGGGAGAAGAAGGGATAAGAAGGGATAAGAAGGGAGAAGAAGGGAGAAGAAGGGAGAAGAAGGGAGAAGAAGGGAGAAGAAGGGAGAAGAAGGAAGAAGAAGGGAAAATAAGGGCGAATAAAGGAGAAGAAAGGAGAAGAAGGGAGAAGAAGGGAGAAGAAGGGAGAAGAAGGGAGAAGAAGGGAGAAGAAGGGAGAAGAAGGGAGAAGAAGGGAGAAGAAGGGAGAAGAAGGGAGAAGAATGGAGAAGAAGTGAGAAGAAGGGAGAATAAAGAAGAAAGGAGAAGAAGGAAGAAGAAGGGAGAAAAGGGAGAAGAAGGGAGAAGAAGAGAGTACAATGACGGGAAGACGCGGAGAGTGAGGGGGTGGAATGGGAGAGTAGAGAAAGTGAGGGGTAGAGAGAGAGGGGGGGAGAGAGAGAGAGAGACAGACAGACAGACAGACGGAGAGAGTGAGAGAGGGAGAGAAAGAGGGAGACAGAGAGAGAGAGAGAGAGAAGGGGGGAGAGAGATGGAGGGGGGAGAGAGAGAGGGGGGGAGAGGGAGAGAGATTGAGGGGGAGAGAGAGAGAGAGAGAGAGAGAGGGAGAGAGAGAGAGGGATAGAGAGAGAGAGAGAGGGAGAGGGAGAGAGGGGGGAGAGATAGAGAAAACGAGTGGGAGAGTGGACATGACAGTGGAGCGAGGAGAGAGAAGAGAGAAAAGAGGAGAGAGGAGAGAGGAGAGAGGAGAGAGGAGAGAGGAGAGAGGAGAGAGGAGAGAGGAGAGAGGAGAGAGGAGAGAGGAGAGAGGAGAGAGGAGAGAGGAGAGAGGAGAGAGGAGAGAGAACAAAGGACAGAGGACGCGAGAGGATAGTTGAGGTTTAGCTTAATATAACCGACAAGAACGATTAACCTTTGACAGAACAATTTTATTTTAGGTTCACGTCATAAATTAAGCTGAAGGCCCACCGCACCAACGACGCGAGTTAAACAAAACGACACGCATCATACAACCAATAACAACGCCGTCAGTATTTAATCTCGACAACATTTCGCCGAAGTTATGTACAACTTTCATTCCATGCAAACTGCCGCCTTTAATCCCGGGGGACGATCACCGACCTCTCTCCCGCGGGACTCCCGGTAACGGAACCAGCGCAATCGTAGATTCGATCAATCAGGCAGCTTCAGCGTTGCCGTGCCAACATCCGTTCAAATAAAATATCCGGCGTGAATGTACGCTCAATCCCACCCGTTTCCCGGCTCCCTTGGTCTGTTGGCGTACAACCGAACGCCACTACTCGTTCCTCGGCCGCTGGAATCGACTTCATTTACGGGGATGTGTAGCCAAGTCCCACACCGCCCGCGGCAAGGCCAGGGTGATGACAGCCGCTAGTTATACACGTCGTCTCCAATATCGCAAGAGAGTTTTAGTATGCAAAACATCGCTGGTGCTCAAGGAAAACCTGTTTCTCATTAGTTTTCTCATGACGTACTACACAAACGGGGTATGTACGCATAGTTGCGACGTCTCGGGCGAGTTCCAAATAATATTTAGCGCTTTACACGTCAACTCTGGCATACATATATATGTAGTGGTTCATCTCAACATCTAGTTTTCTCCATATATTCCGGTACGAACTTGTATCGTTCATGAATGAGGATCTCTAACATAAAATATAGCAATTTGTTATTATTAAAAATCGTATCCTTGTTTATCAAGGATACGATGAAAGTGGCCGTAACATTTTACTGTTTGTGTAGAAACAATTTCCGAAATGTGGCTGAATGTTGAGAATTATACGCAACAATATATATAGTATATTATACATAATACTATCGATATTGTGTAATACACACACACGTACACACGCACGCACGCACGCACGCACGCACGCACGCACGCACGCACACACACACACACACACACACACACACACACACACACACACACACTTACACACACACACCACACTCCACACACACACACACACGCGCGCGCGCGCGCGCACACACACACATAATATATATATATATATATATATAATATATGTGTATATGTATATATATATATGTACAGTATATATAAAGCAAAGCTGATCATTCGTAGACATTGCAACCCCTGATGCCGCTCGTAGACACACCGATCCCCCTCCCTCGATCCCCCTCCCTCGGCCCCCACACACGCCGTTATCCTACACCACTTAAAACCAAAATTCACAGATTCGATTCGTCAACGCAAACACGAAGGCCGCGTTGCCAATTACACGAAGTGGCGTTGGACGCCTCCGGTTACAACTCGGCGAAATACGATAGCCCGAGAACACACGTAACATGCCCGCAACAAATCGGACGTTTTTGCGGACTTCTTACGCCTACAGGATTGGGTTGTTTCGGGGTGTGCGTAACGGCAGTTTAACTACCGCCTACTCCACCAAGCACAGATTAACAGCGATCGCATGCGAAAGGATTTAAAATGGCGCGTACGCGAAGGCGTCGACGCGTTATGACCTCTTATATCAACTCAGTAACGACGCGCATTCCGACATCAAAGACCGATGCGGATCCCGATTAACATTCGGAGGACATTCGCAGGCATATCAAAGTGCAGCTACGCCCGGGAAACGACGCGACCAAACGGCGATCTCGCGATTATTTCATGCCTCGTCGCAGTACGCACGCGACAGCGTCCAGAGGAGTGCGAAGCTTTGAATAATAAACTTATTCGACGAAAACCTACATACCGCGCATTGAAGCGGCCTGCGTGACACAGTCGCCAATGTCATTGTTTCAATATCTCGCTGCCCTGTATCGGGTTACTTAATCGGCAAGGCCAAACAGCTTATTGTGGAACTTCGCTTGGTACGTGACGCATCCGTTGAACGAAAACATTATCTCACGAATCTGTTTGCAGCGACACGCCATGAGATGCGACAACTACATGATGGTGTATGGCTGGTGTCTGCTTCCTGCACGAGTCCGGCAGACAATGTCCGTATTCAATGAGACACCCAGACGTGCGTGCATGCGTTCGTCTGGCGACAAACGGTGCTTAAACGCGGCCAGTCTGACCCGACGCATCCACCCACCGAGTAGAAATCTGGCCACAACAAACCGTACGTGACACTGGGTTATCGGGATAAACATGTCTATTCTGGTGCGCGCCAACCGTGTTCGAGACAATAGCACTTGCATCGCGTGATTACCTCATTATTAGCCCCCCTTACAGCAGTGAATAGCTCGACGAGTTGCACGCTGTTGTGAATATGAATAAAGTATCATCTGTCAGCGCGGGTTGTCGAGCCACGGTTCACGGGTTCTGCACCGAGTTACGGAGCTGTTGTCCAAGTGGCATTATATAAGTCGACAGGTAGCACGAATCACGGAACAGCTGTTTATATATCTGTGCGATACAACTACCGCCCCCCGAGAGACAAAATCCGGACAGTGTTGTCATATGTCTATTATAGTTACAGACCCATCTAAATCATCGACGTATTTCATCTTTATAGGTCTTCCGGGAAGTGTTTATACGCTAAAAATAAAAACAAATAAAAAAAACCGAAAAATAACTAGTATCCACAGTTTGGCCAATCTCGAGCAGGCACAGGTTACAGGCACAGGTTACAGGCACAGGTTACAGGCACAGGTTACAGGCACAGGTTACAGGCACAGGTTACAGGCACAGGTTACAGGCACAGGTTACAGGCACAGGTTACAGGCACAGGTTACAGGCACAGGTTACAGGCACAGGTTACAGGCACAGGTTACAGGCACAGGTTACAGGCACAGGTTACCGATTCACACTTTCTCGACAGTTGTGGCCGCTTCGGTATCGTCGTATTGTGTTATTTCGGTAGCAGTGGCAGTATTTTTTTTTTGTCGTCACCATTGCCCTCCATATGTAGTTGCGCTTTTGCACTATAGCAAGCCACTGAAGGCAACAGCGTATGTGCGTGGTCACCGTAATTGGCATCAATTATAAGACAGGACAACACCACCGACAACGACAGCAATATGCGTGTAACTGTCAACGCTCAACCGACCGCTAGCAGGACATCCGCGTGTTCCGTCGACCAGCTGTTGCGAACGTCGTAGCAACTTCCAGCTGGTCAACGCCGGATTTAGGCCTATGGGTACCGCTGGGCAGCGATCGGCCGGACATTGTATTAAAATACTTCTCACTCCTTCTTACCTTCTACTATATACAGGGACTTCACAGCAAAGTACAACTTTTTCCCATTTAGAACACAAATTTGCATTATTTTACGTCTAAAAGCGTTTCGACCCCACAGAAATGACCTAAACAGCGTTCTGTGAAGGCTTCCGTAAAATATATTGTGGGAGCCCTGCACTGCGGCTGGCAACTCCGGGCAAAGCTTTCCTCCGTCGTCGAAACCGCGACGAGTGAGGCATCAATACAAAACACAAGTCATTCACTAACTACTATGCGACTGCGGGTCATGCACCGAAACAATCAAGTAGACAATATTGGAAATGCACAAAAACATATATAAACAAAAGAGTGCCCGTAGCAGTATGGGTGCGACCAGGCCATGAAATGGCCTTCCGCGAGAAATGCGAGAAATAAACCCGTAAAACATCATAAATAAATGATGCGCCGTCCATATTACGCGGTGCGGGATAACGTACTATATTATTAATGTGTGACTGCAATTGTGCTGATGCAAAGTGGTTGCCATATATTTCGGTCTGTTAATTTGCCATATAACATGGATCGTGGTTCAGACACATAATTGCTGATACTGCGCGCACGTGTTCGTTGACAGCAGCACCCTGACTAAGCCAACGGCGTCCTTACCTATTTACCATCTGCTTTTTTTCTCACAGGATGGCAATCTTGCTAAATATCTTATCTTGTTGAACGACAAAGCGCTGCGTGTTGACCAACAGCTTTGTTTCCGTTCATTTCCGGTTTCATCTTACAATTCAATAGGTATGCACTTGCACGTTTTGGATGCACCGCCCCTCATAGATTGCCTCACATAAGCAAAGATAATGATACATCTGTCTTGGACAATTCTGCATTGTGTATAGAATCTATGATTATAAGGTATCCGCGTGCTATATTTAGAACACGGTAACCGCGTAGTCCTCATATCCGCTCGCCGAATGCAACATTTCGGTGTTGTGACCGCATACGTATATAAGTCCGTTATCTACCGGAGAGAAATAGAATAAATAAAACGACTTCGGTGCAGATTCGATAAACTGGAATCAATTAAGTTGGGCAACTTCTATGTTCAATTGTCGGTCCAACAAAGGGAAAGTAGGAATGAGGATTCGGAACATGTTGCGGACCTGGCCAAATTGTCTCTTGTAGTCGATATTACTATATATTCGGGTAAATCGTGCAGTGCGGGCCAGAACGGGATTGTAACAGTTGTTCATTTTTAAATATTAAACGGACGTTTCTTACCATATATAGGGAATCGATATATATATATATATATATATATCGAAAATTCATAAGGCACCGCCTTTAGGCAGACGGCTGCTTTTAAGCAGACCAAAACCGGTTGTATGGATATTAAATACCTTTTATTTAAAAAATAATCGAACTGTTAGTGTAGGCGTACATAGTATAACTAGGCATATATCAATATCAATAATTATTTGCACCCCAACATATTTTTGTAATTTTTGAGAGCATCATTCTCGGAGGTTATACATAATATCTCTCATAATGGAGCGGTCTGCGTATATGCAAGTGGAGCTGACTGTCCCAGCCCCTGTCGGCCGGTGTTCCCTCCTGGCCTTGCTCCCGACCACGTCCCGGAGCAGCCTCGGCCGATCTACGGCGCCGGAGCCCGCGGACAAACACCTCGTCATTGTCGCCGACCCGAACCGCAGTTCACCTTTCATTCGGCCGGTCTGCTGGGAAAACTGATTAACTACGTCCCACGATGCGTCTTTCCGTCACCATCCCCGACAGTTGATTGATCCGGGCAAAGACGGACTCCAACTCTGACGTCAGCGCCTCTAGCCGCCACTTCAATCGGCCATGTGACCTTGCCGCCACAGGTCAGCGACAGGGGGCGCCGAAGCGACATTTACGGGCGTACCAGCTGTGCCGACAATCGGCGGGGCTTTTGTTGTACGCGCCACTTTCTACGTTCGCACGGGGTAGTTAGTTATATGACGCGACGAGGTCGCTTCATATAAACCACGGGATACAATTTGGAAATGGCGACATATCAATTATAAACAGAGTTTTTTCTACATTCATACTCATGCACCTTTTCCCGTTATCTCGTACAGCCGTAGTCACGAGTTATCTCGCGTGTCTTGCCAGATGCACACTCAGCTTTGTAAACATCGTAAATAAAATTATGCGAAACTAAATCTGAAACGGTACTGACCTGCCGAGGATTTTGCTAACGCATCCGTGTGATACTCTGAGTTGGCGGGAAATGTCACATGGTCTGACTCCTTGGTGCGCGAGCTCAACGATTCGCTGTCTCACGATGTCCGGTAGAGGGCGTCCGTTAACGAACACTCCTCCTAGCTGGTTAACACCGCCGTGACCTGAAACACCGAGAACGTCATAGATAAATACTATATAATTATGCTGTTATCACTTAAGATCTCATCAAAGTAGATGCACTCCTTATTGTGTGATTAAATGAAAGATAACATAAAATTACTATGATAATCTTGTCTGTGACGGCGTCGACGATCGTGATAACGAATAAAGGCTTACTAAAATGACATTAGGAGGTGTTATTAAGAAGACAAACCGAGCGATACCGTTATTCGCACAAACGGTTCGGAGAGCCGCGTGACTCTGATCAAAGTGTAGCCAGTTGCTTTTATGTTTAAATATGACCCTTGAACCGCTAAAACCAAACAATCTCCTACGTTTGTCTAATTTAATCCACTGATCGGCGCTACAAATATTCTTGCAAACCGTTTTGTTACAGGTCTCAAGTCGATACCCACGTGTGACAGAACGGAGTCCCACCGATCCTAACTCGTGTTTACGCCGCCAATCCGCACGCGTCATCGATCGTGTATTTGTGCAAGCGGACGTGAATCCGCGCAACAAAGGTTATGGTCTGTGCTAAAATAGATTGTATCATTCTTTACAAAGGCCACAGATGTGTGTCGACAAATGTGCCGGATACAACCCGAGGAATACGGCGCAGCTAATTTCGAAATGTCATGTAGAATTTGTCTCTCAAAGTGTGCATAATCTATAGGCACAATACTTGCATGAGAAAACAGGGAGTCCACATTTACGATGTGGGGGGTGTACTACAGTATATTAAAAGGTGAGGATTGTAGTATAAATAATCTATCATCAAGACTATGGACCCGGTATTTTAATGTTAATAATTATGTTGGCTATATTTTGTATAACAAAGAATTTATTCATTAGACCTTATATATATAACGCGTGCACAGTTCGGATCCAGACATTACTATATAACCCGGAAATTGGCACGCGGAGTCTACTGTAACATTCCGGTTAGGTTTCCGACATATGGAGCTTAGACCGATCATGTTCTTCCTGGACCACCCATCGACCGACCGAAACATAAGCTGTGCCACATTAACCAAATCTACACGTCACTTTTCCTAGATTTGGCACGGTATCGAAACAGACGTGATGTGAATCAACCACAGTTACCAAGTCACACAGCTAAATGCTTCCTGCAGCTCACTTCGTATATACAGCAGCGCCGGAGGAAAAAACAGGCGTGGGAAAATGAACAGCTCGGAACACCGTTTAACGGCAGGATTTCAAGCTTTCATCACCGGCACGGTGTCGTGACCTCCGACCCTGACACGTACTAAATCTACCCCAGCCAGCGGAGCCGTAGAAGCTGTGATCTCGCAGATCGGATGATTGAACGCTTCCCTATTATGACTATCGAAGCAATTTGTTTACTTCCGACGTTCTTGAAGTTGTAAATTGCCGACGACGCGACTGGCGCTTGTGATAGCATGATAAAGACTAAACGATCAGCCGTATCAATCTGTTCTCGTCGTCCGCCCAAGTTATAACCCGTCTACGGGCGGGGCGTTTTTTAATACGCTTCTTGTTTTGCCTGTACCACCAAATGGGCGTCTTTTTTTAGAAGGTAAGCACACAAGCGCTGAATTGCCAGCCTCACCCTGTATAACAATCACACTGATTTGTATCAAAGAACGGGTAATACCTTGTATGACAGGTTTACTTCTGACGGGAGGAGAATTGTGTTTTTTTTATCGTGCCTGACACAGTTTTCGTCATGTTTACACCCTAACGCAATGGTATAGATGGTGGTGAACTAGTTTACATGCCGTACTGGAGTAAGCGGCACAGTTTATTTTATGTTGGGCGAAGTTTTCGCGTGCATGGACACGGTATTTTCCCGTCTGATTGCTCCATGCAAGGCAACAGTAGTATCATAGAACAGCTAAACTTCAGAAATAAAAACCAGAATTAATATACCATAATGTGCAGAAGTTCTTTTTATGTCATAAATGCGGTGTCTTTTATTATGTTTAACGAATTTGTTTGGATTAATTCGGACAATATGAACGACAGCACGGGAAGTATTATTAAACATAAATTGTCCAGATAACCTCAAAGGAAAATGTTTGGGTAATATCTGGGTGAATGCAGGTAACGGAATTGCTTGCATTGTATCGTACACATCTCTACCAAAATAACCCTTTCAATGACAACTATGCTATCGGATGCACAATGCACAAGTGGAACTAACTACAACTTCGCGCCTGTCAATACGTAAATCAGCCAGTAAATTGAGCATATGCAAAGTAATTAATAAATTATACTTTCCACGAACTAGTAGTATTCAAAACGGGTAATTTATTTAGTAAAATTACTCGACGCATAGGCAAATACAGAGTTTTAGTTTTATTTCTCCCTGGAAGTTATATCTATTTGCGTGCAATTTTGACTGACGTTGTAAAGTGTATACACTATAAATATATATATATAGGGCCTATATATATATATATATGTATATATATATATATATTCTACAAGTCGAATGATATATTTAACATGTTTATTATTTATACAAGGTACATATCACTACCATTTGGCATATTGTGTCAGTCAATCCGAATAAGTTACAACTATGGCAGCAGTTGTGAGAAACATACGGACATAACAAGTTCATAATGTTAAAAATTCCGTTAATTAGTCATCGAAACAGTTAAACAATTGCGTCACATTGTTACTCGACAATATATATACATACATATATATATATATATATACACTGTATATGTAGACCTTGTAAATACAGGCATATCGACATTCGGAGAGAGCGAAATAAACGACATTCGAACATACATATATACATAAACAAATGCAATGCGCCAACCACATTTGAATTCCTGCATGTTACACACACGCGCGTATCTTACAGGACGTACGTGTGTTTATGGTATCCTTTCGAAGATATGCATATTGACAGGTGCTAGTTAGCTAGCATATGGAATTATGGAGTTTCTGACTTTGAGAAAATGTTGTCCTGTTGAAATAAACTACATTACACCTACGCCGTATAGTTGCTATTCTAAAGTAAACAAACACAACCTTTCTGAGGCACATTAACTTTTTGTATTAAACATTATAATGGTTATCGTAAAATGAACGAGCCGAATCTTCCTAAAGCATATTAAAACACGTTTTTGTCTTACACAATAATCGCTTTGGTGTAACAACGCTAAATAGTGATTCATTGTCCAAAACAACGACATGATGACGTCACGCGTCACACTGTGTCGCCTAGCGGTCTGTCGCCGACTAGGGATTACATGCCTGGTTAGGCGGGTTAGTGGGCGAACATGCACTAGCTTTTGGGGTCAATAGAACCCGGCGGTTCGGTATTCAGGTATAGACGTAGACGGCAATGGCGTTCGTACAAAGAACAGTTATAGATATACGCCACAGATAACTATTGAACATTTCCCCCGAACAAACACCATATACGTCGGCGGGGCAGTGCCCCCGTCTGAGTGACCACGCAACGGGAAAGGTTCTTGAAAAATAGCGGTGTGTAGACCGTGCTAATAATAATAGAAATTGCGGCCGAAAGACGAAAATTGAAAACACCCCGCAGGCCTGGATTATTGAGCAAATCATTGGACAGATCGTCGTTGGTGATAATCTGAATAAACCGCATAATGTAATCGCGCAATCGCGTAGGCGCACTCGTTTGTTGGCTTAGAAAGTTCGAATAGGTAAACATGAGTCTTAGGAATACAACTATAAATAAAACACTTTAAGTCTGCACAATTTGTATTATGTTTACCATCCACAATCGCGTGTTTGCGTGTGTTAACTCGAACGATAAGTCGATAAGATAGGCTATCTGTAATTATGTATTTTCTTCGGTTGGTGTAATTTCGTTTGTATAGTACAATAATGTTAAATGATCGCAACGGTGAACTCCCGGTAAGAAATCCGTGAGCCATTTGCAAGGAGCAGCTTTATTGCTCGTCTACCGACTGATGAGTACCGTCTTACATACGTTATCATGATCGAATTAATCTTAATTTAGTTGAAAAAATCGACGCCGACTCTCCGTAGCCGGTTCGTGGGAGAAGATACACCGCGTAAGACATGAGAGGTGCGAGACGGCGCTTTGATGTTAATCTGCATGCATTTGGCGTCTGAAGGGGATAATCTCATTGGCAGACGAGCTGCCAAGGAAACCGACGTGAATTCTAAATCACTACAAGGTTCGGCTGATTTCTCTTCGTCCTATGTTAGTCCTCTGGAACTTTCCCGTGCAGTGACACACGCCCACGTATACGCCCCAAGGCGCGCAAGACACCGAAGTCAAAGACACACAAAAACGCTACAGAAATTCACACTTCTGTGTCGGTATATATATATACACCACAACGTACCTGCCGACTGGGTGTTGTTTACATGTAATTAACTCAATAAGTACGCTCTGGAAGTTGATGCCTTTCTCAGTAACTCGTTAAGTTGATTCTTTTCATAACAAACGTTTTGCTCTGCATTTGTCATGACTCGCTATTATTACCCCGAAAACACAGGAAGAACGAGTGTGCACGCGCCGGACACATGGATAGTATCATTTACGAACTAATAACTTATTCTACGAGCCCCACTGTTGACACTGAAAGCCAACAGGGACGGTTATCTTCTCTCCAGGTGGTCGCCGTCATTGCGTCACTGTGATTACCGACGTGACATCAACACGATCGCTTTCGTCCGTCCATCTGATCCGGGTCGACACCCAAAATACAAAGATGTGCACGGGTTTAATTGGTTTTCCGTAGTAGAGTTTTGCATATAGGCCTGAATTGTTCTATAGATAGATATACAGCATTCCGACCGCAACGTATTCTCACGTGTCATACGGGTACGCAAAACGCGTGTGTATAAAGAGTAGAGTTACCATGATAAAAAAAACACCTGTGTTAGTCAGTATTGCATTATTAGGCTAACACAAACTGGACATAAATGGCCACGATGACTACAACTGAACGTTGAGATTGCTTCACCGTTGAATCTTATCTACTCTTATATACTTGTATAAACCAATACACATAAGTTTCGAACGGCGCTTATGTGCAGGTGTAGTAAAGTGTTATGTTATAACAACTCAGTAGTGTAAAGATAAAGCACAACGAACAGTCGAAATCATAAATACCTATTTTGTCATCATAAAACGTCTTGATTCCGAACGAACGAACGAACGAACGAACGAACGAACGAACGAACGAACGAACGAACGAACGAACGAACGAACGAACGAACGAAAGAACGCCTATAAACGCTCGCAAGGCCATGTGTTCTTGCAGACGCAACGAACCATGGTTGGGCGCTTGGCATCCCGACACCACGCGACACAGTGGTACACAAACGAACGTCGAACGATTCACAAACTAACACACACGTACCTGGCGCAAAGACCAACACGGCGGCAGCAGTGGGCGAGGAAGCCGCAGACTCGGCCGATATCCACGGTATTGCTGCCATTGCTATCATGATCCGACCGGACTACTTGCGCCCGGGGTAGCTAGCAACGCGCGCGGGTAGACTGATGCCAACACCCAGCAGCCATACGACGACATATTACATGTTTCCGGAACGAATCATACGCGTTCATTCACCGGGGCGTCGGCGTGATATCGAGCCGCTCGGTTGGGCGGCGACAAAGCCCGGGGACCCGTCGGACCGACGGAACGAGTGGTCCTCGATCCGTCCCGTGCCAGTGCCGCACTGGTAGATGACGTCGCCAATCAGCCAATCAGAACGTGCGATTACGGAGCCGCTGACCGTTGTTATTACGCCGACTACGATGAGTAACCGCGTGCCTTTTTAATTATCAAACGGTTCCTTGTTGTTCGCTGCGTCATTGCTCTCGGAAGAGTGCGTTAAGGACTAAGTACGAAGTCACGACCTCGCCCGGCAATTGTTTATGTGTCAGAAACGTTTACCGTCCGACAACCGAAGGGTGACAAATTATGCATAAGAACAACCGCGATCTTCGTCATCCCCGGTCGTCGGGTAACAAGCAATTCGTTGACGCAATCGTGACATCAGTTCGACAAACTGCATCGGACGGCCTAGCTAATATCGTTAAAGCAAACGCCGCAGCCTCTATTCCCGTGTCTCTGATGGAAAAAAAGGGGATACTAAACCCAGTACAGGGAATTGACGTACAACGGGACCTATAAAAGCAGTCGCTCACGAAAACGGTTCAAACCGTCGCTGGAATTAATGTGCAGCTTCCCGTGCAGCCTTTATAACAATAGTTTCCGTGGGGTGATATATGGGCAGAAGGCGTGGCCTGGTGGGGTAATTAATACACTCCACGGCGCGGGACGCCGAGAACTTCTGACCCGGAGTCTCGCTCGCTGACAATGGCGCATCCCGACTGAGTCGAGCACTAAAAAGCTCACACTGTCTCTACGTGGAAGTCATAAATAAAGCAGAGATCATTGACACCAAACCAAGCAAATAAATACCCGGCGTAATGTGCCGACTCTTACGAAAAATGTTAATGGGCCTGAAAACACATAAAAGTAAAACCCGCACACAATTAGTTTTTATACATATGCGTGTCAGTGTGTATATGTACACGTGTGTATACGCACGTACACACACACGCACACACGCACACACACACACACACACACACACACACACATATATATATATATATATATGTATATGTGTGTGTGTGCGTGCGTGCGTGCGTGCGTGCGTGCGTGTGTGCGTGCATGCGTGCGTGTGTGTGTGTACATTAATATATACACCCACATATATACACACACACACATACACCGTGATTACACACATGTATAATGTAATATGTAAACATCATTATATTGTAGATTATCTTACAAGCAGATTTAAAACTCCGCCATATGTTAAGTGTTACCCATCGTGATCTGACATTGCAGAATGAGATCTGACGCAGCGTGCCGTCAACACACATTGCATATTGATAAGGTATACTATAACCAACGCTTCACGGAGCCTGTAATTGCCGCGCGCACGCACCGGCGTGGGGTGAAAGCTCGCGGCAGTCGTCATAAATGATTCAGACACCCGGCATTGAAATGTCGCGACACTTTCGCGACGTATTGTACCGTCACCAGCGAGTCGACAGGCTTTAAATTATTGATGTGACGAGAATGTCATCCGCGCGCGTTTCACCCGCGCGTTTAAAGTAGGCCGAGCGCTGGATGCCGGTTGAACCGTGGACACAAATCGGACACGCTCGCACGGACGCAACCAATGATGGCGCAACGCCGACACCTGTAGCGCTAACACGGGCCCAGCAATGCCCCGGCGCGGGCAGTGCCGTGACTCGCGGCTAAATACCACATGTATGTGTGTGTAGCGGGTACAGACTTGTGTCAACGCACGTACAGTCGACAATGCGTAGCGTGATCGCATAATTTATATACTCGCGTGGCAACGGTCGACTTGTCACCAAGCGTGTAAGCAACGCAAAACACCGTAGATTACCTAAATTTCCGTTGTTTTATTCAGATATTCAATATTTGCAATTGGTCAAGATTACTATGAAGTAAAAACCGTGGAACTGTGACATACTTATTGTTTTTTAATTACTGCGGTGATGCGGATATAAGTCTAATTTAAGCAATGCAATATTAATTTAAGGTTGTAAGTAGAATTTATATCATCTTTTAATATTTGTTCTACCGATTTAAATAACACATTTGCAATTACAGTTTCTTCTAGTAGCATATGTTGTATGTATGCATTATAACTCACCAATTATGTCGGAGTTTGATTGTGTTATTTGTGCGATGAGCTGTAGTTAATA
Organism: Paraescarpia echinospica; assembly: GCA_020002185.1. Taxonomy (NCBI): domain Eukaryota; kingdom Metazoa; phylum Annelida; class Polychaeta; order Sabellida; family Siboglinidae; genus Paraescarpia; species Paraescarpia echinospica. The sequence continues at coordinate 60,100,579 of CM034535.1, forward strand.
TAATTAAAATTAAAGTTATATTTTTACAAAGAATACATGTTATTAGATCACGACTACACACATATGCTAAATGAAAAAAACTGTTGTACAATAACAGCATGAAATTTAAACATAATATAATTTATTTTTTTAATGTATACGCACATGTATTTAAACACAGTGAAGTGTTATAATATACCCTAACATAGAAACAGTATATGAGTTTCACTAATTAAATAAACCGCAGCCATAACACTGCTTTGTGTCTATATAAATTTTACGGCATTTTATTTCTAAAACTAAATTTTAAGTCGTAGTTTGTATTTATTAAACCTGAATTATAAGAATATTATGTAATTACAAAAGGCAATTATCAAAGTTAGTTGTTATTTACAAAATTGAATTGTATATATATATATGTGTGTATATATATATATATGTGTGTGTGTGTGTGTGTGTGTGTGTGTGTGTGTGTGTGTGTGTGCGTGCGTGCATGCGTGCGTGTGTGTATGTATTGTATGTATTTATTTTATTTTCAAAGATGAACTGCAAGTTAAACTAATTTAATTCTTATAGTTCAGATGTCTAAGTGAACATAAGTAACACGTCCGTGTGTTTCTATATTACAACTCTTACATAATATATTATAGTTATATTTTTGCAAGTTAATATGCCACAATATATACTATATATTGTGGCATATTAACTTGCAAAAATATATATTATATTTACTTCTACACAACTACTACAATGTTGTGTGTTTAGGAAAACAATTAAGTATCACCAAGCGTAACAACATAGTTTGCTAGATAAAAGCACTTGTGTTTATTTCATAATATTAACAGTTTGTTTTAATGTGTATATATATATATATATATATATATATAACTTCTACTGCATATTTATTTGTTATATTCCTACACACAGACTTGAAATTATGTAGCGACCGAAATAATTAACAAACGTGTCAATGTCATGTATACGTAATACAAATAATGAACACACGCGCTTTAAAAAATTGCTTAATCTTCATCGACATTTTGTGATAATATTTTATCACGAGACAGTGATACCTTCTGTTATTGATGCTTCATAAATCGATGATTAATTTTGAACTACCACTGTTATCATTGTTAGAATACTGTTGACTAGTTTTGTACTAGTCGACGAGTCGTAGCAACGTACAACGGATTCTATCTCGGCCATGTTTGGTCGGGCGTCATGTACTATTATTATAACATTTTGTGATTATTTAAATTATGAATCAACGTCTGGCGGCACTAATGATCCAGATCGGCCAACGGACGCGCTCTAGCCAATCCGAAAGTGGACGTGACTGCAGAAACGGAAAGCATTACTCAGCGCAGATACGCGACTTGTTTATTCCTTTCTCTCAATTATGCCGTCGAGTGTCCTAATTTAGTTTACATCGACGGCTTAAGTGTATTACGACGCATCAAGGCACCCGGCTTATCGTGCGGTGAATCAAATGATTAAAGCGACCCGCTGGGCGCATTTGTAAACCATCCGGCACCGTCGACCGCGCTGAGCTCGCCGAATTTCTACCCCACCGACGACCCAATAACATGCTTGGCTCCGACGCACCCGAGACAAGCGCAAACGTTTGATTGACAACCGAAGCTGGTGTTGACCTTTGCATTGCACCGAGTTTTATAACGTCGACACAAATCCGTTTTTACTACGAGCATCATTACCATGCGGGCAATATGTCGACCCCAATAAATAGACACATACATAAATATGCGAATTCTGAAATAAAATTCGAGTAGACAACTGGCGATGAGGCGAGGTTACTTACTCTTGCACGAGTGAAAAAAGTCGACAACGTTCATATTCCGGTTAATGTTATAGCAGTAAGCAGCCTGGAAATCCATCGTGGAGGCGACGTTTTCTCTGCGTCTCACTCTCGTGTCAATCCAGTATCGAAACGCTTGTCTTTTACGACCGACCGAAGGACAGTCGTCGCTGTCGCCGGTCGCAATCCACGCGACAGCGCGTCAAATCCGCGCCGTCACGCAACCGGGAACGTGCCGCGGCTGTCGATATTTGACAAGTTGCGGTTTGCTGCGCGCCCGTCGATTTCTGTCAAGTTCCTCTTTGCACGCTTGTCGATTTCTGTCGGCGCCGAAATTGAAACGGAATCGACGCCGGGAAACCGGCGGCCTGTCAGTCAAGCGAGGCCTGGCCGGCCGACTCGTACAGAGACCGCTCTCGGCGTAGGCACGGCCACAGTCGCCGAGTCGTCATCGGCAGCACTCGAGTGTATCGGTGTTTGACGGCAACAGTCGCTAACCGAGGTTTATGCCCGACGAATTGGTCTTCGCCGGCGCGTGGACACCGGGACAAACGCCGCTCACTCGGCACTAGTCAATCAAACCGATTGCCGCTGCCCCCCGCTCGACTAGTCATGCGCAGAGCGCGATGTTCTCCACGCTGATTGTGCGGCTGCGGGCGTCACGTGATCGACGCGTCAGCCAACCAGATGCCGGCGTTGCGCGACGGCTTCGAGCACCGTCATGCTACTCCGATAGCGCAAACAATGGGTATCATTTTAGAGGGACTGCCGTATTTGTTCGTGAAGGGTTAATTTGCCATCTAAAGCGTCCGGTGTGTAGCGTGGATTCTTCCCCCAATATGCCACGAATGTATGCAGAGTTGAAATTAATATTTGTTCTACGCAGTTGCCATACAAATTATTACTACTCATGCATGACTGCATATCTTGCCACACGTTAATACAATTATACTCAGTCTTTATTAAATACCTTGTCTATACGTCCTTCACAAGAAACAAGAAATTACGAATAGTAACGTTTTATTTGCAGCAATCAATCAAGCACATTAGAGGTAAGTTTGCAAATATTAAAAAAATATTTGCAAACATGCCTCTAAAGTGTTTTATATTACCTAGTAATTACCAGTAAAACAACTCTAAACACGTAGATTTAACGTCGATCATCATTTGAGTTAAATACGTCACACAAGATGATCAAATAGCGTGTGCGCACGTAGTTTATAACGTAGGAAATTAAGCAATTACACCGCTCTATTTTAATCGTGTCTTAGCCCTCAATTTATCATCCAATTCCAGTTGGCCGTATTGCGTTGATCGAAATGAACAACGTCAAATTTCCTGTTGTCAAACAGACGATAACTTATTTCTGCGAAATTATGGCACTTCGACCTTTTGTGAAATTATTGATATGTGTTCGTTCGATGAAAGATGCCGCCATTACGGCCGAACGAGCAACATTTACGTTAGATTCGTCGTACATCATCCTACGTCTCTCTACAATATGACGGAGAGGCAAAATGCAGTTAGCGGCAACTATTAATGAGTCAGTCTTTGTGGTGGCCTCATCAAAAATGTACCGATACATTTCAAAGAAATGTAGTTAAAATAATAAACCCGGGAAAAAAATGTTGCATAGTTTACAAGACACTAAACGCAACTGCGTTGCATTCCGTCGTGACAAATATTTGCGGACTTATTAAGAATTTCATAAATGTAATTTGTTTATATTGTGTTGTACAATTACGAGTGTGGGTTGCAGCAAATAAGGCATTAGTGTTAATTACTCTACTAACATGAGAATGAGCTGCGTGCAAATATATCCTAAAATCATAAATCGCATAGATATATTATAAACGTCGTATTTGTGGTTAGCTGTCACCGAGTGGTGATCGTATTTAATGCCTATTATATCACGACTTTACCACGGTTCGTTGTAGCTGAATATCTCAATTACACACATCCACAAATACAGAGATTCAACGACCGTGAGACCGAACAAAAACATGTAGGTTTACATAGCCATACCGAACGTAGGCCAAGTCACGAACATTATTTATGATGTACAAATGACGCGATTTTTTTCGTAACCACAAACTTACTGTAATGCGGAAAACATTGTCTTTCAATAACACAGGTATACATGAATCAGCGAATGCGAATTACAGCTCGAGATAACTAGTCGTAATAACCGGTACAGTTACGAGACGTTGCATGACACCAGTACTACCGTAATTTGCAGTTACATTGATGCAATAATAAGTAGTTAGAAAGTATAGCGACAATCTTTAAACCCCGAGCGGTTCGGTGCGTGGGCGGTGGATTTTGAAAACACGCCAGGGTAGACACGCGGACTTACCCAATATACTTAAGTAACAAATATAGATATATGTAAATATGTATAGGCACACTTTGTGCAGTTGGTTGGGCATGCATGAAAATACTTCTCAATCCTATTCTAAAATACTTCTCAATTCTATTCTAAGCACAGGCTAATATACTATATATATATATATATATATATAACATATACACAACTGAACATAGGCCTGTATACTAAATATAGTATGTAATTGCGGGCATACAGCATGGTTGCGTCTGTCTGCGTAACATGATACGTACGCCAAATGTGTCGCCACGAGAACGGAAATGGTTTACTCAATAGCTATAGTGTATGACCTATTTGGTGTATTTTACAATTAGTACGTTTAAAGTTATAATATGCTGAAGTGTGGATTTATATGAACGGTGTATTTCAAATACGAAGAAATATAATTTATCTAACGTTAATTTAATTTGTATGTTATTAATACACTCGTTTTATTTACTACACCAGGCTGTATATTGTGAGTGCAGTGCCAGTGACATTGTGATATTATTTGTGGTGTATTAATTAATTTGTATATATATATAACCCGGGAAAAAAAAAATATATACACACACATGTACATATATATATATATATATATATATATATGTACATGTGTGTGTATATATATATATATTTATATATATATATATATATATATGTACAACAAAATAACAAATAAACACACACACGCGCGCGCGCACACACACCCACACGAAGTGAAATACATTTCAGTATATTATTATTTTATTACAAGTTCGGGTTAGATACGCGCAATTAACATACACAAATAAATAGGATCAACGAATATGTGCCGACTTAAAGAAGCTGCTAATCGTATCCCGCTAATAGGCGCAACGTCTTTAAACGCGACCCGATAAACACGTTCGCTTTTACCTAGTACCCTGGAGGACGCCCCCAAATCCCAGCCAGGTTCGACGTGTCTCCCGGGAGAGTCGTGATATGCGCAGAGGGACGCCGCAGGCTCCGCAGACGTTGGGTGACGTCGTTAAGTCTTCGAGTCGGGCATACTATTAATTCCACGTCACTTTTATCTGCTCACTAATCAAACGCATAACTAATAAACGTTTACATAACGTCGCATGCGAAACGAATAAGTGGAACCAGAGAAATGAGCTCTTTGAGAGGGGGAAATCCGACGAATAATGAGTTGAAAACAAATTAAAGTAAATGTAAACAGTAAAGATAAGTTCTTATATAGCGCAGTATCCAGTCCTCAGGACTGCTCAAACCGTTTTACACTTTACTCCCTGTCAGACCTGTTCAATCGAACACATCGCGACTTCTCTGGGAAGCATTCAGCCACGCTGCCATTAATGCGCGATGACTATTCGTACACAAATATCCACCACTGTCTATAGCCAGGTACTCATTCAGAGCTAAGTTAACTGAAGCAACGTAGAGTAAACGAACTGCCCATGGTTCGACACCGTCGCACAGAAATCAATAGAGAGCACGAAGCTCTAGCGCAGCACTACTGCGCTAAACAGGAAAGACGTCTAGACGACAAAGAAGACTATTTTAAACCGTCACATGAAAATATAAATAAATGGTGTTGTCCTGTTGGAACGGAAACTAATTAATGGCGGATATTAAATGACATTCGATTTGTTATGGATATGTAAACACACATGTACGTATATATGTGCGAGCTAATGAACTGTTTACTTTCAAATATACGGTTAGAAGAGGAATTATATCCAACGGTGTATTAACAACCTGTTGTTTAGTGCAATCTTCCACAAAAGTTAAACATGTAGTGTAACAGTTCGAAACTATTAACAGTAAATTGCATAACTTGTTTACTGTTTTGTATTGAAAGGAACAAAGTTACGTCTACACTGTTCATGACATTTTGCGTAATTTTGCTTGCATGTTTTCATCATTTAATAATTCAAATAATTTTGAGTTATTTTTTTATACGAATGAAAGAACGAACGAACGAACAAACGAACGAACGAACGAAAAGATGAAAGAAAAAAACCCAGAGAAAACGATAATAAGAGCAAGAGAGATAAAAAAAGAGAAATAACTATTAATAGAAGGAAAGAGGAATAAAAACAAACGAACGAAGAAATAAAGAAACAACGAAACAAAGGATATAATAAACAAAGGAAGTAAGAAACAAGATAACTTAGAAACAAAACAAAAATAATACACAAAAGACAGTAGAAACAAAAAAGCGACCCAAAGGAACGAGTCACGCTAGTCGAATAGGTGCTTTGTCGCTATGGGTGACGACGTTCACGCTATAAGCGCGCCTCCGCGTCGCGTAATTATCAAGACGCGATTTGATTCACTTGCCGCGCCGTTACGTGCAAATTGAGACGGATGACAAAAACATGACGATTATTATCGTGTGTTTGATGCTTTGAACACGTCGCGCACACGTACAATCGCCACGCAGTCATCGGGTGTGGCTGCTATTGTCGGTTTGTTCCCATACGAAACGATAATTACATAAAAGGTAGCGACCGCCATTCAAGCACCTTAACTCGCCACGGGACAGATTTGCGGTCATTTTGTGCACATTTTTCATAAGCATGTTTTTCTTATTTTCTGAGATGATCATGTTTTCAAAGATGATTGTGTCATGTTTTCGAAGACGGCATGCAACACTTTGTTTTATTTTTAACTGCCACACAAATCGTAAATAGGTTTGAAATGGCTTAGCGGTTAAGTGAAAAGACGAAACTTTCTTGGCTATTTATTTAATGTGAATATCACATTCTATTTAATTTACAGGACTTAACAGGTAATGTGACATTGGCAAATATTTAATGACAAAATCCTCAAGCACCCAGATATAGCGTTTTTAAATTGCGACGTTTTAAAGTCAATAGTCAACATTGTCAAAAGGTAACGGTAGTTACTATAACATAATTAAGTCAGTGAACTAAATATTGTGTTTGTCGCACAGTTGTGATGTTCTGTTTACGTATTGGTAATAAGTATGTGAGATGTATATAATATCCACGTTGTGGTGTACTAAGTGTACATGGAAGGTTTGCTGTAATGTTTTAACATGTTTTTATATGGTAGTGTTGACAATTTATTCGAACACTTTTAACGTTAATTATCCGTATAACTTTATTTTGCCTACAGTGCTATAAGAGTTAACCTTTTTTAATTAACCACAAAATACTAGATGACCTTTTGTTTTATGGCGGATACTTTCATGCGTACACATTTTGGATGTTGCTATACCGTTAAGTTAGTTTTCTTCCAGGTTCCTCATTACAAATGAATCGACAGTAATTACATATGCACATAGCATCTAGCAATGCTAATTAAGCCATGCTAAATAGCTACCATCTACTTAGTAAATAGACAACATTGTATGTACTGATTTGCATAACGAATCATACAGACATATGATTATATAACAAATTTTGGAGACTCGATAAGCGAGCGTATTCGATGTTGTAGTTGTCTGTTGACAACGAGTTTTCGCGCGCGACGTCACATTGCACCTTCTGGACGCAGTTCCATCAACGGGTCAACAACAGACGGAGCAAATTGAAATTCATAATTCATCAACGTCGGTAAACGTAGTCGGAGCGTCGTTAATTATCTGGTCTGTGACTGGGAAATGACGCGTTAGCCCAACGGGATGCGGTGAACGTCTAGTCAGGACGCGATGCGCCATCACTGCGAGGAATGGGTCGCAGGATGTGACGCGCCGTCACTGCGGGGAAATAGGTTCCGAAACGTGACGTGCCGTCACTGCGAGGAATAGGCGCGACGTTCGTTACTTCGGTGATATGGGTCCGAAGACGAACCGCCGCTGTAGGGATTAACTTTGGAGACATGTGGGCTGACTATTGGGCTGATAACAGGTTTTCAGTGGAAAGTGCACGCATGCACCGCTCGCGGTGAGATCTTGAGATAGTCGACAGTAAAGACGACGGAGATAGCCTATAATGTGCTATCGAGGGACATCTTATATAACTTAATGCAACGTGGAAGTTGGAAAGTTCCACTAAAGAACGGGTGTCATTTTCTGTCGCCCACCGCACGAAAACAATTCCACGTATTCTATCTATGACATACCCTAGATGACATGCTCGCGGCAAAGCAACATTGTAATCATATAGTCGATTTTTGCAGAACCTGGCAGATTAAATGACATGATATATATATGTATATGTTCTCACTTACTGGTCTTGTGGCATACTGCAACAAACTAGTAATAATAAGTAATACAGCTGTATCCGGCTGTGTGCGTGCGTGTGTGTACGTGCGTGCGTGTGTGTGTGCGTGCGGGCGTGTGTGTGCGTGCATGCGTGTGCGTGCGTGCGTGTGTGTACGTGCGCGTGTGTGTGCGTGCGGGCGTGCGTGCGTGCGTGCGTGTGTGTACGTGCGTGCGTGTGTGTGTGAGTGTGTGTGTGTGTGTGTGCGCATGCGTGTGATGCGTGCGTGCGTACATTGTTCATAAAACTGCTGCGTGTTACTCGATAAAGCTTTGTTGCTCGTACAGCTTTCACGTATTCATCACGCCTATATATATGTGTGTCGTTGCCAGCAGTACGTAGACGTGATCACACTACTTCGTGGCAATAAATATCATCACAGCCGATTTATGCATCCAGCCAATATATGACAATAAACCTGTATATAATGCATTATTAACAACCATCTAAACGACGTTGTTGTCGACACATCAAACCGCTCACGTCACACTAAGCACCATTTCTGGGACAGGAATCATCACAAAATTAACGACTGCGTAGATTATACGGAATGTGTTCGTTTTACGTGCGTGTTTGCTGCGGACAGCCAAACGAGCCAATGATAAACGAACCCGGCGCCCTCCGCGAAGCTACCACGGTTTACAGCGAGCGGGAGGTGTGCGTGATCGTACTATCAATAGCGACAATTATCGATCATCAATTTACAGTAATCTCGCCGCAGAGTTTGACACGCATTTGACTCTTCGACGCATACCTGGGAGCAAGGGGTGCTGTTGACTACATATGTATGATAGGGTGGGATCAAATCACTTCAGAAGAAATGAAATGAAGCGTGAATCTATTGAAGGGCGCGTTAACCAATCACCACAAGACGTTCTAGAATTATCGCTAGGCGATTTAACCAACCATAACACGGCCTTCTAGATGTAGGCGTTTTTGTGCTTGCATACGGGCACTGGGATTTCATTTCCTGTCGTAACTTATGATTACTGGTCGGCGGGTAATTATAGGAATTTCCTTGAATTTATCTTTGAAATTCAGCCGGTTGCTGGAATGACGGGACGACAACAACAAGTGGATGAAGTGCACAGTATTCATCCAGAAATTGTGTGGGACAAATGCCGGTGGCACAATAGTCAAGTACGCCCGGTGGCTTACGAGGATGTTTTGACCAGATCTGTACTGTTACCGCTAGTCACGTAGCGCTGTCGTCGCTGTAACGCGTTATCCCATCAGACGTACACAAATATTATAATGGAAATATAACCACAAATAATCAGACACACATATGCATGGACTGGATGCATGGTACGGCGCAAGGCCAAACATTATTACCGGCACGGCATGTCACGAACAAAACGCGCATGTTTTTCTCATTTAAAATTTAGTTTTATAAATACTATTCGTCCTTTTTCCCGGGAAGGCTGGCAGACGAACAGACAGGGAAGACTAGACGGAGCCTGGACATAATTGTTGCCGGCGGCGGCGACGGTGGCGTTCTATCGACTGGTGTAATAATGATAATCGACGGTGGCGTTCTATCGACTGGTGTAATAATGATAATCGACGGTGGCGTTCTATTGACTGGTGTAATAATGATAATCGCACACTGAAATGTGGAGATTGTCAACCTTGGAGTAGGACGGCGTTCGCGCTCCGATCGTACAACGGCTGTCATAACGGTGTTGATTAATTTACGTTATGTTACCACTCGATTATTCGTCGTCGTTATTGTAATGGTAATTATGATGGAAGTAGTCATTATCATGGTTGTCATAATTGAAATAATAGTAATAATAATAATAATAATAATTATTATTATTATAATTAGGATGATGATGTCAATGACAACGACGATGATGACGGCGGAAATAACAATGACGACAATGACGACAAAATACGACAAAATACGACAATGACGACAATGACGTTGATGACGACAATGCCGTTGACGATGTTTTGACGATGTTAATGATTTTGATGACGTTGGTGAAATTGATAACGTTGATGACATCATCACCTCTCCACCTCCATCCCCTTACACTCATCTCTCTCACCAGTACCCTACCCAGTAACGTCACTCCTCCCTCCTCCCTTCCTCCGTACCCTCCATCCACCCTCCCCGCGTCCCCGGCAGCAGGCGCTGCCTCAGGCGGGCCGCAGTAGCGGGGACTCGGTCATTAAAGTTTCACGACATCGCCGTGCCTATCTCGCGCCGTGCATCTGCCGACGGCTGGTTATCAGCACCGCCGCCCGTCCCTCGGGGCGCCCCGGCCCAGCAGCCCGCCGCCGCCGCGATCAGCCTATTCCGTCCGCCCGGCTCGTCAATTCGCCAGCCACCGATTTATCACAATTCAATTAAATAATTTCCGCGATGCGTTCTATCGATGTTCGCCACGCGACCAATGCGAGACACCGACCAGTGTCTTGTCAGTTGTCGGCGCGCGTCTGCGCGGGTGCGTTAACAACGTGCAACAAGATGAATGTTATTAGTCGTGTTTGTGTTTACTGTTGTAATATCAACCGCGCCGGGTCTACAAGTGGATGCGGTATCGCATTTAGTATGCACGTGGTCGTGCACTCGCGTCTCGCGGTTGGGACAACGAGGAATTACGGAGCGTGAAACATCTGTTGACAGAATACCTAAAAGCTGCTGCAACCGTAAATACTCCGGAAGCAATCACACTGGCAGCTTAGCATGGTTCAGTCGGCAGCCAATGAACCGTGAATGCTGTTGACTTGTTGTGGGGAGGAGGGGATGGAGGGAGGAAAGATGGAAAGGTAGAGAGGTGTAGAGAGATCGGTAGGAAGGAAGGGAGGAAGGCAGGGAGAGGGGAGGGATGGATGTGAAAAGGAACTACAAAATATTGGAGTGAGGGAAGCGGAGGGAGAGAGAAAGGGAGAAAGGGAGGAAGGGGTGGAGGCAGGGAGGGAGAAACAAAGGAAACAAAAAGAACAAAGAACTGAAGAGAATACGATTATATAAGTTACGGAGCAATGGAAACATTTCGTCTGTTGAACCATGCATGCAACAAAAATCGCATTTTTTTCGCTGCACTTAAAATTAATGCTTTAATAATAACATGCAGATTTGTTAGAGGACAATCATAAAGCGATATTTACCGTCCTCTTGAGGGAATCCTTCGAACCATCGCTTCAAGACGAGGCTGGGCGTCATGTCTGCTTCGCCGGGTCGACCCACAGTCTCGCAGCCTTGTTCTGAAGCGAGATTCGACGAGATGTACGCAAACTTTCTGCATTCGGTATACTGGTTGACTGGAAAACTTACTGGAACTGTTTTCACATGTTTATATAATTCAATTGAAACAATTCCAAAGCTGGTCATACACATCATTGGGAAAAATAAAATCATCTTATTCGTTATCTTTCCTATTCATTAGCATTGTTCATCCGTTAATTCTTATTAAAATATGATAGTGGTAAAATGCATAACAAAGTAAGATAAATATCATATATAATATACAATTCCGGAAATGTCATATTTTATACGAATAATCGTGACCAATCCTACCCTATATCTAGACCAGTAGTATCAAAGACCGTATTATCGCAATAACAACGTAATAATAATAATCCACGCACGTGAACAGTAATATATATATATATATATATATTTCTCCAATGCATTTTCTTAGCAATGAAGATTTTATGATTGGGGTTCTAATTAAATTTCTGTAGCAAATATAGTTGTTGTTACCCGCAACAAAACGGTTGAGAGATCATGAAGAATGACCTTGTACAATTTACGAATCTTCTCTACACATTAGTGGTGCCAACCGAATTGTGACTGAACGCCTTCGGTCTCACACGGATCTACACAAACACAAGTGTTCCCATCGACAATACACACGTTGCGAGGATGCCTACGGGGCACAGACGCTATTACAGACCGGACAGTTTTTCCCGTTAGGTATGTAGGTAGATAAAGCACTACTTTCCTTAATCCCCGCACGAGTAACCGACTTCACCCGCCCCCTCCTACAGAACGTGTATGAGTGTGCTACGACCCGCAACGATATAATGATTCGCCGAGGCGACGACTGCACCCAAGCGGCCCCGCCCGCAACAAAAGCTACGACGACAGCGACGTGACCGGCGGCTACGACAGGCAGTTTAGGCACTCTTGTCCTCGGTCGCTTCGCCGAAACAGGCGTCGGTTACCTGCTATAATTATACCGCACGGCGTTGTCGGATTGCGCCCAATCTACGCGAGATAATCGGTGTTTTTTATAAAGCAGTTTCCGCCTACTGCCCGAGTGAGCCCGACCGGAATGGAGTAGGTCCATCACAAGGGGGTGAGCTGCATGGTTTGCCACTGTTCGCAGGAAACAACACAAACGCGAGGGTCACGTATATAGCTCGACTATAACAGGTTACACAAAACCCGATCGCTTAACGAATTGGAAACGAGTTTATTATCCTTTGTTAGAGTTCAATTCGATTCGGTCGCCGTTGCTATCGTGCACACGCTGTCGTCACCTCGGCAACCGCAGTGACAGAAACATAGGTCGAAGGTGATGACGAATGACGCGGCACGTCAATTGACGGCGCACTGAGAAGGTAATCTCGCCTATAGCGTGGCCGCGTATATCAGATCAGCGCGTACTTACCAATCAAAGAGGCGTTCTATATTACGTTCCGTACGACAAACGCGCGTACGTTTTTGCGCCGTCCCGCGATACGTACGTCCGATAAACCAGCGAATGACAGCCGTAATTGCACCGTCGAATCCGCCGCGTCAACACCGGTCCGCTCCAACGCCTTTGTCCGATTAACCAGGTGCGTAGTTTACGCGTCTCCATCCACCGACACTGCCCTGGATTAACGCGCAACGAAAGCGCCGCCGCAGTTAACCGCATCAGCCTAATGCTGCGCGCGCGTGCGCGCGCGTAGTGCTGGCGGACTCGGTAGCCACGCCAGACGGGCGGCGGACGTGCATGCGTGACACCGCCGCCGGGCATGCAGCGCATCGCTCGGTTGTGCGGCGTCGGCAGAAATTTAAAACCGAACTGCGTGCATTATAGCGAGCGCTGTCGAGTGGGCATTTAACAACAGCCAGCTACTAAACACTGGCCGCTGCGAGGCCCTCTTTATCGCGGCGACGACACGACAGTGTCACGCAACAATGACGTAATTCGACGCGTCCGGAGACAATAGTATCGGTGACAAAAGTTGTCAACGTAGACTGCGCGACACCGAGCCGGTATGGAAAAGATATCGCATGCGGCGATACTTGTGGAAACCAGAGCCAGAGCTGAGGATGGACAGTGGATCTTCATGCACATGGGCCACTTGGGTATTTCATCAACGTGTCATCCCAAGTGTTGATATCAACGATATATGCGTAGGCATATCAAGCATATAAGGTGTTTCTGCCTAGCGCAAAACAAGACCTAGAACTGTTTAAAATAGGGCGGAAGATCGGCAAATTAAATATAGCGAAGTTGTATATTTATTTGAAGGAAGTGTTTTATTAAGGTTCACGGAAGTGTTGAAAGCAAAAGTCCGCATATTATCAACATCAAGTATATTTGCATACGTAATAACGCCACAATTACATGTTATTTATGGATAGAGTTATTTAGTAATTACGTTATGATCGCGTAACTATGTTTATACAGGCATTGTCTTGTGTGAAATATACGTGTTTTGAATTCCCACTCGTCGCTTAGTTATTTGTATCCTTGTTAACAAAGATTCGCCATTTTTATGTTACTAAAATTTAAGATCGTAAAATATTAAATATTGTGAAATAATATAACATTAGCTTTATAATTTATGGTGGTTTCACACTTTAATAACAATTATATAGTGTTATGATGATATCATTGTATGACTGGTAAATGATATTCAGCTGAACTGAATACCAGTTTGTAATTATTTGATCTTTGCTAAAGCCCGTGTGTGGGGTTTGCATAGCTTAAACCTTACAATCCGTTGGTCTGTTGAAAGTATGAACATCGCTCGACCGGACATTAGCAACCCGACACTGCGGCACGTCCGGCAGACCGGACATTCTTTGTACTGTATATCCAATTTCGCGCACATGGGGACGCTGATGGTTACACCAGTCTCAGTACCACCCGGCAGATCGCCTTGCGAAATTATTAAGTTAACCTCAGTCAACAATATCGTCAGCCAAAGTGTTTGGCTCGATTTCCTTTCAGCCAACCGTGGCTCATGTGACATGTAATGTTCGGGAAGTAGATGTAATTATTTGAATACATAATAGAGCTCAGACGCTCGTGAGAATGGTCGAATGGGTCACTGCATTGGGATTTCCCGGAACTGCTCTTTGGTGTGAAGCGACATTTTCCCACAGCAAGATCGGCGGAGACAGATAGTTATAGGCCAAAGTACAGCTGTACAACTAATTCTGCGAACTTGAATAGATATACACATTTGCGTAGGATATATATAGATGTATATATATCCCGTGTCTGTGAATATACGTCTAATTTCATCGCGGGAACCGACGGCGTTAATCTCGCGCACCCGCGGAGCCAGAATGATTGATCATAATCAAACGCCGACGACCTGTTTCCTCGAGCGAGATTCGGCAGCGGGAACTTTTGTTTTCAATTAGACGGGATAGTTTTTCAGTCCCGTCGGCGTCGCGGTTTCGACATCCCGCGACCGTCCGTCTACAACCGGGTCGCCTCCACCAACTAGCGTTGGCGATGACAGACGGTGATCAATTTTACGAACAAAACGCGAACTGCGACGACTGGTAAAACGACACCACGCAACGGAGTCCACGCCGAACGCAGCGCAAGCGACGAGCGACATTTACGTCGATTTCGGTCGGACGCCGCCATTATTCCGCTGTAGCCGCATACATTATCGCCCGGTTCCATCGATCAGCTAAAGTGACTAATTGATGGCCTCACCTTCAAAGCGCTCACACGGGAAGTGGATCTACATAAACGCACCGGCGACGCGAATATTTAGGCGGCGTGGCCGCGTGCCCAGGTGAAATTATACGTAAAATTAAACGCGACGATGACTAATCCGGTGTTGGCCAGGCGCGCGTCGGCGTAACGACGTCCGCCGATGCATGTATACATCATATTCGCCCGCGACAAGGCTAATGATACGCACGACGATTTCATCCCCTCTCACCACTCAACGGTGCAGAAAGTAGTGATTTGTCGTGTGAATAAAAATACAAGTGCGTCGTGTGTCGCCGGGTTGTGTTCCGGTCTGCGTGTTCTCGCGGCGACTGCGTGGAATCGCGGGACCGCGCGCTGCCCGGAAGCCGGGTGGTCACGGTCATGCGCACATGACGTTTGATTATATGCGCGGACACAGCCAGTGGCGGTACCAGGAAGCGGTGATTCTCTCCGGGTGGAGTTACAACGAGGGACGTTATGCACTGAGGGATGGTGAGTTTGGTCTCTTTCACTTGGGAGGGGATGGGTATATAGGGGTAGGAGAGCGAGGGTGAGTGGAAGGAGAAAGGAGGAGGAAGGAACCGAGGGGCAACAGAAAGAGTGAGAGAGTGAATGAGTAAATGAGTGAATGAGTGAATGAGTGAATGAGTGAATGAGTGAATGAGTGAATGAGTGAATGAGTGAATGAGTAAATGAGTAAATGAGTGAATGAGTGAATGAGTGAATGAGTGAATGAGTGAATGAGTGAATGAGTGAATGAGTGAATGAGTGAGTGAACAAGTGAACGAGTGATTAATTGAATTAATATAAGTTAGTGAGTGAGTGAGTGAGTGAGTGAGTGAGTGAGTGAGTGCGTGAGTGAGTGAGTGAGTGAGTGAGTGAGTGAGTGCGTGAGTGAGTGAGTGAGTGAGTGCGTGAGTGAGTGAGTGAGTGCGTGAGTGAGTGCGTGAGTGAGTGCGTGAGTGAGTGAGTGAGTTAGTGAGTGAGTGAGGGAGTGCGTGCGTGCGTGCGTGCGTGCGTGAGTGAGTGAGTGAGTGAGTGAGTGAGTGAGTGCGTGAGTGAGTGAGTGAGTGAGTGAGTGAGTGAGTGCGTGCGTGAGTGAGTGAGTGAGTGAGTGAGTGAGTGAGTGAGTGAGTGAGTGAGTGAGTGAGTGAGTGAGTGAGTGAGTGAGTTAATAAATGAGTGATTGATTGATTGCTTAAGTAAGTGAGTGAGTGTTATAGAGAAAACGAGAAAAGGTTGTGGAAGTACAGACACAACCAGACACGGAACTGACTCCATCCGGCCGGGTTCACGGCGTGACAGCGTCACCACGAGCCATGGCACGCGTCCAGTCAGACCAGATGTCATCGGCCCGGCAGAGGTGTCGAAGCGTGCTCTCTCTCTCTACCGCCTACCAGCGGCCAGCACAAACATGGAATACGGAATTGTTTACACACCTGCACCCGATAACACGTCACCTTTACTCTACGTCAAAGTTGACGGCTATTCCGCCAACGTGACTGTCTCAAACACAATACGTCGTCTTGTTTTATGCACTTCGCCACGGCGAGGGTAATCCTAAAGTGCATGTCCACGCGACATTTATCTCATACAACTTATTCCACCTTAAAGAATGCCGCTTCGGTGCACCCGAAGATGCGCCAAATGTCACCAACGGGTGTTCTGGAAACGGGCAAACAATTCCAACCTTGCTTATAAGCTAACACGCTTCTACTCCTAACTTTGGTGCGATTCAATAGACTATAAACGTCATATACAGTACTGTATAGTAATAGGTATTTCCGAAAATTACAGGACCAACACGTGTCCAAAAATCACCAACAGCAACAGAGTATTTAGAGATAACATTATAACACACGGAGAGAACCTCGAACATATCGTGTAGACGACTCCGCAAAGCATACGTGTCACGAAGGGCGTAAAATGTCGCAAGACAATTATACTTCGCGGTAATAATGAGGCTCATATATGTGATTAACCCATTAGTAAAGTGGACCAGCATACTTCACGGAGTCCACCAAGTAAATTTTAGGACATTTCAATGTCGAAATTCGTCAAAAAAATTAATTAAAAACGAATACCACGCAGAAAGACGCGGAAATAGGATGGCACAAAAAATACGACAGCAGTGGCGTTCTCTGGTGGAAATGTTTTATCAAACCCAGCAAATTTGTCTAAAATATAATGCATTGATGTTCAACTTGTGTAAATCCAAGACAATATAATTAATAAACACGCGGTTATCACGTACCCGAAGGGTTTAATTGTAACGAAGTATCGCGACTGCGTACATTTATATTGCTATGCTAACCTATAATCGAGAACAAGTATATAGGACATTCGTCTTTAATATCGAATAAACCATTAATTATGTAAGTAAATACAATCCAATGTCAAACTAACATGTATCTACGATTAATTATCGCGGAATTAAAAAAATACACGTAGGCGTAGAATAATCACGCAAGCGACACACCAGACACGTGTATTATATGTGTACTCGTACGAATTTTTTGTGATTTACTGTTCAGCTCTACCAAAATAAGGTATTTTGATATTGCGCTACGAGAAGTGTTATCGTTTTTGTGACAAGCACACAATATATGACAACGCTTCATCACTAAACAATTATCGTAATTTTTAATGAAAACAGACCCCTGCTGAAACAAAGCCCCGACGGAAGCAAATCACGTATTTTTGTTTTATTTTGTGTTCAGTTACACTGTATATATACAAAATAAAGTCATTTTGATATTATGCGATGAGAAGTTTGAACGTTTTCATTACAATAGCACACGATGTGACAACGCATATATATATATATAATATATATTATATATATATATAATATCTATATTATATATATATATATAATATATATATTATATATATATATATACATTTATTTATTTATATATAAAATCGTCGTCGTCGTTTGTAATGAAAACAAACCATGACTGAAAGCAAATCTAAAATTCATGCGCACGTGAATCTCAGCACTGGAATCAGGCCTATAATATACGTGCATGGTTCTAGACTGGGCCGCACTGATAAATTGGGCAACGAAGACGAGTCGGAACCAACAGACCCTGTGATTACTAGCTTCCGGTGTTTCACGAGACATGATATATAGACGACGACCTTAAAAAAAACTCGGTGACGTGTAAACTCATGGTCACTGGTATTTTGTAAATGGACCCCCGTGGCATAAGGAACCGGGGTCCATTTACCACAACAGAAAAAACCTCTATGGAAAATGACAGTTTTTTTAATGTTGTGCGACTTAGAAGTGTTATAAGTAGTTCATCAATCTATGTCCTCTAACGAATACCAAAACTGTGCAAAGTAAGTTTTCTAACCGTGCCGATATGAATCAAAATTGAACAATGCAAATATATTTGCGACCACAGTTTTTGGCAATTGTCTGGTTTGTAATGGACGTTTTTATTCCACACTGACTAATGAACACAATGAACCATTTTCAAAATGTCGAACATAACACACCAATAAAGGATTTTATTTTCCACGAGGGTCCATATTCAACAGTGGTAAACGGACCCTCGGGTCCATACCCCACCAAGATCCATTTACAATCTCCCCCTCCCCCCACCCGACGCGGCGCGCATTGGAATAATGAAGCCGGGTAGAGGCAGGCGACACGTTTACCATCATGTCATCACAGCGGGTAGGGAAGATAGGGTTAAATCTGTCTACAGGCGGCGTGGCCTGATCGGTGTTAATTGTCAATTAGCAAGTGAGTTTATGTATCAAGTGCGTGCACTTTACGCACGATGCTAATGCTTGTGAGTTGTAAGTAAAATCTTGGAAGAACGGTACTCATCGCCGAACAAGACCAACCAAGTTCTGAATCGGCCGTGACACAAACGAATATCCATCCACGAATAACAGATTGCAATGATAAAACTGATCGTAATTTGCCGTGGGAATCGTTATGCCCTGAATACACAGCTGTAGGATAGAGTTTTAGAACAATCGACGAAACCCGATAATTACCGACATCAACCTCCACTGGCATACCAACAGGTGTTTCCCGATCTTAACCGATTCACGCCGATGTATATATGTAATGAAGGTATCATTGCGCTACCGTCAACTATCAAACGAACACCTTAATCTGTTTATATACTAAATTGAGCTTATGATTATGATAAAAAACGCAACAATTGTAATAAATAATCAATTGTACAGTGTTAATTATGACACCTGCTTAATTCCATTGTTACAAATTCGAATAAACAACTAAAACTCCATGGAAACGTCACATTATTTCTCATATAGATCGTATCCACTGTTTGCGGTTTATTCGTTGAAATGTATACAAATCCGCTTTTGATATCAACGGACCTAAATAAATTATTTAAGTAATAGATAAACGCAATCAATGCCTATGCATTTGTATGACCTCGGCCTCGATAGTTCTGTTTAAATATACAGAGCATCGCTCGTTGGGCGCGCGTTTAGTTTTCGGCCGACCTTTGTCGCGTTTAAACGGCTTGCTTCCCCGCGCTAATGCTCTGCTCGTAAAGCAAATGCTGCCGCACGCATCGCTAGCTGCATTTACAAGCTCCACATATCTGTCAGCAAACTTCATAAAATAATTAACTAGCGCTATTCTGTGTTAAAGAGGGGAGGGAGATTTCAGCCTCGCGCGGCACGCATCTTTGTCACGGCTGACGAGAGGGTGTGAAGGGGCTCTATTTAGAAATAGGTGGGGCGGGGCGGAGTTATATATCATTGTGTAGACATTATGGCCGTGACCGGACGCAGCGAAGAAGCATTATTGACCGATACGATGTCACATATATCAATATCACAGAAATAATACAGTTGAACGATTCCAGTCGACAGACATCAAGACGGACGCAATCGATTATTTATTTATTAATATAGTCTATAATTCTAACAAAACACGTACAGATAGCGTACTATCCAATAATTAAACTATCATGTTTTGTCTAAATAAAAAAAACGAAATTTTTACACGTGTCTAAACCGCCGCCAAAAATATTTATTTAATCTCTAACCGAGGATGGGAATTTTACGCCAACTAGTCTTCAAAGGGGCCCGACCAAAGCATCGTTAATTTAACTTGCGCCTTCATGTGTTGGCGTTGAATTATATTAATAACGAATTGTAGCCGATACGAATTATTAGATTACCGCAGATAGGATGTCGTGACGAGTGACGCCAGAAGCTCCGAATGAGAGGCAGTAGCGTAAACACAGAGCACGCTCCAATAAATGTCGGTTTATCGATTTTGCGCAACAGTCGTCACGAACAGGACGAAGTCGTCACTGACACATCTACGTCGTGTACGGCACACGAACACCCGTCACCCGTGAGTGTGTGTTTCGGTTCGGTAAATAAATAAATAAACAAATATATTAATAAATAAATAAATAAATAAACAAGTATATATATATATATATATATATATACATATATATATATACACACACACTGTAATATAAATAAATATAATAATAATAAGAAGAAGAATAAATCGGAAAAAAAAAATAAACAAGTAAGTTATTTAATAAATAGACTGTAAAATACCTACGTAATTAAACAATAAATATAATAATAAATAATAATTAAGTAAATATATAGTCTATATTAATAGACAGGAACCTCTACCTTTAATTCGGTTGTACTTTGCTTTGCCGTAGAAGCCGACCCGAGCGGCGGCCGCTAAGTCATCGTAGCTGTAGCGGGCCGCCGGGCCGTGTAGGAACCCCGGCATACCCTCGTAGGCGCACGGGTGCCGATAGTCCCCCGGCCCGACCGGCTTGTGTCGGTACGACGTCGTGTAGTCAGCCGCGGGGTGCGGGTACTGGTACGGGTAATGTTCGCTCAGGTACATCACATCCATGGTGCAAGCGAATGAGCACACACAGCACGTGCACACACACACACACACACGAGTGCGTGCGAGCACACCTCACTATGAACGCTATACGTAAATACGACGTCCAATCCAAGTCAATGGCGGATTAGCGCGCACGATAATCCACCTGCTACGCGTACGTAGGCCGGACGCAAATCCACTAGCCGTGTTGTGTACGCGCGATCGCTCGCATGAAGCGGCCGAATGTCGCCTTGCACGCGCGTGTGCATTCACGGAGTGACTGATCGCAACGCTACACCAGGCACCGCGACGGACCAGCAGCGCTCAGCCAATGCCAGTGTCTCGGCGTGCACCAGCGCTACCGAATCGTTCCCTCCGGTGCTCGGCCGAACGACAGTGGCGTTGGTCGGGAGAGCCTCCGCGGTGTGGGCCGCCCGCTCCGGCCGACCCAATCATCACGCCGCTCGTGGTCCGCGTGTGCCTCGGACGGTCGGGCAAGCGCACGGGGCTAATACACTTTCTGAGCACCGCGATAGCTTCTGCGGCCCCCGTGACTGTTACAGCGGCCTGCCACTGCCGCTGACGCCGGCGACGGACAGGGAACGTGTGCCACGTTGTCCTCACCCCGCTGAATAATCATGCAAACACCGACACCGATACGCTACGACCGACTGGGCACTCGACAGCGAATAAACATCATCCGAACTAAACGCGACGACTCGAGGGCGACACACCCCCGCCTCCCGGCCCGAGAGCACGCGGGTGTATTTACCCCGTATTTACACCAACACTGTCACATTCAATTAAACGACATAATATGTCGGCGCTTCGAGCAAGGAAGACTCCGTGTCCGTGACACCTGAATTTGTCCCATTCACAGCTGTATGAGGCACTCAAACGAGATTAACTTAGCGAATGATGAAGCAACCACAATTATCTGTCAAACGCTTCTACTCAAGAGGCACACCATTACGTCTATAGACTCGGCACAAAACTAAATTTAATTATAAACTGAATTAGTTGCAGTACTTAACATAATATTTTACGATAATTCAAAAGTAAAAGTAAAAAATAAAATTACCAATATAATTTCCTGCGAATATCCTGTAATATCCTCTATATTTATATCATCGCCCTCTGATATTCTCCCCAGTTATTCGTCCCTCGCCTGGGTATCATCGACACAAGGAAACAACGAAAATGGTAAAAAAAACACAGTTTAAACCCAACAAAATGTGCGAACATCAAGGCGAGATTTTCGTAAGTGAAATCAGCGAACTTTTGTGAAGTAAATCAACAAAACGACAAATCAACATTTGCGTAAGTGGAGTCAACGAATAACAGAGGATATTGGCATATTCGTGAACTGGAATCAACGAATTAAACCAAACAGCAAGATACAGTCTAAAACTATTTATAGCTTCATTGAACTGAAATCGCAGTAGAATTGAACATTGCAAACGCTCTAATAACCGATCTAAGCTAAAGTCAAGTACTGTTTATATATGTCACCAAGATAAAAAAAACCGGCATAAACTAAAAAACATTAAATTAAGCAATGTGCAACTATTTAAACAGAAAACATAGGCATATTGTGAGACTCGCGGCGGTCAGGACAAAGACATAGTTCGGTGACATAATCACGGGAACGTTCCGTTTTTTCGCCAACCAGCGGGCCCGAGCTGCGACAGAGTTTTTGATTTATCGTCGCCTTAACTCCGGCGACAGAGCATCGGCGACATGCAGCGCTAGACAGAGGCGCTACACGCAGCGCCTCGCCATCAAATACCACGTTCACCGCCTCGCCATCAAATACCACGTTCACAAATTAACGACGAGTATAGCCAGTTTAATACCCCTTCCGTGAGTTATATATATATATATATATACATATATATATACATATATATATATATAATATACATATATATATATACATATATATATATGTATATATATATATATATATATATATATATATATATATAT